>CM068324.1:14146266-14168766 GCA_034766995.1 Acanthacorydalis orientalis | reverse complement strand
TAGTTACTGAAGTAACTGCCGACCGAGAATTGTGCAGAAATCACATCGCATAGGGACTTTATGTCTCTGTGTGGCGATGGACGCCGACGAATGTTTTCCCCGTCGTGTGTTGTCGGTCCTGACGCCTTCTTCGACCGCACGCCGCTGAGATTTTCATTAATGAACGCCCCAACTCGTGTCTTAATTACTGAAGTAACTGCCGACCGAGAATTATGCAGAAATCACATCGCATAGGGACTTTATGTCTCTGTGTGGCGATGGACGCCGACGAACGTTTTCCCCGTCGTGTGTTGTCGGTCCTGACGCCTTCTTCGACCGAACGCCGCTGAAATTTTCATTAATGAACGCCCCCAACTCGTGTCTTAATTACTGAAGTAACTGCCGACCGAGAATTATGCAGAAATCACATCGCATAGGGACTTTATGTCTCTGTGTGGCGATGGACGCCGACGAATGTTTTCCCCGTCGTGTGTTGTCGGTCCTGACGCCTTCTTCGACCGCACGCCGCTGAGATTTTCATTAATGAACGCCCCCAACTCTTGTCTTAATTACTGAAGTAACTGCCGACCGAGAATTATGCAGAAATCACATCGCATAGGGACTTTATGTCTCTGTGTGGCGATGGACGCTGACGAATGTTTTCCCTGTCGTGTGTTGTCGGTCCTGACGCCTTCTTCGACCGCACGCCGCTGAAATTTTCATTAATGAACGCCCCCAACTCTTGTCTTAATTACTGAAGTAACTGCCGACCGAGAATTATGCAGAAATCACATCGCATAGGGACTTTATGCCTCTGTGTGGCGATGGACGCCGACGAATGTTTTCCCCGTCGTGTGTTGTCGGTCCTGACGCCTTCTTCGACCGCACGCCGCTGAGATTTTCATTAATGAACGCCCCCAACTCTTGTCTTAATTACTGAAGTAACTGCCGACCGAGAATTGTGCAGAAATCACATCGCATAGGGACTTTATGTCTCTGTGTGGCGATGGACGCCGACGAATGTTTTCCCCGTCGTGTGTTGTCGGTCCTGACGCCTTCTTCGACCGCACGCCGCTGAGATTTTCATTAATGAACGCCCCCAACTCGTGTCTTAATTACTGAAGTAACTGCCGACCGAGAATTATGCAGAAATCACATCGCATAGGGACTTTATGTCTCTGTGTGGCGATGGACGCTGACGAATGTTTTCCCTGTCGTGTGTTGTCGGTCCTGACGCCTTCTTCGACCGCACGCCGCTGAAATTTTCATTAATGAACGCCCCCAACTCGTGTCCTAATTACTGAAGTAACTGCCGACCGAGAATTGTGCAGAAATCACATCGCATAGGGACTTTATGTCTCTGTGTGGCGATGGACGCCGACGAATGTTTTCCCCGTCGTGTGTTGTCGGTCCTGACGCCTTCTTCGACCGCACGCCGCTGAGATTTTCATTAATGAACGCCCCCAACTCTTGTCTTAATTACTGAAGTAACTGCCGACCGAGAATTGTGCAGAAATCACATCGCATAGGGACTTTATGTCTCTGTGTGGCGATGGACGCCGACGAATGTTTTCCCCGTCGTGTGTTGTCGGTCCTGACGCCTTCTTCGACCGCACGCCGCTGAAAATTTTATTAATGAACGCCCCCAACTCATGTCTTAATTACTGAAGTAACTGCCGACCGAGAATTATGCAGAAATCACATCGCATAGGGACTTTATGTCTCTGTGTGGCGATGGACGCCGACGAATGTTTTCCCCGTCGTGTGTTGTCGGTCCTGACGCCTTCTTCGACCGCACGCCGCTGAGATTTTCATTAATGAACGCCCCCAACTCGTGTCCTAATTACTGAAGTAACTGGCGACCGAGAATTGTGCAGAAATCACATCGCATAGGGACTTTGTCTATTTTTAACGATGTATATTAAGAAACAATTTCCTGGCACTATTTTAGAGTAAAGTACGTTTGTTACGGATCAAAATCATCGAAGCGAATTTAGTTCTAATTACCACCGCATTTAATTATGAAAAATTCTGGAAAACATACATATAAATATAAATAAACATATATAAGATATCGTGCTGCGACGGAAGAATCGAACTGAATTTTCAATCGATCATACGACGAAATGATTCCAGTTCAAGCCTGCTACGCGGGTTATTAATCAGAAATTGTAAATCGGTCGAATCGGAACCGGTATTTAAATGTTTTAAAATTATCAAGACAAAATTGTGAATTACGTGACACGGACTATACGAGCGGGGAGAAACGCCGTTCGGTCCGGCGCGGACCCGTGCGACGCGACCGCGGCGGCGCGCGCATCTCCCCTGAAGCGTGCGAGCGTAGTCTGGTCCAGTGAACGGCACGATTGCGTATTTTCGAAATTATCTGTCTCGTTTCAACTACCGCGTCCGAATCAGAGATAAACACGTGCGGCGAGCACTCGCATTTAGAATAATTACCAGTCGACTGATCGGACAGAGAAACATAAATTCATTAATTAAATTCATAGTGTTACGTGCCATAAGGGAACGATGTTTATATGAAAATCGGTCGTTTTACTCGAGGAGTGAACATCGTTCGACCGAAGCACCTCCTTGGCTCGATCCACACCCTTAATTAGACATTTTCGGGATCGATTAGTGGTCTAGTTAAGTTAATTAAGATTTACGGTTGTTGAACGAAGCCCGTTTCTGCATTATATGACCGAATTATGTACGTTGTTGGCCGACTGAATAATATGCGGTAGTGAGAAAGACCAGAGTACATTCGGGGTTCGACATATACCTTCAAACGGTCGATTTCGGTAATTAAAATAATAATGTCGATAACGTGTAGTATGAGACCGGTCTCTTCCCCGTACGTGGCCGAATTATAAATCTCTGCGATCCTCCGAATAATATACAGAGCATTTATTTAGATTCATAAAAGTACATTCTACGTTCGATCCGCTCCATTGATTTAGTCGTTTCGGTATAATTAGTGGTCGAATTGAGCTAATTGTGGACATTACTTGTAGAATGAGGCCAGTTACTGTCGATATTTGACGAAATTATCGTGTTTCGTGTCCGTCCGAAATGATATGCAGCAATTAGAATCACCGAATCAGCAAAAGTATTGCAGATTGTAAATTTTCCATCGACACACACGATCGTCGTCCCCGTGTAATCGAAACGGTTCGTTCAGCGGCGAACGTAATCGTTTCATCAGATTGTGCGCGTTTGAATCGACAACCGACGGACTAAATTCAAAGGTCAAGCGAGCGTTACGTGAACTCAACGTTCTCGACGATTTATGTAACGCGCGCCGACACGACGTCTCGATCAGTGCAGTGTCGAGCAGAGTACCGGTCGCCGCTTGCGATCGATCGGTTCGTGTGTATATTCTCTCTTGTAACGCGCATCGATTCGAACACCGTTCGTACGTGGTGAGTGATCTATCGTTTTAAGTGGTCCACGTTCGATTCTCGTCGATTTCGGTCGCTCGCTTCAGATCATATGTACGCACACACATACATACATACATACATGTATATATATATATATATATATATATATATATGTACTTTAACACCGAAGAATTTTTAAAATTTGTTCCATATTTTTTTCGGTTTTGCATGATGCGCGACCGTTGCTCTCTTCGACATGACGGCGGCGCTCGCCAAAAGACGCCCTATTTCTGCAAAGTGTTTGCGTAATCGAGTGTCGTTCGAACGTTCGAGTGCGTCCTCGACTTCCTGTCCAGGTGGCCCGCACGGTCGCGCGCGCATCGAGGCTCTGCAGGTGGGAGGCACCCGGGAGTGTTTGCTTACATTTTGATTATCGGGCCGGACGTACGACCGTCCGGCAGTAAATAGCCATTCAGTAGATCCGTTAAAGTGTTCTGTGGTTCCTGTCCGAGACGGAGACGGAGAAAAGAAATAGAGCGTCGCACTCAATCACAGGTTTAGTGTTTTTGTATTTTTTTGCTGGTGGAGAGGGTTTTAGTTAAGAACGAATAGAACTATTGATAACTTTCTGCGGCCAGTGACGCTCTGATCCTCGTGCGGGCCTACAGCTAGCACCGCGTTCTCTCTTTCCCTTTTCTGAAAAATGTTTACTGAATGTAAATGTCCATTTATTTTACACATCGATGTGGAATTAATCGTTTCGTGAAAGGGAAAAATTGATCATTCTGTTAAGTATGCCTGTGTGCATAATTTTGTTGAAATATAAGGTACATTTACATCGTATCATAAGTTGAGCGTTGCGAACGCACCATAATAGAGTATGCTAGTATGTGTGTGTAAGTGCCTGAGTAGCATGTATATGCGCATGCGAATACGTATGATGCATAGAGACAGACGCGGGACGCCGCAAGTGACGGCACGACGATGTAATAGCTGCTCTAGAACGCACGATGCGTTGATATTTGTAAAATAGTTTTTTCTTATGTATTGTTATTTTCTTAGTGTTTAAATAAATAATAAATTTATGTTACTCGTACTAATAATTATTCCCTCGACCTCGTTTATTTCAACAAATTTATGTACGGTATGTATGAGTAACAACAATCAGTGTATTATATTACGTACTGAATTCCGTGTTTCCATATTTGCCATGTTCGATTATTCTATCCATTGTTTCAATCTTGTACGAATTTTCTGAAAAGAATGCGGACCTCATAGAGACGATTCATGGGAAATATACACAGATAAACATTAAAGAAATATACTTCGACCTTTTTTCCGGCGTCGTTCAAAGGCGTTATTCGAATATCGAGCGACCTCCTCGTCCTACGCTCGATCCGCATCGTTTCTATATCCAAACGAAACAACGACTCGACTCCCGAGGCTGTTCATAGGCCCGGAACGAACCACTATTGCAATCAGTCGATCCTGACGGTCGTGTTGAACTCAAACAGAGACGCATATTGATATCAATGTAAATTACTGACATAACTAGGTATCTGTCTAGACCGGTCAGCTTTATTTATGTTAAATATTTTGCTAATTTCGACTAAAGTCTAACTAATTCAGAAATCACATTGAACCACTTACTTAGTTAGGGAAATGGCTGCTCTTCTCGTGCCAGACGGCGATGCACAACTGTAATTCGGATAAATAATTGCGAAAACGGTCAGTGCAGTGAATGATATTGCTTCCAAGTATGCAATGTTCGAAACACGTCCTGAATATTTTTTTAGTTCTCGACATCTTGTCTCATATAAAGTATAAATTTGAATGTTTCTTCAGAATGAAAACATGTCTCCGCCCATCCTCTGCAATGATAATAAAACGTTATAGCAAGGTGAATCGGAGTTCGCGTTAGCTGACGTTGTACACTTGGAAGTTTGTAATGTTTGAAAAACGTTGTAAATAGGTTTCTCCTGCGCGCTTTTATGGCTAATATAAGTCCATAAGTGATATTAGAATTTTCTAATTCAACATTTTTTCGATATCTTATCTCCATAAGATATTTCCGATCGAATAATAAAACACAACAATAAATTAATTACAGCCTGTTAATTAAATCACTGAAAGAAAAGAGAGATATTTTTTTGTAGCTGAAAACGAATAAACATTATTAAGAAATATAAAACAGACACACACACACACACACACACACACACCTGTAAGAAATTGTATTATTATTTGAGCTGAAAAAATAATATTTATTATTGTCTCTCTGGCTATCCACTTTAAAATTATGTTCCTAATAGAGAATTTAAAAATCCTTTTCTCAAGAGATACATTCCATAAAGTGATATTGTAAATTGTAAATTCGAATTTCATTTGATATCTTATGCCGAGAACATGTTTCTATTCAAGTAACAATTTTCAAGTTTAAATAAATTAATCGTAGCCTGTTAATTAAATCACTGAAAGAAAAGGGATATTTTTTGTTGCTGAAAACAAATAAAAATTATTAACAAATATAAAACAGACCGACATACACACACGCAAAGCTTTAAGAATATATATTATTATTTGAGATGAAAATTAATATTTATTATTATTTCTCTGGCCATCCATTTTGAATTTCCATTCCATTATCCATTTTGAATTTATGTTCCTAATAATGAATTTAAAAATCTTTTCCTTAACAGATATATTGCATAAGTAATATTGGTAATTGTGAATTCGAATTTCATTTGATATCTTACGCCCAGAACATGTTTCTATTCAAATAACAATGTTCAAGATTAAATAAATTAATTATGGCCTGTTATTTTGATCACTGAAGAAAAGAGATATTTTTTGTAGCTGAAAACTAATAAAAAATTATTAGCAAATATAAAACAGACACACACACACACACATCTGTAAGAAACTGTATTATTATATGAGCTGAAAAATAATATTTATATATATATATATATATATATATAATTATGAATTAATCTGAAAAAAATAATTATCAATATTTTATGCAAGGCTGAAAGAAATTTATGTTATGCAATTTAATTTGTAAATAATAAACCTTTTCCAACCCACCCACATTCACACACACACACATAAAATCCTGACAATTTTATAAACTGAAAAAAAAATGATTTGTTAATTAAGCTGAAAAACAAATAGTTATTGATTACTGTACACATCTACAGCTTATCAACATATAGGATCGCGGTCCCCGCACAAATCACACATACAAAATAATATAGAATATATATACATATATTAGTGTTACACTTTACACTTCTTCAATTTTGCTTCAATTGCTTTTTGTACACCTGATATTTATGAATTATTTTATAAACTGAAAAAAAAATGATTTGTTAATTAAGCTGAAAAATAAATAGTTATTAATTAGTGTACACATCTACAGCTAATCAATATATAGGATCGCGGTCCCCACACAAAGCACACATACAAAATAATATAGAATATATATATATATATATATATATATATATATATATATATATATGTTACTTAGTGTTACACTTTCAACTTCTTCAATTTTGCTTCAATTGATTTTTGTACACCTGATATTACTGAATTATTTTATAAACTGAAAAAAAATGATTTGTTAATTAAGCTGAAAAACAAATAGTTATTAATTAGTACACATCTACAGCTAATCAATATATATGATCGCGGTCCCCACACAAAGCACACATACAAAATAATATAGAATATATATATATATATATATATTACTTAGTGTTACACCTTACACTTCTTCAATTTTGCTTCAATTGCTTTTCGTACACCTGATATTTCTGAATTATTTTATAAACTGAAAAAAAATTATTTGTTAATTAAGCTGAAAAATAAATAGTTATTAATTAGTGTACACATCTACAGCTAATCAATATATAGGATCGCGGTCCCCACACAAAGCACACATACAAAATAATATAGAATATATATATATATATATATATATTACTTAGTGTTACACTTTCAACTTCTTCAATTTTGCTTCAATTGCTTTTCGTACACCTGATATTTATGAATTATTTTATAAACTGAAAAAAAATGATTTGTTAATTAAGCTGAAAAACAAATAGTTATTAATTAGTACACATCTACAGCTAATCAATATATAGGATCGCGGTCCCCACACAAAGCACACATACAAAATAATATATATATATATATATATTACTTAGTGTTACACTTTACACTTCTTCAATTTTGCTTCAATTGCTTTTCGTACACCTGATATTTCTGAATTATTTTATAAACTGAAAAAAAATTATTTGTTAATTAAGCTGAAAAACAAATAGTTATTAATTAGTACACATCTACAGCTAATCAATATATAGGATCGCGGTCCCCACACAAACCACACATACAAAATAATATAGAATATATATATATATATATATTACTTAGTGTTACACCTTACACTTCTTCAATTTTGCTTCAATTGCTTTTCGTACACCTGATATTTCTGAATTATTTTATAAACTGAAAAAAAATGATTTGTTAATTAAGCTGAAAAACAAATAGTTATTAATTAGTACACATCTACAGCTAATCAATATATAGGATCGCGATCCCCACACAAAGCACACATACAAAATAATATAGAATATATATATATATATATATTACTTAGTGTTACACTTTCAACTTCTTCAATTTTGCTTCAATTGCTTTTTGTACACCTGATATTTATGAATTATTTTATAAACTGAAAAAAAAATGATTTGTTAATTAAGCTGAAAAATAAATAGTTATTAATTAGTGTACACATCTACAGCTAATCAATATATAGGATCGCGGTCCCCACACAAAGCACACATACAAAATAATATAGAATATATATATATATATATATATTACTTAGTGTTACACTTTCAACTTCTTCAATTTTGCTTCAATTGCTTTTCGTACACCTGATATTTCTGAATTATTTTATAAACTGAAAAAAAATGATTTGTTAATTAAGCTGAAAAACAAATAGTTATTAATTAGTACACATCTACAGCTAATCAATATATAGGATCGCGGTCCCCACACAAAGCACACATACAAAATAATATAGAATATATATATATATATATATATATTACTTAGTGTTACACCTTACACTTCTTCAATTTTGCTTCAATTGCTTTTCGTACACCTGATATTTCTGAATTATTTTATAAACTGAAAAAAAATGATTTGTTAATTAAGCTGAAAAACAAATAGTTATTAATTAGTACACATCTACAGCTAATCAATATATAGGATCGCGGTCCCCACACAAAGCACACATACAAAATAATATAGAATATATATATATATATATATATATATATATATATATATATATATATGTTACTTAGTGTTACACTTTCAACTTCTTCAATTTTGCTTCAATTGCTTTTCGTACACCTGATATTTCTGAATTATTTTATAAACTGAAAAAAAATGATTTGTTAATTAAGCTGAAAAACAAATAGTTATTAATTAGTACACATCTACAGCTAATCAATATATAGGATCGCGATCCCCACACAAAGCACACATACAAAATAATATAGAATATATATATATATATATATTACTTAGTGTTACACTTTACACTTCTTCAATTTTGCTTCAATTGATTTTCTGTACACCGGATAATTATGAATTATTTTTTACTATTGACAGCAGTCTCCCACATGTGAGCTGTGTTTAGATGTATGAAACTGATTGGCTGAAACTGATATCTATCCTTTTTCTGAAGACTTTACTGAATATAATGTCCATTTATTTTACACATCGATATATATATATATATATATATATATATCAGTATAAGTAATCAGTATAACAATTAGTGTATTATATTATGTGCTGAATTCCATGTTTCCCTATTTGCCATGTTCGATTCTTCTACACAATGTTTCAATAATGTAGGAACTTTCTGAAAAGAATGCGGACCTCATAGAGACGATTCATGAGAAATATACACAGATAAAAATTAAAGAAATATACTTCGACCTTTTTTTCGGCGTCGTTCAAAGACGTTATTCGGATATCGAGCAACCACCTCATCGTACGCTCAATCCGCATCGTTTCGATATCCAAACGAAATAACGAATCGACTCACGAGGCTGTTTAAATTGCCAGATTGAACCACTAACTGCAACGGAGTTCGTTAGCTGACATTGTATACTTGGAAGTTTATAATGTTTGAAAAACGTTGTAAATAGGTTTCTCCTGCGCGCTTTTATGTCTAATACAAGTCCATAAGTGATATTAGAATTTTCTAATTCAACATTTTTTCGATATCTTATCTCCATAAGATATTTCCGATCAAATAATAAAAAAAAGTAAATTACAGCCTGTTAATTTAATCACTGAAAGGAAAGAGAGAGATTTGTTGTAGCTGCAAACGAATAAAAGTTATCAAGAAATATAAAACAGGCCCACACGCGCACACACACACACACACACACACATCTGTAAGAAACTGTATTATTATATGAGCTGAAAAATAATATATATATATATATATATAATTATGAATTAATCTGAAAAAAATAATTATCAGTATTTTATGCAAGGCTGAAAGAAATTTATGTTATGCAATTTAATTTGTAAATAATAAACCTTTTCCAACCCACCCACATTCACACACACACACACACACATAAAATCCTGACAATTTTATAAACTGAAAAAAAAATGATTTGTTAATTAAGCTGAAAAACAAATAGTTATTAATTAGTACACATCTACAGCTAATCAATATATAGGATCGCGATCCCCACACAAAGCACACATACAAAATAATATAGAATATATATATATATATATTACTTAGTGTTACACTTTCAACTTCTTCAATTTTGCTTCAATTGCTTTTCGTACACCTGATATTTATGAATTATTTTATAAACTGAAAAAAAATGATTTGTTAATTAAGCTGAAAAACAAATAGTTATTAATTAGTACACATCTACAGCTAATCAATATATAGGATCGCGGTCCCCACACAAAGCACACATACAAAATAATATAGAATATATATATATATATATATATGTTACTTAGTGTTACACTTTCAACTTCTTCAATTTTGCTTCAATTGCTTTTTGTACACCTGATATTTATGAATTATTTTATAAACTGAAAAAAAATGATTTGTTAATTAAGCTGAAATACAAATAGTTATTAATTAGTACACATCTACAGCTAATTAAAATATAGGATGGCCATCCCCACACAAAGCACAAGTACAAAAGTATATAGAATATATATATATATATATATATATATATATATATATATATATATATATATATATTACCGACAACTTCTTCAATTTTGCTTCAATTGATTTTCTGTACACGGGATAATTGTGAATTATTTTTTACTATTGACAGCAGTCTCCCACATGTGAGCTGTGTTTAGATGTATGATACTGACTTGCATGTGTCTCCTTTTTCTGAAGAATTTTTACTGAATATAAATGTCCATTTATTTTACACATCGATGTGGAATTAATCGTTTCGTGAAAGCGTAAAATTGATCATTCTGTTAAGTATGCCTGTGTGCATAATTTATGTATGGTGTGTATAAGTGACAACAATCAGTGTATTATATTTTGTACTGAATTCCATGTTTCCATGTTCGATTCTTCTACACAATGTTTCAATAATGTAGGGGTTTTCTGAAAAGAATGCGGACCTCATAGAGACGATTCATGGGAAATATACACAGATAAACATTAGGGAAATATACTTCGACCTTTTTTCGGCGTCGTTCAAAGGCGTTATTCGAATATCGAGTGACCACCTCGTCCTACGCTCGATCCGCTTCGTTTCGATATCCAAACGAAATAACGACTCGACTGCCGAGTCTGTTCCGGCCAGGTCCGGATCGAACCACTATTGCAATCAGCTAATAGAGTAGTTAATAAGTAACAACAATTAGTATATCATAATTATGTACTGAGTTGTATTGTCAATAATATTTACAACGTTAACTCACGGACTCGTAGTTCACGTTTCTCAGACGACGCAAGTCGTCAAGTTCAAGTCTTCGGAAACAAGTAGCGACACATTCTAACGAATCGATCGATAAACATTTATAACAGAAAATAGTATAGATTATAAAGAAACATTAACAGGGAATACATTCGCAAATTCGTTTTATTCGATACGCGTTTCCAAAAATGAGACGGAGCAGACTGAAATAACGGTCTGACCGATCGTGTTTATTGATCGATTGAATGAAAAAAAAACCGTGATTATCTTCACTGGAATCTCTGGAACTAATACCCATTTTATTATTGTTGTGTGTGTGCGTGTGTGCGGTTGTATTTTTGTACTGTTACTAAGTTGGATGTAGAAATGAAAACGTGTACTGTGGAATAGTGATTGTGTGTGTTTGTTGTCTTTGAATTTGTTTGCATCGACTGTAATATGCTACGTGGTAACGAATCTCTTAATACTACAGTTTCATCATACGATTTATACCATTTACCATAGAGAGATCACGGACATGGAACTAACTGCCCTGGATAATTTCGAACTCGTACTGATCGATCAATAAAAAATTAATGAGCAGACACGTTTATTTGAATTATATTTAGCCTCGAAATGTAGATTTGGGAAATGTTTCAAACAATTCAGAATATTGGTGATATTCAGAAAATGAAATTTCAACAACTTGTTAGTACACTGATACCGATATATATATATATATATATATATATATATATATATATATATATATATACACACACACATTTGTACACGACTAAAATTATAATTCAACTCTGATAAAATATATATGTGATAGACGTTAATCATGTCGAACATTTGTTTTATTGATCGATTGGAATGAAGAACGGACGACTGGAAAATACACAGCGAGAACTGAAACATATAAAGACAAATTGCACGGGAAAAACAGCGGCGACAAACGGATTGTGTCTGCAATGAACTTTACACTCTAGAAAGATTCTATAATTTATAAACGATCTGGTAAGAAACAATTTGAGATATGATTGAAGTTTCATTAACCACGAGTGCATTCAGAATCAATTCCGTTTGTTTATTTTAACAAATATTCAAGAGAATTTATTATTTGTATATAATGTCGCAAACCAATTCATACCTTTGCAGCATCTAAAAGATCATCGATTGACGTTGATACGAAGATGAAATCCATCAACAAATATTTTAAAATATAACCATTAGTAAAATGTAAAGTGAATTTGAGCGACGGCGCATTCAAAGTAGTTTTAGTTATTCTATAAACTGTACATTACAATGACAGAATTGAGAAACGACTATTGATATAAATATTGAATTAGTAATAAAACAAATGGAATAGTTGATAACGAAGGACATTTAGAGCGCTGACATAGTTTTTGATTGTGAAAAAATGTATCTATCGATGGATTTAAGAACCAATAATTGAAGATAGCTCCTCGATGTCTGAAATAAACGGGGGTTGATTATTTGTGAATTGATGTAAGTGTTGAAGTCAGTTGATGTAGTTGCGTGCGTGTGTATGGATGTGATGTGTATGGACGCAGTTTATCCTCGTGCCCGGGAGGACCTTTTCATTTAAACCATTTACCATTAACTTTATGTGGACGACGATGGAAAAAATTCACAAGTCTAGTGTAAAAATGTAATAGTACGTCGTGAAAGTGGAATATATTATTGTGATGTTCAAAATTAAGAAAGTGATGGAGAATTTACACCACGAAGCAATAGACGGATGCTAATAAAAATCTCAATTACAGTGAAATCACAAGTAATTATTTATTCAGTTGGCATTCTATGATAAGATAAAATTCGATAGCATACTAACGGAGACGAATTAAAAAAGAATTTGTTAAAATCTGATATTGACGACGATTGAATTCGTTCGATCTCGATTTAAAAATAGACAGATGTAATGGAAGCTTGTCAGCGTCCGCCATAGAAATGTAAGTGTCAATATCGATACATAGATTCAATATTTGAGTCGCGATGCATGGATACACGAATACAAAAGTACTTTTTCTAACATGAAGAAGAGTTAGAAATATGTAATCAAAATATTCAAATTATTTAACGATGCTTACGCATGTGCCTGTGTTTGTGCCGGTGCGCTCTGAACACAACGATATTATTGTGTTCGAAAAATGCGTTCGATTATCAAATTGAGTGTGATCGATTTATGAGTAGAGGTCGATTGGAGGATGCGTTTATTCGTTGCCGAGTTATTGATTCATTAGAATAATAAAAAAAAATATATAAAATACATTCATCATCCTCGCATAAAACTTCGATCATTGGTAAGTGCTACGATACAAATAATTGGCGGAGTGTTTTATTTCCAGTGTAAGACAAGATTTCTTTCCTAAAATTAAACATGTAAATTAATAACAGCTATATATATATATATATATATATATATATATATATATATATATATATAGATAGATAGATATACAGATATATTATGGAAATTGTTACCTGAGAACTGAATGTGTTCTTATACAGAATCCGTCGATTCTAACAGGAAAAATCAATCTTCGAAATTCACATCACTCCGCGAATTTAATCAAAACTTAATCGAACCGTTTATGACGAACCGAAAATCGAAAACCGATTTAATAACGCCCGAATGCAAGCTGATTTTTTGAATTTAACAACTCCCGATTGGTTATTATTAAAATCAAAAAAAAACTAATCTACACGTAGTCAATGGCTACAAATATCAAAAACAAATAGTTTTCGATCTCAACTGAATTACTTAACAGTTTTGATTAAATGTTAAAATGACGGACAAACTGTTTTATTGCACAAACTGATAAAATTCAAACTGAATAATTATAAATATAAAAATAATTAAAGGAACTGTACGACGCATACGCAAAATCGGGAGAGATCTAATCAAACTAATTATGCATCAAATGAGGAACACTGACATGCAAGGATCCAAAACGCGTCAACACTTGTATTGGACGCTCGACATGTGAATGCCATTATGATACACACTCGTTCGATTCGCCCTATCTGTACATATAAAAGGGCAATGGTGCAACTTTGCACCATTACCCATTCTTCAATCATCGGCGAAGGGAGAGAGGGGACTTTAACAAAAATTCATTAAAATGAAAATTAAAAAAAAGAATTACAAAGACAATCTAATATTTACAATTAATTAAAAAAATCAACAATTAAAAGCAAACAATAAATGAAAAAGCAATTAATATTGAATAAAAAAAAATACTTAAAAATTGAAATCTTAATTTAATTGACGAAAGAGCCACGTTAAACAATAACAAAGCGATTAGGGGTGACGTGGCACGGGTCGAGATGGGAAGCTGAAATTCATAAAAGAAATCAAATGCACATTTTCTACGGCGCTAGTCGCACTTAACCCAACGACAAGCCACCGCCTGACACTACACCTGCTACAAGGTGAAACGACATATACAACCCGTGAAGCGGATTTATATACGCGTGCCTGATCTATGCTGCACGACGTGCAGCCATCCCTAACGCTGAAAGTCATGTGTAGAAAAGTCGAGGAGTCGAGGTTTCAACTTCGCTTCACAGCACTTCATCCACCGCGAAAGCTCCCAATGTATCGATCGCACAATTGACAATCAATCAGCGTAACATCTCATACACTGACGACGTTCAATTCGCAATCGATCTAATCTGTGTGTGATACATTAACAAATATGCAATATGTGATACCGTCTTATGGATTCACGTTTGAACCGTAATTTAATTCTGTTATATTATAAATGAAATCATCATAAAACGACATCCAGCCTAAAACTAAAACCTACTCTCCTACAAAATGGGGGAAATGCGATGGACTTTGCGTTCGTGTACAGTTCAAAATAATAAAAACCTGTTTTTTATTTATCCCTATGTGTATCCTGTTTTCATTCTGCATCATCCGCATATCAGCAGCCGCAATTTCTGACGATATCTATGTAGACATTTCACGGACGAATCTTGTATCACTCTCACTATTGCACCATTAACATTGCACATTAACTTCATTCAACGATAAAACTTTAATATACTAATTGATTTTAACTTTTGAATCTACTAATTATTATTACTTAAAAAAAAACACTACATATGTATATAAAACACTGCTGTAAAAGAGATTTTATTAATTATGAATGATGAGTTGTATTTATCGTGAAGTAGATGTGTGTGTGTGTGTGTGCGTGTGTTAATGTTGTATATTGTGTAAAGTAATATGTATGTAATGAAATGAAATGGATGAAATTCTCCCTCACTTTTCACTGCTCATATAGTAATTGACAGCTACTTCCTGAGACGTCCAAGATGGAAGAGGACCATTCAGGACAAAGAGAATTTTGGATGCAGTTTACCTCCATACCCAAAAGGGAATGTGTTAAACAATTAAAACACGTGATGGTCTCTCTACTAGCGATGAATCTGCCTACTGAAATTTAAAATTGGATTCTTGCCACTGTTACTGCTCTTCCTGCTAAATTAACACTAGGCTGACAAGCGAAAAAAACACATAGAAGCGAACACAACGAACAATTATCTAAGACAGATGATTGTTTCTCCACCAGCGATGACTGTGGCTGCTGAAATACAAAATGGGATTCTTCCCAGCGTTACTGCTGCTCCCGCTGACTTAACACTAGGCTGACAAGCGAAAAAAACACACAGAAGCGAACACAAACGGACAATTAACTAACATAGACGATTGTCTCTCTGCCAGAGATGAGTCCGGCTGCTGAAAATTAAAATTCAACTCCTGCCACTGTCACTGCTGAACCCGTCGACTTAACACTAGGCTAATGAGCGAGAAAAACACACAGAAGCGAACACAGTGGACATTTAATTGAGACAGAGACGATTGTCTCTCTGCCATAGATGGATCTGCATGCTGAAATTTAAAACGGGATATTTAAGTAATAAAATAATAAAAGGCATACATCGTTCCTGCATAAATCACTCGATCGTTGTCTTGTACAACGAGACAGGTAATTGGTTGAGTTTTTCGGTTCCAGTTTAAGGCAAGCATTGTGTCCTAAAATCAAGCAATTATATTAATGACTGATTTTTGTATTTATATAGATATACTATGGAAATTGTTACCTGAGAACTGAATGTGTTTGTGTTAAGAATCTGTCGATTCCGATAGAAAAAACAGCAATCTTCGCAATTCACATCACTCCGCGAATTTAATCAAAACTTAATCGAACCGTTTATGACGAACCGAAAATCGAAAATCGATTTAATAACGCCCGAATGTAAGATGATTTTTTGAATGTGAACAACTCTCGTTTGGTCGTTATTAAATTCAAAAAAAAACCTTATCCAAACATAGTCAGTGACTATGAACATCGAAAACAACAGTTTTCGATCTCAACTGGATTGGTTCACCGTTTTGATTAAATAGAAAAAAGAGACGGACAAACTGAATCATTTCACAAACGGATCGAATTCAAACTGAATAAATATAAATATAAAAAAATATATAAAAGAACTGTACGACGCATACGCAAAATCGGGAGAGATCTAATCAAACTAATTATGCATCAAAAGAGGAACACTGACATGCAAGGATCCAAAACGCGTCAACACTTGTATTGGACGCTCAACATGTGAATGTCATTATGATACACACTCGTTCGATTCGCCCTATCTGTACATATAAAAGGGAAATGGTGCAACTTTGCACCATTACCCATTCTTCAATCATCGGCGAAGGGAGAGAGGGGACTTTAACAAAAATTCATTAAAATGAAAATTAAAAAAAAGAATTACAAAGACAATCTAATATTTACAATTAATTAAAAAAATCAACAATTAAAAGCAAACAATAAATGAAAAAGCAATTAATATTGAATAAAAAAAAATACTTAAAAATTGAAATCTTAATTTAATTGACGAAAGAGCCACGTTAAACAATAACAAAGCGATTAGGGGTGACGTGGCACGGGTCGAGATGGGAAGCTGAAATTCATAAAAGAAATCAAATGCACATTTTCTACGGCGCTAGTCGCACTTAACCCAACGACAAGCCACCGCCTGACACTACACCTGCTACAAGGTGAAACGACATATACAACCCGTGAAGCGGATTTATATACGCGTGCCTGATCTATGCTGCACGACGTGCAGCCATCCCTAACGCTGAAAGTCATGTGTAGAAAAGTCGAGGAGTCGAGGTTTCAACTTCGCTTCACAGCACTTCATCCACCGCGAAAGCTCCCAATGTATCGATCGCACAATTGACAATCAATCAGCGTAACATCTCATACACTGACGACGTTCAATTCGCAATCGATCTAATCTGTGTGTGATACATTAACAAATATGCAATATGTGATATCGTCTTATGGATTCTTTCCTACTTTACGTTTGAATCAGTTCTGTTATAAAATCAAATCGTCATGAAACGATATCCAGCCTAAAACTAAAACCTAATCTCCTACAAAGAGGGGGAAGTACGATGGATTTTGCGTTCGTGTACAGTTCGAGATAATAAAAACCTGTTTATTAATTATCCCTTTGTGTATTCCTTGTGTATCCTGTTATTGTGTATCCCTGTTCGTTCTGCATTATTCGCATATCAGGATGCGCAAGTTCTGACGATATATATTTCCAGGCGATTCTTTCACGAACGAATCTTGTATAACACTCACAATCACACATTAAAACTACTCACTGAAGTCACTTGAATATACAAACTATTTTTTACTTTTGACTTTACTAATTAGAAATTCCCAAAAAGAGAAACACATTTTCGAAACACTGCTGCAAGAGAGCTTTTATTAACGATGAATGAATTATGTATTTTGTATGAAGTAGTTGTGTGTGTGTGTGTGTGTGCATTTAGTATATTGTGTAGAGTAATATGTATTTAGTGGAATGAAATTGATGAACATCTCCCTCACTTTTCACTGATCATATAGTAATTGTCAGCTACTTCCTGAGACGTCCAAGATGGAAGAGGACCATTCAGGCCAAAGAGAAATGTGGATGAAATGTAACCTCATACCCGAGAGGAAATGTGTGTATCGTCTGCATTGGACTCATCTCTGCTGTATGAAGCTGGAGAATTGAATCGACGATGGAACTTATGTATCCCACTGTCACTGCTGATCCCGCTGCTACTACAACACTAGGTTAATAAGCGAGAAAAACACACAGAAGCGAACACAATGGACATTTAATTGAGACAGACGATTGTCTCTCTGCCGGAGATGAGTCTGGCTGCTGAAATTTAGAACTGGATTCTTCCCGCTGTTCCTGCTCCTCCCGCTGACTTGACACTAGGCTGAGAAGCGAAAAAAACACACAGAAGCGAACACAACGGACAATTAACTGACACAGACGATTTTCTCTCTGCCATAGATGGATCTGCATGCTGAAATTTAAAACGCGATTCTTCCCAGTGTTACTGCTGCTCCTGTTGACTTAACACTAGGCTGACAAGCGAAAAAAACACGCAGAAGCGAACACAATGAACATTTAATTAAGATGTGTGCATTTGTTAAGCAAGTGTGTGTATTTGTGTGTGTGTGTTTGTGTGTGTATTGTCTGCATTGGCCATACACAAAATAATTGATTGAAATATATCAATGTATTACATCCGAATCAATAGGTATTTATGCATTTAACAACAAATCGTGCACATGCTGTTACTTGATTTTTAAACATATAGCTTAATCACCGAAATTGATTATTTTGTCTATGTTGCCACTTCTACACCACGTTGAGGTTGCAGACATGTAGAAGACCTAACGTGTCGATTCGAGAATCGACCCTAATCTAGGCCCTCAATTATTAATGCTTCAAACAAAAAAAAAAAAAAAAAAACAAAAGAGAATTTATAAAAGAGACACCTATTCTAGCTACCTTATCAACTAAAATTACTTTATATTCTTACAATTACTTTGAACTTGCATAATATCAACACATGTGTCTTATTCATAAATCAGTGTACGTCGTCGATTAATACTGTATTGATTTTATAGATATTGATCAAAGTGCAAGTTCAATGTACTTCAATAAAATTAATCTGAAATTTTAAAACATTAGTGATCACCTGAAAGAGTTAATAGCAATTTAGGTCATTAATACGTACATGTATATATATATATATATATATATA
Organism: Acanthacorydalis orientalis; assembly: GCA_034766995.1. Taxonomy (NCBI): domain Eukaryota; kingdom Metazoa; phylum Arthropoda; class Insecta; order Megaloptera; family Corydalidae; genus Acanthacorydalis; species Acanthacorydalis orientalis. The sequence continues at coordinate 14,149,243 of CM068324.1, read as the reverse complement.
TATATATATATTTATATACATGTACAATATTTTTTTAATGTGTATGTGTGTGTGCTTTAATCGTCTCTTCCAAATAAAAATATGCAGTAATAAAATCTGAAAGAAATATAAATATTATATAATACGTACATACAAATACATACATATATATATATATATATATATATATATATATATATATATATAGAAGGGAAGGAGTGGGTGTGTGTGTCCTTAATAGTTTATATTTACATTCATATATCAAAAATTGTAAATTCCTTTCTCCAATATATTTATTCCATAATTGATACTTTAATCTGTATATTCAAATATTAGTTGATATATTCTCCAGATATTTTTTTTAAATAGTAATATTCAATAGTAATTAAATTAATTACAGCCTGTTAATTAAATCACTGAAAGGAAAGAGAGATAATATTTAGCAGCTGAAAATAAATAAAAATTAATTAAAAAATATAGAACAGATAAACTTACACACACACACACACACGAACACATTCTGTAAGAAAATATATTATTATATTAGCTAAAAAAATAACAGTTGTTATTATTTATATATATATATATATATATATATATATATATATATATAATTCTCTAGTTGTACATTTTGAATTAATGTTTTTTATATTGAATTAAAAAATCCTTTTCTTATAGATATACTGCATATGTGATAATAGTGTTTCTAAATTCAATTTTTAATTCATCTTCACTTCATAAGATATTTCTATTCAAATGATAAAATTCAACAATAAATTATTTACTGCCTGTTATTTAAATCACTGAAAGGAAAGAGAGATAATAGTTAAGAGCTGAAAACAAATAAAAATGATAAAAAAATATGAACAGATACACACAATCTGTAAGAAACCTATTATTATATGAGCTAAAAAATTAATAAATATTATATATATATATTTATATTTTTTTATAACTAAGTAGTAATCTGAAAAAAATAATGATTAATATTTTATACAAAGCTGAAAGTAATTTGTTTCTTTCATAATTAAATGTTTTCATTCTGACGATTTTCATTCCATTTATCAAATTTATAATACTCTTTTCCAAAATGGAACAATACACTTTGAATGTTGTATTATTAGACTGTGAATTCCATTATTTAAATACATTTATATCTATTTTAATTAATACATTTGAATAACCTATTTATTTTTATTTTGGTAACATTTTTATATTCTTGAATTATTTAGTTAATGTTTAAAAATGTTTTCTTTTTTGACCGCTGTAAATAGAAGTTAATTTTATAATTACTAAATCTTTCTCGACCCATACACACATACCATTCAAAAAATTGTATAAACTACAAAAAATCGTTAAATAATTAAGCTGAAAAACAAACAGTTATTAATTATTAAATGTATATATATCTAAGTAATTTTTACATATATAGGACGGCCGTCCCCACACAAATCACACATGCACAAATATATTAAATATATATTATATATATATATATATATATATATATATTATAATTGTTACACTTTACACTTCTTTTTGATTCCACTGAATTTTTTTACACTGAATATTTATGTATTATTTTTACATTTGACAGCAGCCCCATATGTGAGCAGTGATTAGATGTATGAAATTGTTTTTTATGTGTCTCTCTTTTCTGAAAATATTTTACTGAATGTAAATACCCATATTGTTTGATATGTTCATAAACATGAAGTTGTTACCATATCTGTATATTGTAATTTTTGTTGCTCTCCAATTGTATATCCACAACTGTTTACGTGAAAAATTAATTGCAGTCTGTTAAATCACGGAAAGAAAAGAGATGTTTTTAATATTTGAAAACAAATTATAAAAAAATATAACACAGGCATACCCACTCACACTATCTCTACGAAACAGTATTATATATGAGCTGAAAAATTAATATTTATTATTATTTATCTGGCTATCCATTTGGAATTAATGTTCATAATAAAGAAGTTAAAAATCATTTTCTTAATATATGTGTATATAAATATATATATATATATATATTCCATAAGTGATATTACAATTTGTAAATTCAATTTTTATTTTATATCTTATCTTCATAAGATATTTTTATTCAAATAATAAATAAAATAATAAATCAATAAATTAATTACAGTCTAGATATTTAAAATGTCTGAATGAAAACTGAGGAAATAATTAATAACTGAAAACAAACAAAAATGATTAAAACATATATGATTAAATGATGAACAGGTAAACACACACAATAAGTATTTTTATGAACTGAAAAATTAGTAGTTATGTAAATATATATATATGTATATAATATATATATATATATATATATAAGTATGTAGTAATCCTGAAAGAATTAATGATTAATATTTTATACAAAACTGAAAGAAAATTGTGTTACGCATAATTAAATAACATGTAAATATATGAAATTAAACGCTGTTATAAAAAGATAACTAAAACATTAATGTAAATTATATATATATATATATATATATATATATATATATATATATATATATATGTTTCATAGCTATGTAGTAATCCTGAAAGAATTAATGATTAATATTTTATACAGAACTGAAAGAAAATTGTGTTACGCATAATTAAATAACATGTAAATATATGAAATTAAACGCTGTTATAAAATGATAATTAAAAAATAATTGTAAATTATATATATATATATATATATATATATATATATGTTTCATAGCTATGTAGTAATCCTGAAAGAATTAATGATTAATATTTGATACAAAACTGAAAGAAATTGTGTTACGCATAATTAAATAATATGTAAATATATGAAATTAAACGCTGTTATAAAATGATAATTAAAAAATAATAGTAAAATATATATATATATATATGTATATGTTTCATAGCTATGAAGTAATCCTGAAAGAATTAATGATTAATATTTTATACAGAACTGAAAGAAAATTGTGTTACGCATAATTAAATAACATGTAAATATATGAAATTA
>CM068324.1:14141266-14143766 GCA_034766995.1 Acanthacorydalis orientalis | reverse complement strand
TCTGAAATTTATTTAACATAAAGCACACAAATCTTCTCTTCGTATTAAATGTTGCCTTCTTGAAACTTTCTTTATCGTTCTGTTCAGGTTTAACACTTAGAGCTTTTTAATTTAACGACAGATTTTCGCCATGTCAAAAACTTTACATAAGATTTATAAAAGAATTACATGATCAGTGAAGGAGTGCCTATGCAAACACTCTGAAGATAAGAATTGATCGAAGCGGCTTCGAAGAAGCGTTTAAAAAATCGTCACGATAATTTGTGAAAAACTTATCAAAGTCATCACCAAGATATCGCAGACTGATAAGTCTAGAGATCCTGTATGTAAGAGGACGGAGATGGTCAAACACCTCCCAGTTCAATCAAAATCTAAGTGTTAATCCGAATTTGAACTAACGTGTGTAACACTGTAGATTAACAAACACCTTGTAATTCTTACATCTGATCCGTCGACGAGAATCCCACGTTGTCCTCGATTTGTTTCACATAACGATCTAGAAAACCCATACCAAATCCTAAATCCTGCTGACTACCTATGGGGAACGGACGGGAGGCCGACCTCCCGCCGTCGCCCAGCACACGCTTCGTCCGAAGACAACGTGGCGACGGTACCCCGCAGGTCCTGATTTGTACCCGAGGCTCTGACTGAAGCTAAGGTTAGCCGCGGTCGGGTACGGGACGTGTCCTCTTATGCACAGCTAGATACGGATCGATAGCGTGCCGGATTCGCGGGGGGTGACCCGATCGGTCGACGGAAGGATCGGGTTGCAAAATGTAAATGACTTAAAAAAAAATACGGAGGAAGCGCATCGACCGTGGTACGCCGGTGCAATGGTGAACCGAAGCGCACGCGTTGAGATCTGAACGCACCCCGGCTTGTGACTTCACCGGGAATGGGTCCGATCGCACCGCACGCGTTCCGGAACGCCGGTCGGCGTGGTACGGTCGCGGCTCTGCGAGCAGACTGTCAAGGGATTAAAACAGTCCGTATCGGATGTGACCGAGAGTGACCTGAGCTAGTGGACGTTTTTAAGAAACGTCGGACTGCGGGCCGGCCGACACACGATCGTTCGGCGACCGGCCCGCCCCTGCATTCGTCGCCGATATCTTTTCATCCGGCCGATGGTCGGACAGGGACGGTGACCGCTCGACGACAAGAGCGCTGGCGCGGGGATCGCTCAACAGCGCGACCGCTGAGGCGAGTGCCCGCATCGACAGCACGGGTGCCGGGGCAGGTCACGCCCTGCCGTTCCACCGTCGGGAGTCGCAACGTCTCTTATACGCTAGGCGCTTAGGCGAGACTACTCCAGACGACGAGTCCCTCCCTTTTCGATGCGCGACTGAAACCCCTAGCACGAGAGAAAAACGCGGGTTCAAAGCTGACATACGACAAATAACAGTTCTAATAATGCTTAACTAAACCCCTCTTCACCTGCAAAAAATACAGACATACTAAACCTGTGATTGAGTGCGACGCGCTCTTTCTTCACTCTCTGGCTCCGTCTCGATCTCCGTCTCGGACAGGAACCACACAACGGATCTACTACTGTATGTTGATATATACAGCCGGACGGTCGTACGTCCGGTCTGATAATCAAGAAGCAAGCAAGCACTCCCGGGTGCCTCCCTCCTGCAGAGCCTCGATGCGCGCGCGACCGTGCGGGCCACCTGGACAGGAGGTCGAGGACGCACTCGAACGTTCGAACGACACTCGATGTTTCACTACTTTTCGCGCACACACAAATAAATATAGAAAAATCACTCTGTCTTAGACGGACGCGATACGAAGTTATTTTTGCAAAAAACGACAGGGACGGACGATTCCGAGCCGTTTTTTGTGAACGCGATCGGCAGCGGGTACCGAACCGGCGGACCGAACCGAGCCGGCGTGATAGACGGACGAACGGTACGAGAAGGAATTCAGGATGCGCTGCTGGGAAGATCCTACGCTGAAAAGAAATTTGATTAGACCTGGCGTTCGCCATCACATGACGGATTCACGAACGGTACGTGACAACGATCGTGACCGACGATCGTCCGCACAATGCCAGCAACGCCCCACCGACCCATCGAACCGCGGCTGTCAAAACGTCTCTCAGAAATCAATGCAAACGAAAACTAAATCTAATCAAATGCTCGAAACGGATCAGCAGAGAATTAAAAAAAAAACTTTATGCAAAAAACAGATAAGTTTTAGGGTGAAATGCAAAGAAAATAATTATGAACGAGGGCTGTAAAGTGCTTTACAAGGGATAAAAAATCAAACATAGAAAAAAATCGAAGATAAATTAATTCACTCTAAATCTATACACAAATAATTAAATACTAGACAGAGACTTGAAAATTATCAGCAATGAAATCAAACACAGAGCAAGGTGTCTGCTAAAATTTCTACGGATTTAAATCCACAAAATTCAAAGCATAATTAATGAGTTTTAAGATTATATGAAAAGTAAATCATTATGAACGAAGACTACAAAGTGATATGTTACAAGAAA
>CM068324.1:14091266-14133766 GCA_034766995.1 Acanthacorydalis orientalis | reverse complement strand
ATATTGTGAAGAATTAACGTAAAGTTATAATTATTATTCAATAGCCCTATCCTGTTGTAATCAAAATATTTATTCTCTGCATGAGTATATATAATGCTTCACAACACTTTGTCTATATCATGTGCAGGTCAATGCTTCACAGCGCGTTACATTTATATAAGATTTGGAAAATTATATAAACCTACAGCCATGAACTTTCGTGTCTGTGAAATTACACATTTATTTATTCAGTCGTGTCTAGTTTTTGAGACGATATGGTTGCTGCATATTACTGTTGTAAGATATACACTTTAATAGATATTTTCTTTAATTTTATTCGATTATAGTTTCAATACAATACAGAATTTACTTCTTAGTGTAAATATATTTTGATATAATTTATGAATATTTCTAAATATAATATATATATATAAATGTGTGTGTGTGTATATATATATATAATTTATATCAATCATGCCATTCAATCTTTGAAAACAAATTTGTCTATTTACATATTTGTATCTTACTTTAAATTTAGAATCTGCTCTTATTGTACGTTATTATAGTAGATTTTGAGTTCCCTTAGTCTGATTTTGAAGTAAAATTACTGCTAGTTGAATTTAAATCATACACTATACGAGTACAATTGAGACGTACGTTTCAGTGCAAACGTATCACAGGTTAGATTTTGTAACAGATATTAAAATTACAATCTGCTCTTATTGTTTACTTTTATTGTATATTTGGACTCTCTTCAATTGGAAGTTGAAGTATAATTACTGCCAGTTTAATTTAAATCATCCATAATAAGATTATATTTGACGTATGTTTTCAGTTCAAATGTAGCTTATCTAAAATTTGAAATCAGTAAAAATATTAGAATCTGCTCTTATTGAATACACTTATTATATATTTGTAGGTTCCTGACGTATGATTTTATCCTGATATTATCCTTTTTTTTAATTAAAAGTTTCCTAAATCCGGACCTGGTTGTAAACGGCAAAACTTGAAACTAGCCAGACCACCTCATTTCTCGATAACGTAGTTAGAGTTCTCATTTACCGACCACAAAGTCTACAGGAAAATTCAAATTTAATTTTTAATTAAAGAATTAAAATATATTCTCTTATTATATAAATTAATTAAAGACTAGGAGTCTTCTCCTTTGTATATTTAGACTTCCCTTAGTTTGAATTTGAAGCAAAATTACTGCTAGTATACTTTGAAACATATATTATGTGAATATTCATATCAGGAATGTTTTTATTACAAATGTAGAACACCTAGAAATTGAAACGAGAATAAAAATTAGAGTCTGCTCTTATTCTACGTTATTATAGTATATTTAGAGTTCCCTTAGTTTGAATTTGAAGAAAAATTACTGCTAGTATACTTTGAAACATATATTATGTGAATATTCATATCAGGAATGTTTTATTACAAATGTAGAACACCTAGAAATTGAAACGAGAATAAAAATTAGAGTCTGCTCTTATTCTACGTTATTATAGTATATTTGGAGTTCCCTTAGTTAGATTTTGAAGTAAAATTACTGCCAGTTGAATTTAAATCGTACATTATACGGGTTTAATTGAGACCTACGTTTCAGTGCAACGTATTATCACAGTTAAAAATTTTGTAATAGATACTAAAACTATAATCTACTCTCATTGTATGTTTTAATAGTATATTTAGAGTTCTCTTACTAGGTATTTCATGTAAAACTACTGCATCTAATTTAAATCATACACTATACGAGTACAATTGAGACGTACGTTTCAGTGCAAACGTATCACAGGTTAGATTTTGTAACAGATATTAAAATTACAATCTGCTCTTATTGTTTACTTTTATTGTATATTTAGACTCTCTTCAATTGGAAGTTGAAGTATAATTACTGCCAGTTTAATTTAAATCATCCATAATAAGATTATATTTGACATATGTTTTCAGTTCAAATGTAGGTTATCTAAAATTTGAAATCAGTAAAAATATTAGAATCTGATCTTACTGAATACACTTATTATATATTTGGAGGTTCCTTACGTATCATTTTCTTTATCCTGATTGTATTTGTATATTTGTCTGTTCTGTATTTGTTGTTTATATAATACTATGTCTGTTTTTATTGTTTGTATAATGCTTCACAACACTTTGTCTATATCATGTGCAGGTCAATGCTTCACAGCGCGTTACATTTATATAAGATTTGGAAAATTATATAAACCTACAGCCATGAACTTTCGTGTCTGTGAAATTACACATTTATTTATTCAGTCGTGTCTAGTTTTTGAGACGATATGGTTGCTGCATATTACTGTTGTAAGATATACACTTTAATAGATATTTTCTTTAATTTTATTCGATTATAGTTTCAATACAATACGTAATTTACTTCTTAGTGTAAATATATTTTGATATAATTTATGAATATTTCTAAATATAATATATATATATAAATGTGTGTGTGTGTGTGTGTGTGTATATATATATATAATTTATATCAATCATGCCATTCAATCTTTGAAAACAAATTTGTCTATTTACATATTTGTATCTTACTTTAAATTTAGAATCTGCTCTTATTGTACGTTATTATAGTAGATTTTGAGTTCCCTTAGTCTGATTTTGAAGTAAAATTACTGCTAGTTGAATTTAAATCATACACTATACGAGTACAATTGAGACGTACGTTTCAGTGCAAACGTATCACAGGTTAGATTTTGTAACAGATATTAAAATTACAATCTGCTCTTATTGTTTACTTTTATTGTATATTTGGACTCTCTTCAATTGGAAGTTGAAGTATAATTACTGCCAGTTTAATTTAAATCATCCATAATAAGATTATATTTGACGTATGTTTTCAGTTCAAATGTAGCTTATCTAAAATTTGAAATCTGTAAAAATATTAGAATCTGCTCTTATTGAATACACTTATTATATATTTGTAGGTTCCTGACGTATGATTTTATCCTGATATTATCCTTTTTTTTAATTAAAAGTTTCCTAAATCCGGACCTGGTTGTAAACGGCAAAACTTGAAACTAGCCAGACCACCTCATTTCTCGATAACGTAGTTAGAGTTCTCATTTACCGACCACAAAGTCTACAGGAAAATTCAAATTTAATTTTTAATTAAAGAATTAAAATATATTCTCTTATTATATAAATTAATTAAAGACTAGGAGTCTTCTCCTTTGTATATTTAGACTTCCCTTAGTTTGAATTTGAAGCAAAATTACTGCTAGTATACTTTGAAACATATATTATGTGAATATTCATATCAGGAATGTTTTTATTACAAATGTAGAACACCTAGAAATTGAAACGAGAATAAAAATTAGAGTCTGCTCTTATTCTACGTTATTATAGTATATTTAGAGTTCCCTTAGTTTAAATTTGAAGAAAAATTACTGCTAGTATACTTTGAAACATATATTATGTGAATATTCATATCAGGAATGTTTTATTACAAATGTAGAACACCTAGAAATTGAAACGAGAATAAAAATTAGAGTCTGCTCTTATTCTACGTTATTATAGTATATTTGGAGTTCCCTTAGTTAGATTTTGAAGTAAAATTACTGCCAGTTGAATTTAAATCGTACATTATACGGGTTTAATTGAGACCTACGTTTCAGTGCAACGTATTATCACAGTTAAAAATTTTGTAATAGATACTAAAACTATAATCTACTCTCATTGTATGTTTTAATAGTATATTTAGAGTTCTCTTACTAGGTATTTCATGTAAAACTACTGCATCTAATTTAAATCATACACTATACGAGTACAATTGAGACGTACGTTTCAGTGCAAACGTATCACAGGTTAGATTTTGTAACAGATATTAAAATTACAATCTGCTCTTATTGTTTACTTTTATTGTATATTTAGACTCTCTTCAATTGGAAGTTGAAGTATAATTACTGCCAGTTTAATTTAAATCATCCATAATAAGATTATATTTGACATATGTTTTCAGTTCAAATGTAGGTTATCTAAAATTTGAAATCAGTAAAAATATTTGAATCTGCTCTTACTGAATACACTTATTATATATTTGGAGGTTCCTTACGTATCATTTTCTTTATCCTGATTGTATTTGTATATTTTCTGTTCTGTATTTGTTGTTTATATAATACTATGTCTGTTTTTATTGTTTGTATAATGCTTCACAACACTTTGTCTATATCATGTGCAGGTCAATGCTTCACAGCGCGTTACATTTATATAAGATTTGGAAAATTATATAAACCTACAGCCATGAACTTTCGTGTCTGTGAAATTACACATTTATTTATTCAGTCGTGTCTAGTTTTTGAGACGATATGATTGCTGCATATTACTGTTGTAAGATATACACTTTAATAGATATTTTCTTTAATTTTATTCGATTATAGTTTCAATACAATACGTGATTTACTTCTTAGTGTAAATATATTTTGATATAATTTATGAATATTTCTAAATATAATATATATATATATATAAATGTGTGTGTGTGTGTATATATATATATATATATATATAATTTATATCAATCATGCCATTCAATCTTTGAAAACAAATTTGTCTATTTATATATTTGTATCTTACTTTAAATTTAGAATCTGCTCTTATTGTACGTTATTATAGTAGATTTTGAGTTCCCTTAGTCTGATTTTGAAGTAAAATTACTGCTAGTTGAATTTAAATCATACACTATACGAGTACAATTGAGACGTACGTTTCAGTGCAAACGTATCGCACGTTAGATTTTGTAACGGATATTAAAATTACAATCTGCTCTTATTGTTTACTTTTATTGTATATTTAGACTCTCTTCAATTGGAAGTTGAAGTATAATTACTGCCAGTTTAATTTAAATCATCCATAATAAGATTATATTTGACGTATGTTTTCAGTTCAAATGTAGCTTATCTAAAATTTGAAATCAGTAAAAATATTAGAATCTGCTCTTATTGAATACACTTATTATATATTTGTAGGTTCCTGACGTATGATTTTATCCTGATATTATCCTTTTTTTTTTAATTAAAAAAGTTTCCTAAATCGGGACCTGGTTGTAAACGGCAAAACTTGAAACTAGCCAGACCACCTCATTTCTCGATAACGTAGTTAGAGTTCTCATTTACCGACCACAAAGTCTACAGGAAAATTCAAATTTAATTTTTAATTAAAGAATTAAAATATATTCTCTTATTATATAAATTAATTAAAGACTAGGAGTCTTCTCCTTTGTATATTTAGACTTCCCTTAGTTTGAATTTGAAGCAAAATTACTGCTAGTATACTTTGAAACATATATTATGTGAATATTCATATCAGGAATGTTTTTATTACAAATGTAGAACACCTAGAAATTGAAACGAGAATAAAAATTAGAGTCTGCTCTTATTCTACGTTATTATAGTATATTTAGAGTTCCCTTAGTTTGAATTTGAAGAAAAATTACTGCTAGTATACTTTGAAACATATATTATGTGAATATTCATATCAGGAATGTTTTATTACAAATGTAGAACACCTAGAAATTGAAACGAGAATAAAAATTAGAGTCTGCTCTTATTCTACGTTATTATAGTATATTTGGAGTTCCCTTAGTTAGATTTTGAAGTAAAATTACTGCCAGTTGAATTTAAATCGTACATTATACGGGTTTAATTGAGACCTACGTTTCAGTGCAACGTATTATCACAGTTAAAAATTTTGTAATAGATACTAAAACTATAATCTACTCTCATTGTATGTTTTAATAGTATATTTAGAGTTCTCTTACTAGGTATTTCATGTAAAACTACTGCATCTAATTTAAATCATACACTATACGAGTACAATTGAGACGTACGTTTCAGTGTAAACGTATCACAGGTTAGATTTTGTAACAGATATTAAAATTACAATCTGCTCTTATTGTTTACTTTTATTGTATATTTAGACTCTCTTCAATTGGAAGTTGAAGTATAATTACTGCCAGTTTAATTTAAATCATCCATAATAAGATTATATTTGACATATGTTTTCAGTTCAAATGTAGGTTATCTAAAATTTGAAATCAGTAAAAATATTAGAATCTGATCTTACTGAATACACTTATTATATATTTGGAGGTTCCTTACGTATCATTTTCTTTATCCTGATTGTATTTGTATATTTGTCTGTTCTGTATTTGTTGTTTATATAATACTATGTCTGTTTTTATTGTTTGTATAATGCTTCACAACACTTTGTCTATATCATGTGCAGGTCAATGCTTCACAGCGCGTTACATTTATATAAGATTTGGAAAATTATATAAACCTACAGCCATGAACTTTCGTGTCTGTGAAATTACACATTTATTTATTCAGTCGTGTCTAGTTTTTGAGACGATATGGTTGCTGCATATTACTGTTGTAAGATATACACTTTAATAGATATTTTCTTTAATTTTATTCGATTATAGTTTCAATACAATACGTAATTTACTTCTTAGTGTAAATATATTTTGATATAATTTATGAATATTTCTAAAAATAATATATATATATATATGTGTGTGTGTGTATATATATATATAATTTATATCAATCATGCCATTCAATCTTTGAAAACAAATTTGTCTATTTATATATTTGTATCTTACTTTAAATTTAGAATCTGCTCTTATTGTACGTTATTATAGTAGATTTTGAGTTCCCTTAGTCTGATTTTGAAGTAAAATTACTGCTAGTTGAATTTAAATCATACACTATACGAGTACAATTGAGACGTACGTTTCAGTGCAAACGTATCACAGGTTAGATTTTGTAACAGATATTAAAATTACAATCTGCTCTTATTGTTTACTTTTATTGTATATTTAGACTCTCTTCAATTGGAAGTTGAAGTATAATTACTGCCAGTTTAATTTAAATCATCCATAATAAGATTATATTTGACGTATGTTTTCAGTTCAAATGTAGCTTATCTAAAATTTGAAATCAGTAAAAATATTAGAATCTGCTCTTATTGAATACACTTATTATATATTTGTAGGTTCCTGACGTATGATTTACTTTATCCTGATATTATCCTTTTTTTTTTTAATTAAAAAAGTTTCCTAAATCGGGACCTGGTTGTAAACGGCAAAACTTGAAACTTGCCAGACCACCTCATTTCTCGATAACGTAGTTAGAGTTCTCATTTACCGACCACAAAGTCTACAGGAAAATTCAAATTTAATTTTTAATTAAAGAATTAAAATATATTCTCTTATTATATAAATTAATTAAAGACTAGGAGTCTTCTCCTTTGTATATTTAGACTTCCCTTAGTTTGAATTTGAAGCAAAATTACTGCTAGTATACTTTGAAACATATATTATGTGAATATTCATATCAGGAATGTTTTTATTACAAATGTAGAACACCTAGAAATTGAAACGAGAATAAAAATTAGAGTCTGCTCTTATTCTACGTTATTATAGTATATTTAGAGTTCCCTTAGTTTGAATTTGAAGAAAAATTACTGCTAGTATACTTTGAAACATATATTATGTGAATATTCATATCAGGAATGTTTTATTACAAATGTAGAACACCTAGAAATTGAAACGAGAATAAAAATTAGAGTCTGCTCTTATTCTACGTTATTATAGTATATTTGGAGTTCCCTTAGTTAGATTTTGAAGTAAAATTACTGCCAGTTGAATTTAAATCGTACATTATACGGGTTTAATTGAGACCTACGTTTCAGTGCAACGTATTATCACAGTTAAAAATTTTGTAATAGATACTAAAACTATAATCTACTCTCATTGTATGTTTTAATAGTATATTTAGAGTTCTCTTACTAGGTATTTCATGTAAAACTACTGCATCTAATTTAAATCATACACTATACGAGTACAATCGAGACGTACGTTTCAGTGCAAACGTATCACAGGTTAGATTTTGTAACAGATATTAAAATTACAATCTGCTCTTATTGTTTACTTTTATTGTATATTTAGACTCTCTTCAATTGGAAGTTGAAGTATAATTACTGCCAGTTTAATTTAAATCATCCATAATAAGATTATATTTGACATATGTTTTCAGTTCAAATGTAGGTTATCTAAAATTTGAAATCAGTAAAAATATTTGAATCTGCTCTTACTGAATACACTTATTATATATTTGGAGGTTCCTTACGTATCATTTTCTTTATCCTGATTGTATTTGTATATTTGTCTGTTCTGTATTTGTTGTTTATATAATACTATGTCTGTTTTTATTGTTTGTATAATGCTTCCCAACACTTTGTCTATATCATGTGCAGGTCAATGCTTCACAGCGCGTTACATTTATATAAGATTTGGAAAATTATATAAACCTACAGCCATGAACTTTCGTGTCTGTGAAATTACACATTTATTTATTCAGTCGTGTCTAGTTTTTGAGACGATATGGTTGCTGCATATTACTGTTGTAAGATATACACTTTAATAGATATTTTCTTTAATTTTATTCGATTATAGTTTCAATACAATACGTAATTTACTTCTTAGTGTAAATATATTTTGATATAATTTATGAATATTTCTAAATATAATATATATATATAAATGTGTGTGTGTGTGTGTATATATATATATAATTTATATCAATCATGCCATTCAATCTTTGAAAACAAATTTGTCTATTTATATATTTGTATCTTACTTTAAATTTAGAATCTGCTCTTATTGTACGTTATTATAGTAGATTTTGAGTTCCCTTAGTCTGATTTTGAAGTAAAATTACTGCTAGTTGAATTTAAATCATACACTATACGAGTACAATTGAGACGTACGTTTCAGTGCAAACGTATCACAGGTTAGATTTTGTAACAGATATTAAAATTACAATCTGCTCTTATTGTTTACTTTTATTGTATATTTGGACTCTCTTCAATTGGAAGTTGAAGTATAATTACTGCCAGTTTAATTTAAATCATCCATAATAAGATTATATTTGACGTATGTTTTCAGTTCAAATGTAGCTTATCTAAAATTTGAAATCAGTAAAAATATTAGAATCTGCTCTTATTGAATACACTTATTATATATTTGTAGGTTCCTGACGTATGATTTTATCCTGATATTATCCTTTTTTTTAATTAAAAAAGTTTCCTAAATCCGGACCTGGTTGTAAACGGCAAAACTTGAAACTAGCCAGACCACCTCATTTCTCGATAACGTAGTTAGAGTTCTCATTTACCGACCACAAAGTCTACAGGAAAATTCAAATTTAATTTTTAATTAAAGAATTAAAATATATTCTCTTATTATATAAATTAATTAAAGACTAGGAGTCTTCTCCTTTGTATATTTAGACTTCCCTTAGTTTGAATTTGAAGCAAAATTACTGCTAGTATACTTTGAAACATATATTATGTGAATATTCATATCAGGAATGTTTTTATTACAAATGTAGAACACCTAGAAATTGAAACGAGAATAAAAATTAGAGTCTGCTCTTATTCTACGTTATTATAGTATATTTAGAGTTCCCTTAGTTTGAATTTGAAGAAAAATTACTGCTAGTATACTTTGAAACATATATTATGTGAATATTCATATCAGGAATGTTTTATTACAAATGTAGAACACCTAGAAATTGAAACGAGAATAAAAATTAGAGTCTGCTCTTATTCTACGTTATTATAGTATATTTGGAGTTCCCTTAGTTAGATTTTGAAGTAAAATTACTGCCAGTTGAATTTAAATCGTACATTATACGGGTTTAATTGAGACCTACGTTTCAGTGCAACGTATTATCACAGTTAAAAATTTTGTAATAGATACTAAAACTATAATCTACTCTCATTGTATGTTTTAATAGTATATTTAGAGTTCTCTTACTAGGTATTTCATGTAAAACTACTGCATCTAATTTAAATCATACACTATACGAGTACAATTGAGACGTACGTTTCAGTGCAAACGTATCACAGGTTAGATTTTGTAACAGATATTAAAATTACAATCTGCTCTTATTGTTTACTTTTATTGTATATTTAGACTCTCTTCAATTGGAAGTTGAAGTATAATTACTGCCAGTTTAATTTAAATCATCCATAATAAGATTATATTTGACATATGTTTTCAGTTCAAATGTAGGTTATCTAAAATTTGAAATCAGTAAAAATATTTGAATCTGCTCTTACTGAATACACTTATTATATATTTGGAGGTTCCTTACGTATCATTTTCTTTATCCTGATTGTATTTGTATATTTGTCTGTTCTGTATTTGTTGTTTATATAATACTATGTCTGTTTTTATTGTTTGTATAATGCTTCACAACACTTTGTCTATATCATGTGCAGGTCAATGCTTCACAGCGCGTTACATTTATATAAGATTTGGAAAATTATATAAACCTACAGCCATGAACTTTCGTGTCTGTGAAATTACACATTTATTTATTCAGTCGTGTCTAGTTTTTGAGACGATATGGTTGCTGCATATTACTGTTGTAAGATATACACTTTAATAGATATTTTCTTTAATTTTATTCGATTATAGTTTCAATACAATACGTAATTTACTTCTTAGTGTAAATATATTTTGATATAATTTATGAATATTTCTAAATATAATATATATATATAAATGTGTGTGTGTGTGTATATATATATATAATTTATATCAATCATGCCATTCAATCTTTGAAAACAAATTTGTCTATTTATATATTTGTATCTTACTTTAAATTTAGAATCTGCTCTTATTGTACGTTATTATAGTAGATTTTGAGTTCCCTTAGTCTGATTTTGAAGTAAAATTACTGCTAGTTGAATTTAAATCATACACTATACGAGTACAATTGAGACGTACGTTTCAGTGCAAACGTATCACAGGTTAGATTTTGTAACAGATATTAAAATTACAATCTGCTCTTATTGTTTACTTTTATTGTATATTTGGACTCTCTTCAATTGGAAGTTGAAGTATAATTACTGCCAGTTTAATTTAAATCATCCATAATAAGATTATATTTGACGTATGTTTTCAGTTCAAATGTAGCTTATCTAAAATTTGAAATCAGTAAAAATATTAGAATCTGCTCTTATTGAATACACTTATTATATATTTGTAGGTTCCTGACGTATGATTTTATCCTGATATTATCCTTTTTTTTAATTAAAAGTTTCCTAAATCCGGACCTGGTTGTAAACGGCAAAACTTGAAACTAGCCAGACCACCTCATTTCTCGATAACGTAGTTAGAGTTCTCATTTACCGACCACAAAGTCTACAGGAAAATTCAAATTTAATTTTTAATTAAAGAATTAAAATATATTCTCTTATTATATAAATTAATTAAAGACTAGGAGTCTTCTCCTTTGTATATTTAGACTTCCCTTAGTTTGAATTTGAAGCAAAATTACTGCTAGTATACTTTGAAACATATATTATGTGAATATTCATATCAGGAATGTTTTTATTACAAATGTAGAACACCTAGAAATTGAAACGAGAATAAAAATTAGAGTCTGCTCTTATTCTACGTTATTATAGTATATTTAGAGTTCCCTTAGTTTGAATTTGAAGAAAAATTACTGCTAGTATACTTTGAAACATATATTATGTGAATATTCATATCAGGAATGTTTTATTACAAATGTAGAACACCTAGAAATTGAAACGAGAATAAAAATTAGAGTCTGCTCTTATTCTACGTTATTATAGTATATTTGGAGTTCCCTTAGTTAGATTTTGAAGTAAAATTACTGCCAGTTGAATTTAAATCGTACATTATACGGGTTTAATTGAGACCTACGTTTCAGTGCAACGTATTATCACAGTTAAAAATTTTGTAATAGATACTAAAACTATAATCTACTCTCATTGTATGTTTTAATAGTATATTTAGAGTTCTCTTACTAGGTATTTCATGTAAAACTACTGCATCTAATTTAAATCATACACTATACGAGTACAATTGAGACGTACGTTTCAGTGCAAACGTATCACAGGTTAGATTTTGTAACAGATATTAAAATTACAATCTGCTCTTATTGTTTACTTTTATTGTATATTTAGACTCTCTTCAATTGGAAGTTGAAGTATAATTACTGCCAGTTTAATTTAAATCATCCATAATAAGATTATATTTGACATATGTTTTCAGTTCAAATGTAGGTTATCTAAAATTTGAAATCAGTAAAAATATTTGAATCTGCTCTTACTGAATACACTTATTATATATTTGGAGGTTCCTTACGTATCATTTTCTTTATCCTGATTGTATTTGTATATTTGTCTGTTCTGTATTTGTTGTTTATATAATACTATGTCTGTTTTTATTGTTTGTATAATGCTTCACAACACTTTGTCTATATCATGTGCAGGTCAATGCTTCACAGCGCGTTACATTTATATAAGATTTGGAAAATTATATAAACCTACAGCCATGAACTTTCGTGTCTGTGAAATTACACATTTATTTATTCAGTCGTGTCTAGTTTTTGAGACGATATGGTTGCTGCATATTACTGTTGTAAGATATACACTTTAATAGATATTTTCTTTAATTTTATTCGATTATAGTTTCAATACAATACGTAATTTACTTCTTAGTGTAAATATATTTTGATATAATTTATGAATATTTCTAAATATAATATATATATATAAATGTGTGTGTGTGTGTGTATATATATATATATATAATTTATATCAATCATGCCATTCAATCTTTGAAAACAAATTTGTCTATTTATATATTTGTATCTTACTTTAAATTTAGAATCTGCTCTTATTGTACGTTATTATAGTAGATTTTGAGTTCCCTTAGTCTGATTTTGAAGTAAAATTACTGCTAGTTGAATTTAAATCATACACTATACGAGTACAATTGAGACGTACGTTTCAGTGCAAACGTATCACAGGTTAGATTTTGTAACAGATATTAAAATTACAATCTGCTCTTATTGTTTACTTTTATTGTATATTTGGACTCTCTTCAATTGGAAGTTGAAGTATAATTACTGCCAGTTTAATTTAAATCATCCATAATAAGATTATATTTGACGTATGTTTTCAGTTCAAATGTAGCTTATCTAAAATTTGAAATCAGTAAAAATATTAGAATCTGCTCTTATTGAATACACTTATTATATATTTGTAGGTTCCTGACGTATGATTTTATCCTGATATTATCCTTTTTTTTAATTAAAAGTTTCCTAAATCCGGACCTGGTTGTAAACGGCAAAACTTGAAACTAGCCAGACCACCTCATTTCTCGATAACGTAGTTAGAGTTCTCATTTACCGACCACAAAGTCTACAGGAAAATTCAAATTTAATTTTTAATTAAAGAATTAAAATATATTCTCTTATTATATAAATTAATTAAAGACTAGGAGTCTTCTCCTTTGTATATTTAGACTTCCCTTAGTTTGAATTTGAAGCAAAATTACTGCTAGTATACTTTGAAACATATATTATGTGAATATTCATATCAGGAATGTTTTTATTACAAATGTAGAACACCTAGAAATTGAAACGAGAATAAAAATTAGAGTCTGCTCTTATTCTACGTTATTATAGTATATTTAGAGTTCCCTTAGTTTGAATTTGAAGAAAAATTACTGCTAGTATACTTTGAAACATATATTATGTGAATATTCATATCAGGAATGTTTTATTACAAATGTAGAACACCTAGAAATTGAAACGAGAATAAAAATTAGAGTCTGCTCTTATTCTACGTTATTATAGTATATTTGGAGTTCCCTTAGTTAGATTTTGAAGTAAAATTACTGCCAGTTGAATTTAAATCGTACATTATACGGGTTTAATTGAGACCTACGTTTCAGTGCAACGTATTATCACAGTTAAAAATTTTGTAATAGATACTAAAACTATAATCTACTCTCATTGTATGTTTTAATAGTATATTTAGAGTTCTCTTACTAGGTATTTCATGTAAAACTACTGCATCTAATTTAAATCATACACTATACGAGTACAATTGAGACGTACGTTTCAGTGCAAACGTATCACAGGTTAGATTTTGTAACAGATATTAAAATTACAATCTGCTCTTATTGTTTACTTTTATTGTATATTTAGACTCTCTTCAATTGGAAGTTGAAGTATAATTACTGCCAGTTTAATTTAAATCATCCATAATAAGATTATATTTGACATATGTTTTCAGTTCAAATGTAGGTTATCTAAAATTTGAAATCAGTAAAAATATTTGAATCTGCTCTTACTGAATACACTTATTATATATTTGGAGGTTCCTTACGTATCATTTTCTTTATCCTGATTGTATTTGTATATTTGTCTGTTCTGTATTTGTTGTTTATATAATACTATGTCTGTTTTTATTGTTTGTATAATGCTTCACAACACTTTGTCTATATCATGTGCAGGTCAATGCTTCACAGCGCGTTACATTTATATAAGATTTGGAAAATTATATAAACCTACAGCCATGAACTTTCGTGTCTGTGAAATTACACATTTATTTATTCAGTCGTGTCTAGTTTTTGAGACGATATGGTTGCTGCATATTACTGTTGTAAGATATACACTTTAATAGATATTTTCTTTAATTTTATTCGATTATAGTTTCAATACAATACGTAATTTACTTCTTAGTGTAAATATATTTTGATATAATTTATGAATATTTCTAAATATAATATATATATATAAATGTGTGTGTGTATATATATATATAATTTATATCAATCATGCCATTCAATCTTTGAAAACAAATTTGTCTATTTATATATTTGTATCTTACTTTAAATTTAGAATCTGCTCTTATTGTACGTTATTATAGTAGATTTTGAGTTCCCTTAGTCTGATTTTGAAGTAAAATTACTGCTAGTTGAATTTAAATCATACACTATACGAGTACAATTGAGACGTACGTTTCAGTGCAAACGTATCACAGGTTAGATTTTGTAACAGATATTAAAATTACAATCTGCTCTTATTGTTTACTTTTATTGTATATTTGGACTCTCTTCAATTGGAAGTTGAAGTATAATTACTGCCAGTTTAATTTAAATCATCCATAATAAGATTATATTTGACGTATGTTTTCAGTTCAAATGTAGCTTATCTAAAATTTGAAATCAGTAAAAATATTAGAATCTGATCTTATTGAATACACTTATTATATATTTGTAGGTTCCTGACGTATGATTTTATCCTGATATTATCCTTTTTTTTAATTAAAAGTTTCCTAAATCCGGACCTGGTTGTAAACGGCAAAACTTGAAACTAGCCAGACCACCTCATTTCTCGATAACGTAGTTAGAGTTCTCATTTACCGACCACAAAGTCTACAGGAAAATTCAAATTTAATTTTTAATTAAAGAATTAAAATATATTCTCTTATTATATAAATTAATTAAAGACTAGGAGTCTTCTCCTTTGTATATTTAGACTTCCCTTAGTTTGAATTTGAAGCAAAATTACTGCTAGTATACTTTGAAACATATATTATGTGAATATTCATATCAGGAATGTTTTTATTACAAATGTAGAACACCTAGAAATTGAAACGAGAATAAAAATTAGAGTCTGCTCTTATTCTACGTTATTATAGTATATTTAGAGTTCCCTTAGTTTGAATTTGAAGAAAAATTACTGCTAGTATACTTTGAAACATATATTATGTGAATATTCATATCAGGAATGTTTTTATTACAAATGTAGAACACCTAGAAATTGAAACGAGAATAAAAATTAGAGTCTGCTCTTATTCTACGTTATTATAGTATATTTGGAGTTCCCTTAGTTAGATTTTGAAGTAAAATTACTGCCAGTTGAATTTAAATCGTACATTATACTGGTTTAATTGAGACCTACGTTTCAGTGCAACGTATTATCACAGTTAAAAATTTTGTAATAGATACTAAAACTATAATCTACTCTCATTGTATGTTTTAATAGTATATTTAGAGTTCTCTTACTAGGTATTTCATGTAAAACTACTGCATCTAATTTAAATCATACACTATACGAGTACAATTGAGACGTACGTTTCAGTGCAAACGTATCACAGGTTAGATTTTGTAACAGATATTAAAATTACAATCTGCTCTTATTGTTTACTTTTATTGTATATTTAGACTCTCTTCAATTGGAAGTTGAAGTATAATTACTGCCAGTTTAATTTAAATCATCCATAATAAGATTATATTTGACATATGTTTTCAGTTCAAATGTAGGTTATCTAAAATTTGAAATCAGTAAAAATATTTGAATCTGCTCTTACTGAATACACTTATTATATATTTGGAGGTTCCTTACGTATCATTTTCTTTATCCTGATTGTATTTGTATATTTGTCTGTTCTGTATTTGTTGTTTATATAATACTATGTCTGTTTTTATTGTTTGTATAATGCTTCACAACACTTTGTCTATATCATGTGCAGGTCAATGCTTCACAGCGCGTTACATTTATATAAGATTTGGAAAATTATATAAACCTACAGCCATGAACTTTCGTGTCTGTGAAATTACACATTTATTTATTCAGTCGTGTCTAGTTTTTGAGACGATATGGTTGCTGCATATTACTGTTGTAAGATATACACTTTAATAGATATTTTCTTTAATTTTATTCGATTATAGTTTCAATACAATACGTAATTTACTTCTTAGTGTAAATATATTTTGATATAATTTATGAATATTTCTAAATATAATATATATATATAAATGTGTGTGTGTGTGTATATATATATATATATAATTTATATCAATCATGCCATTCAATCTTTGAAAACAAATTTGTCTATTTACATATTTGTATCTTACTTTAAATTTAGAATCTGCTCTTATTGTACGTTATTATAGTAGATTTTGAGTTCCCTTAGTCTGATTTTGAAGTAAAATTACTGCTAGTTGAATTTAAGTCATACACTATACGAGTACAATTGAGACGTACGTTTCAGTGCAAACGTATCACAGGTTAGATTTTGTAACAGATATTAAAATTACAATCTGCTCTTATTGTTTACTTTTATTGTATATTTGGACTCTCTTCAATTGGAAGTTGAAGTATAATTACTGCCAGTTTAATTTAAATCATCCATAATAAGATTATATTTGACGTATGTTTTCAGTTCAAATGTAGCTTATCTAAAATTTGAAATCAGTAAAAATATTAGAATCTGCTCTTATTGAATACACTTATTATATATTTGTAGGTTCCTGACGTGTGATTTACTTTATCCTGATATTATCCTTTTTTTTTAATTAAAAAAGTTTCCTAAATCGGGACCTGGTTGTAAACGGCAAAACTTGAAACTAGCCAGACCACCTCATTTCTCGATAACGTAGTTAGAGTTCTCATTTACCGACCACAAAGTCTACAGGAAAATTCAAATTTAATTTTTAATTAAAGAATTAAAATATATTCTCTTATTATATAAATTAATTAAAGACTAGGAGTCTTCTCCTTTGTATATTTAGACTTCCCTTAGTTTGAATTTGAAGCAAAATTACTGCTAGTATACTTTGAAACATATATTATGTGAATATTCATATCAGGAATGTTTTTATTACAAATGTAGAACACCTAGAAATTGAAACGAGAATAAAAATTAGAGTCTGCTCTTATTCTACGTTATTATAGTATATTTAGAGTTCCCTTAGTTTGAATTTGAAGAAAAATTACTGCTAGTATACTTTGAAACATATATTATGTGAATATTCATATCAGGAATGTTTTATTACAAATGTAGAACACCTAGAAATTGAAACGAGAATAAAAATTAGAGTCTGCTCTTATTCTACGTTATTATAGTATATTTGGAGTTCCCTTAGTTAGATTTTGAAGTAAAATTACTGCCAGTTGAATTTAAATCGTACATTATACGGGTTTAATTGAGACCTACGTTTCAGTGCAACGTATTATCACAGTTAAAAATTTTGTAATAGATACTAAAACTATAATCTACTCTCATTGTATGTTTTAATAGTATATTTAGAGTTCTCTTACTAGGTATTTCATGTAAAACTACTGCATCTAATTTAAATCATACACTATACGAGTACAATTGAGACGTACGTTTCAGTGCAAACGTATCACAGGTTAGATTTTGTAACAGATATTAAAATTACAATCTGCTCTTATTGTTTACTTTTATTGTATATTTAGACTCTCTTCAATTGGAAGTTGAAGTATAATTACTGCCAGTTTAATTTAAATCATCCATAATAAGATTATATTTGACATATGTTTTCAGTTCAAATGTAGGTTATCTAAAA
Organism: Acanthacorydalis orientalis; assembly: GCA_034766995.1. NCBI lineage: Eukaryota > Metazoa > Arthropoda > Insecta > Megaloptera > Corydalidae > Acanthacorydalis > Acanthacorydalis orientalis. The sequence goes on along the minus strand of CM068324.1, from coordinate 14,115,546 downwards.
TTTGAAATCAGTAAAAATATTTGAATCTGCTCTTACTGAATACACTTATTATATATTTGGAGGTTCCTTACGTATCATTTTCTTTATCCTGATTGTATTTGTATATTTGTCTGTTCTGTATTTGTTGTTTATATAATACTATGTCTGTTTTTATTGTTTGTATAATGCTTCACAACACTTTGTCTATATCATGTGCAGGTCAATGCTTCACAGCGCGTTACATTTATATAAGATTTGGAAAATTATATAAACCTACAGCCATGAACTTTCGTGTCTGTGAAATTACACATTTATTTATTCAGTCGTGTCTAGTTTTTGAGACGATATGGTTGCTGCATATTACTGTTGTAAGATATACACTTTAATAGATATTTTCTTTAATTTTATTCGATTATAGTTTCAATACAATACGTAATTTACTTCTTAGTGTAAATATATTTTGATATAATTTATGAATATTTCTAAATATAATATATATATATAAATGTGTGTGTGTGTGTGTGTATATATATATATATAATTTATATCAATCATGCCATTCAATCTTTGAAAACAAATTTGTCTATTTATATATTTGTATCTTACTTTAAATTTAGAATCTGCTCTTATTGTACGTTATTATAGTAGATTTTGAGTTCCCTTAGTCTGATTTTGAAGTAAAATTACTGCTAGTTGAATTTAAATCATACACTATACGAGTACAATTGAGACGTACGTTTCAGTGCAAACGTATCACAGGTTAGATTTTGTAACAGATATTAAAATTACAATCTGCTCTTATTGTTTACTTTTATTGTATATTTGGACTCTCTTCAATTGGAAGTTGAAGTATAATTACTGCCAGTTTAATTTAAATCATCCATAATAAGATTATATTTGACATATGTTTTCAGTTCAAATGTAGGTTATCTAAAATTTGAAATCAGTAAAAATATTTGAATCTGCTCTTACTGAATACACTTATTATATATTTGGAGGTTCCTTACGTATCATTTTCTTTATCCTGATTGTATTTGTATATTTGTCTGTTCTGTATTTGTTGTTTATATAATACTATGTCTGTTTTTATTGTTTGTATAATGCTTCACAACACTTTGTCTATATCATGTGCAGGTCAATGCTTCACAGCGCGTTACATTTATATAAGATTTGGAAAATTATATAAACCTACAGCCATGAACTTTCGTGTCTGTGAAATTACACATTTATTTATTCAGTCGTGTCTAGTTTTTGAGACGATATGGTTGCTGCATATTACTGTTGTAAGATATACACTTTAATAGATATTTTCTTTAATTTTATTCGATTATAGTTTCAATACAATACGTAATTTACTTCTTAGTGTAAATATATTTTGATATAATTTATGAATATTTCTAAATATAATATATATATAAATGTGTGTGTGTGTGTATATATATATATAATTTATATCAATCATGCCATTCAATCTTTGAAAACAAATTTGTCTATTTATATATTTGTATCTTACTTTAAATTTAGAATCTGCTCTTATTGTACGTTATTATAGTAGATTTTGAGTTCCCTTAGTCTGATTTTGAAGTAAAATTACTGCTAGTTGAATTTAAATCATACACTATACGAGTACAATTGAGACGTACGTTTCAGTGCAAACGTATCACAGGTTAGATTTTGTAACAGATATTAAAATTACAATCTGCTCTTATTGTTTACTTTTATTGTATATTTAGACTCTCTTCAATTGGAAGTTGAAGTATAATTACTGCCAGTTTAATTTAAATCATCCATAATAAGATTATACTTGACATATATTTTCAGTTCAAATGTAGCTTATCTAAAATTTGAAATCAGTAAAAATATTAGAATCTGCTCTTATTGAATACACTTATTATATATTTGTAGGTTCCTGACGTATGATTTTATCCTGATATTATCCTTTTTTTTAATTAAGTTTCCTAAATCCGGACCTGGTTGTAAACGGCAAAACTTGAAACTAGCCAGACCACCTCATTTCTCGATAACGTAGTTAGAGTTCTCATTTACCGACCACAAAGTCTACAGGAAAATTCAAATTTAATTTTTAATTAAAGAATTAAAATATATTCTCTTATTATATAAATTAATTAAAGACTAGGAGTCTTCTCCTTTGTATATTTAGACTTCCCTTAGTTTGAATTTGAAGCAAAATTACTGCTAGTATACTTTGAAACATATATTATGTGAATATTCATATCAGGAATGTTTTTATTACAAATGTAGAACACCTAGAAATTGAAACGAGAATAAAAATTAGAGTCTGCTCTTATTCTACGTTATTATAGTATATTTAGAGTTCCCTTAGTTTGAATTTGAAGAAAAATTACTGCTAGTATACTTTGAAACATATATTATGTGAATATTCATATCAGGAATGTTTTATTACAAATGTAGAACACCTAGAAATTGAAACGAGAATAAAAATTAGAGTCTGCTCTTATTCTACGTTATTATAGTATATTTGGAGTTCCCTTAGTTAGATTTTGAAGTAAAATTACTGCCAGTTGAATTTAAATCGTACATTATACGGGTTTAATTGAGACCTACGTTTCAGTGCAACGTATTATCACAGTTAAAAATTTTGTAATAGATACTAAAACTATAATCTACTCTCATTGTATGTTTTAATAGTATATTTAGAGTTCTCTTACTAGGTATTTCATGTAAAACTACTGCATCTAATTTAAATCATACACTATACGAGTACAATTGAGACGTACGTTTCAGTGCAAACGTATCACAGGTTAGATTTTGTAACAGATATTAAAATTACAATCTGCTCTTATTGTTTACTTTTATTGTATATTTAGACTCTCTTCAATTGGAAGTTGAAGTATAATTACTGCCAGTTTAATTTAAATCATCCATAATAAGATTATATTTGACATATGTTTTCAGTTCAAATGTAGGTTATCTAAAATTTGAAATCAGTAAAAATATTTGAATCTGCTCTTACTGAATACACTTATTATATATTTGGAGGTTCCTTACGTATCATTTTCTTTATCCTGATTGTATTTGTCTGTTCTGTATTTGTTGTTTATATAATACTATGTCTGTTTTTATTGTTTGTATAATGCTTCACAACACTTTGTCTATATCATGTGCAGGTCAATGCTTCACAGCGCGTTACATTTATATAAGATTTGGAAAATTATATAAACCTACAGCCATGAACTTTCGTGTCTGTGAAATTACACATTTATTTATTCAGTCGTGTCTAGTTTTTGAGACGATATGGTTGCTGCATATTACTGTTGTAAGATATACACTTTAATAGATATTTTCTTTAATTTTATTCGATTATAGTTTCAATACAATACGTAATTTACTTCTTAGTGTAAATATATTTTGATATAATTTATGAATATTTCTAAATATAATATATATATAAATGTGTGTGTGTGTGTGTGTGTATATATATATATAATTTATATCAATCATGCCATTCAATCTTTGAAAACAAATTTGTCTATTTATATATTTGTATCTTACTTTAAATTTAGAATCTGCTCTTATTGTACGTTATTATAGTAGATTTTGAGTTCCCTTAGTCTGATTTTGAAGTAAAATTACTGCTAGTTGAATTTAAATCATACACTATACGAGTACAATTGAGACGTACGTTTCAGTGCAAACGTATCACAGGTTAGATTTTGTAACAGATATTAAAATTACAATCTGCTCTTATTGTTTACTTTTATTGTATATTTAGACTCTCTTCAATTGGAAGTTGAAGTATAATTACTGCCAGTTTAATTTAAATCATCCATAATAAGATTATACTTGACATATATTTTCAGTTCAAATGTAGGTTATCTAAAATTTGAAATCAGTAAAAATATTAGAATCTGCTCTTATTGAATACACTTATTATATATTTGTAGGTTCCTGACGTATGATTTTATCCTGATATTATCCTTTTTTTTAATTAAAAGTTTCCTAAATCCGGACCTGGTTGTAAACGGCAAAACTTGAAACTAGCCAGACCACCTCATTTCTCGATAACGTAGTTAGAGTTCTCATTTACCGACCACAAAGTCTCCAAAAAAATTCAAATTTAATTTTTAATTAAAGAATTAAAATATATTCTCTTATTATATAAATTAATTAAAGACTAGGAGTCTTCTCCTTTGTATATTTAGACTTCCCTTAGTTTGAATTTGAAGCAAAATTACTGCTAGTATACTTTGAAACATATATTATGTGAATATTCATATCAGGAATGTTTTTATTACAAATGTAGAACACCTAGAAATTGAAACGAGAATAAAAATTAGAGTCTGCTCTTATTCTACGTTATTATAGTATATTTAGAGTTCCCTTAGTTTGAATTTGAAGCAAAATTACTGCTAGTATACTTTGAAACATATATTATGTGAATATTCATATCAGGAATGTTTTTATTACAAATGTAGAACACCTAGAAATTGAAACGAGAATAAAAATTAGAGTCTGCTCTTATTCTACGTTATTATAGTATATTTAGAGTTCCCTTAGTTTGAATTTGAAGAAAAATTACTGCTAGTATACTTTGAAACATATATTATGTGAATATTCATATCAGGAATGTTTTATTACAAATGTAGAACACCTAGAAATTGAAACGAGAATAAAAATTAGAGTCTGCTCTTATTCTACGTTATTATAGTATATTTGGAGTTCCCTTAGTTAGATTTTGAAGTAAAATTACTGCCAGTTGAATTTAAATCGTACATTATACGGGTTTAATTGAGACCTACGTTTCAGTGCAACGTATTATCACAGTTAAAAATTTTGTAATAGATACTAAAACTATAATCTACTCTCATTGTATGTTTTAATAGTATATTTAGAGTTCTCTTACTAGGTATTTCATGTAAAACTACTGCATCTAATTTAAATCATACACTATACGAGTACAATTGAGACGTACGTTTCAGTGCAAACGTATCACAGGTTAGATTTTGTAACAGATATTAAAATTACAATCTGCTCTTATTGTTTACTTTTATTGTATATTTAGACTCTCTTCAATTGGAAGTTGAAGTATAATTACTGCCAGTTTAATTTAAATCATCCATAATAAGATTATATTTGACATATGTTTTCAGTTCAAATGTAGGTTATCTAAAATTTGAAATCAGTAAAAATATTTGAATCTGCTCTTACTGAATACACTTATTATATATTTGGAGGTTCCTTACGTATCATTTTCTTTATCCTGATTGTATTTGTATATTTGTCTGTTCTGTATTTGTTGTTTATATAATACTATGTCTGTTTTTATTGTTTGTATAATGCTTCACAACACTTTGTCTATATCATGTGCAGGTCAATGCTTCACAGCGCGTTACATTTATATAAGATTTGGAAAATTATATAAACCTACAGCCATGAACTTTCGTGTCTGTGAAATTACACATTTATTTATTCAGTCGTGTCTAGTTTTTGAGACGATATGGTTGCTGCATATTACTGTTGTAAGATATACACTTTAATAGATATTTTCTTTAATTTTATTCGATTATAGTTTCAATACAATACGTAATTTACTTCTTAGTGTAAATATATTTTGATATAATTTATGAATATTTCTAAATATAATATATATATATAAATGTGTGTGTGTATATATATATATAATTTATATCAATCATGCCATTCAATCTTTGAAAACAAATTTGTCTATTTATATATTTGTATCTTACTTTAAATTTAGAATCTGCTCTTATTGTACGTTATTATAGTAGATTTTGAGTTCCCTTAGTCTGATTTTGAAGTAAAATTACTGCTAGTTGAATTTAAATCATACACTATACGAGTACAATTGAGACGTACGTTTCAGTGCAAACGTATCACAGGTTAGATTTTGTAACAGATATTAAAATTACAATCTGCTCTTATTGTTTACTTTTATTGTATATTTGGACTCTCTTCAATTGGAAGTTGAAGTATAATTACTGCCAGTTTAATTTAAATCATCCATAATAAGATTATATTTGACGTATGTTTTCAGTTCAAATGTAGCTTATCTAAAATTTGAAATCAGTAAAAATATTAGAATCTGCTCTTATTGAATACACTTATTATATATTTGTAGGTTCCTGACGTATGATTTTATCCTGATATTATCCTTTTTTTTAATTAAAAGTTTCCTAAATCCGGACCTGGTTGTAAACGGCAAAACTTGAAACTAGCCAGACCACCTCATTTCTCGATAACGTAGTTAGAGTTCTCATTTACCGACCACAAAGTCTACAGGAAAATTCAAATTTAATTTTTAATTAAAGAATTAAAATATATTCTCTTATTATATAAATTAATTAAAGACTAGGAGTCTTCTCCTTTGTATATTTAGACTTCCCTTAGTTTGAATTTGAAGCAAAATTACTGCTAGTATACTTTGAAACATATATTATGTGAATATTCATATCAGGAATGTTTTTATTACAAATGTAGAACACCTAGAAATTGAAACGAGAATAAAAATTAGAGTCTGCTCTTATTCTACGTTATTATAGTATATTTAGAGTTCCCTTAGTTTGAATTTGAAGAAAAATTACTGCTAGTATACTTTGAAACATATATTATGTGAATATTCATATCAGGAATGTTTTATTACAAATGTAGAACACCTAGAAATTGAAACGAGAATAAAAATTAGAGTCTGCTCTTATTCTACGTTATTATAGTATATTTGGAGTTCCCTTAGTTAGATTTTGAAGTAAAATTACTGCCAGTTGAATTTAAATCGTACATTATACGGGTTTAATTGAGACCTACGTTTCAGTGCAACGTATTATCACAGTTAAAAATTTTGTAATAGATACTAAAACTATAATCTACTCTCATTGTATGTTTTAATAGTATATTTAGAGTTCTCTTACTAGGTATTTCATGTAAAACTACTGCATCTAATTTAAATCATACACTATACGAGTACAATTGAGACGTACGTTTCAGTGCAAACGTATCACAGGTTAGATTTTGTAACAGATATTAAAATTACAATCTGCTCTTATTGTTTACTTTTATTGTATATTTAGACTCTCTTCAATTGGAAGTTGAAGTATAATTACTGCCAGTTTAATTTAAATCATCCATAATAAGATTATATTTGACATATGTTTTCAGTTCAAATGTAGGTTATCTAAAATTTGAAATCAGTAAAAATATTTGAATCTGCTCTTACTGAATACACTTATTATATATTTGGAGGTTCCTTACGTATCATTTTCTTTATCCTGATTGTATTTGTATATTTGTCTGTTCTGTATTTGTTGTTTATATAATACTATGTCTGTTTTTATTGTTTGTATAATGCTTCACAACACTTTGTCTATATCATGTGCAGGTCAATGCTTCACAGCGCGTTACATTTATATAAGATTTGGAAAATTATATAAACCTACAGCCATGAACTTTCGTGTCTGTGAAATTACACATTTATTTATTCAGTCGTGTCTAGTTTTTGAGACGATATGGTTGCTGCATATTACTGTTGTAAGATATACACTTTAATAGATATTTTCTTTAATTTTATTCGATTATAGTTTCAATACAATACGTAATTTACTTCTTAGTGTAAATATATTTTGATATAATTTATGAATATTTCTAAATATAATATATATATATAAATGTGTGTGTGTGTGTGTGTATATATATATATATAATTTATATCAATCATGCCATTCAATCTTTGAAAACAAATTTGTCTATTTATATATTTGTATCTTACTTTAAATTTAGAATCTGCTCTTATTGTACGTTATTATAGTAGATTTTGAGTTCCCTTAGTCTGATTTTGAAGTAAAATTACTGCTAGTTGAATTTAAATCATACACTATACGAGTACAATTGAGACGTACGTTTCAGTGCAAACGTATCACAGGTTAGATTTTGTAACAGATATTAAAATTACAATCTGCTCTTATTGTTTACTTTTATTGTATATTTGGACTCTCTTCAATTGGAAGTTGAAGTATAATTACTGCCAGTTTAATTTAAATCATCCATAATAAGATTATATTTGACGTATGTTTTCAGTTCAAATGTAGCTTATCTAAAATTTGAAATCAGTAAAAATATTAGAATCTGCTCTTATTGAATACACTTATTATATATTTGTAGGTTCCTGACGTATGATTTACTTTATCCTGATATTATCCTTTTTTTTTAATTAAAAGTTTCCTAAATCGGGACCTGGTTGTAAACGGCAAAACTTGAAACTAGCCAGACCACCTCATTTCTCGATAACGTAGTTAGAGTTCTCATTTACCGACCACAAAGTCTACAGGAAAATTCAAATTTAATTTTTAATTAAAGAATTAAAATATATTCTCTTATTATATAAATTAATTAAAGACTAGGAGTCTTCTCCTTTGTATATTTAGACTTCCCTTAGTTTGAATTTGAAGCAAAATTACTGCTAGTATACTTTGAAACATATATTATGTGAATATTCATATCAGGAATGTTTTTATTACAAATGTAGAACACCTAGAAATTGAAACGAGAATAAAAATTAGAGTCTGCTCTTATTCTACGTTATTATAGTATATTTAGAGTTCCCTTAGTTTGAATTTGAAGAAAAATTACTGCTAGTATACTTTGAAACATATATTATGTGAATATTCATATCAGGAATGTTTTATTACAAATGTAGAACACCTAGAAATTGAAACGAGAATAAAAATTAGAGTCTGCTCTTATTCTACGTTATTATAGTATATTTGGAGTTCCCTTAGTTAGATTTTGAAGTAAAATTACTGCCAGTTGAATTTAAATCGTACATTATACGGGTTTAATTGAGACCTACGTTTCAGTGCAACGTATTATCACAGTTAAAAATTTTGTAATAGATACTAAAACTATAATCTACTCTCATTGTATGTTTTAATAGTATATTTAGAGTTCTCTTACTAGGTATTTCATGTAAAACTACTGCATCTAATTTAAATCATACACTATACGAGTACAATTGAGACGTACGTTTCAGTGCAAACGTATCACAGGTTAGATTTTGTAACAGATATTAAAATTACAATCTGCTCTTATTGTTTACTTTTATTGTATATTTAGACTCTCTTCAATTGGAAGTTGAAGTATAATTACTGCCAGTTTAATTTAAATCATCCATAATAAGATTATATTTGACATATGTTTTCAGTTCAAATGTAGGTTATCTAAAATTTGAAATCAGTAAAAATATTTGAATCTGCTCTTACTGAATACACTTATTATATATTTGGAGGTTCCTTACGTATCATTTTCTTTATCCTGATTGTATTTGTATATTTGTCTGTTCTGTATTTGTTGTTTATATAATACTATGTCTGTTTTTATTGTTTGTATAATGCTTCACAACACTTTGTCTATATCATGTGCAGGTCAATGCTTCACAGCGCGTTACATTTATATAAGATTTGGAAAATTATATAAACCTACAGCCATGAACTTTCGTGTCTGTGAAATTACACATTTATTTATTCAGTCGTGTCTAGTTTTTGAGACGATATGGTTGCTGCATATTACTGTTGTAAGATATACACTTTAATAGATATTTTCTTTAATTTTATTCGATTATAGTTTCAATACAATACGTAATTTACTTCTTAGTGTAAATATATTTTGATATAATTTATGAATATTTCTAAATATAATATATATATATAAATGTGTGTGTGTGTGTGTGTATATATATATATATATAATTTATATCAATCATGCCATTCAATCTTTGAAAACAAATTTGTCTATTTATATATTTGTATCTTACTTTAAATTTAGAATCTGCTCTTATTGTACGTTATTATAGTAGATTTTGAGTTCCCTTAGTCTGATTTTGAAGTAAAATTACTGCTAGTTGAATTTAAATCATACACTATACGAGTACAATTGAGACGTACGTTTCAGTGCAAACGTATCACAGGTTAGATTTTGTAACAGATATTAAAATTACAATCTGCTCTTATTGTTTACTTTTATTGTATATTTAGACTCTCTTCAATTGGAAGTTGAAGTATAATTACTGCCAGTTTAATTTAAATCATCCATAATAAGATTATATTTGACGTATGTTTTCAGTTCAAATGTAGCTTATCTAAAATTTGAAATCAGTAAAAATATTAGAATCTGCTCTTATTGAATACACTTATTATATATTTGTAGGTTCCTGACGTATGATTTACTTTATCCTGATATTATCCTTTTTTTTTTAATTAAAAAAGTTTCCTAAATCGGGACCTGGTTGTAAACGGCAAAACTTGAAACTTGCCAGACCACCTCATTTCTCGATAACGTAGTTAGAGTTCTCATTTACCGACCACAAAGTCTACAGGAAAATTCAAATTTAATTTTTAATTAAAGAATTAAAATATATTCTCTTATTATATAAATTAATTAAAGACTAGGAGTCTTCTCCTTTGTATATTTAGACTTCCCTTAGTTTGAATTTGAAGCAAAATTACTGCTAGTATACTTTGAAACATATATTATGTGAATATTCATATCAGGAATGTTTTTATTACAAATGTAGAACACCTAGAAATTGAAACGAGAATAAAAATTAGAGTCTGCTCTTATTCTACGTTATTATAGTATATTTAGAGTTCCCTTAGTTTGAATTTGAAGAAAAATTACTGCTAGTATACTTTGAAACATATATTATGTGAATATTCATATCAGGAATGTTTTATTACAAATGTAGAACACCTAGAAATTGAAACGAGAATAAAAATTAGAGTCTGCTCTTATTCTACGTTATTATAGTATATTTAGAGTTCCCTTAGTTTGAATTTGAAGAAAAATTACTGCTAGTATACTTTGAAACATATATTATGTGAATATTCATATCAGGAATGTTTTATTACAAATGTAGAACACCTAGAAATTGAAACGAGAATAAAAATTAGAGTCTGCTCTTATTCTACGTTATTATAGTATATTTAGAGTTCCCTTAGTTAGATTTTGAAGTAAAATTACTGCCAGTTGAATTTAAATCGTACATTATACGGGTTTAATTGAGACCTACGTTTCAGTGCAACGTATTATCACAGTTAAAAATTTTGTAATAGATACTAAAACTATAATCTACTCTCATTGTATGTTTTAATAGTATATTTAGAGTTCTCTTACTAGGTATTTCATGTAAAACTACTGCATCTAATTTAAATCATACACTATACGAGTACAATTGAGACGTACGTTTCAGTGTAAACGTATCACAGGTTAGATTTTGTAACAGATATTAAAATTACAATCTGCTCTTATTGTTTACTTTTATTGTATATTTAGACTCTCTTCAATTGGAAGTTGAAGTATAATTACTGCCAGTTTAATTTAAATCATCCATAATAAGATTATATTTGACATATGTTTTCAGTTCAAATGTAGGTTATCTAAAATTTGAAATCAGTAAAAATATTTGAATCTGCTCTTACTGAATACACTTATTATATATTTGGAGGTTCCTTACGTATCATTTTCTTTATCCTGATTGTATTTGTATATTTGTCTGTTCTGTATTTGTTGTTTATATAATACTATGTCTGTTTTTATTGTTTGTATAATGCTTCACAACACTTTGTCTATATCATGTGCAGGTCAATGCTTCACAGCGCGTTACATTTATATAAGATTTGGAAAATTATATAAACCTACAGCCATGAACTTTCGTGTCTGTGAAATTACACATTTATTTATTCAGTCGTGTCTAGTTTTTGAGACGATATGGTTGCTGCATATTACTGTTGTAAGATATACACTTTAATAGATATTTTCTTTAATTTTATTCGATTATAGTTTCAATACAATACGTAATTTACTTCTTAGTGTAAATATATTTTGATATAATTTATGAATATTTCTAAATATAATATATATATATAAATGTGTGTGTGTGTGTGTGTATATATATATATAATTTATATCAATCATGCCATTCAATCTTTGAAAACAAATTTGTCTATTTATATATTTGTATCTTACTTTAAATTTAGAATCTGCTCTTATTGTACGTTATTATAGTAGATTTTGAGTTCCCTTAGTCTGATTTTGAAGTAAAATTACTGCTAGTTGAATTTAAATCATACACTATACGAGTACAATTGAGACGTACGTTTCAGTGCAAACGTATCACAGGTTAGATTTTGTAACAGATATTAAAATTACAATCTGCTCTTATTGTTTACTTTTATTGTATATTTAGACTCTCTTCAATTGGAAGTTGAAGTATAATTACTGCCAGTTTAATTTAAATCATCCATAATAAGATTATATTTGACGTATGTTTTCAGTTCAAATGTAGCTTATCTAAAATTTGAAATCAGTAAAAATATTAGAATCTGCTCTTATTGAATACACTTATTATATATTTGTAGGTTCCTGACGTATGATTTACTTTATCCTGATATTATCCTTTTTTTTTAATTAAAAATTTTCCTAAATCGGGACCTGGTTGTAAACGGCAAAACTTGAAACTTGCCAGACCACCTCATTTCTCGATAACGTAGTTAGAGTTCTCATTTACCGACCACAAAGTCTACAGGAAAATTCAAATTTAATTTTTAATTAAAGAATTAAAATATATTCTCTTATTATATAAATTAATTAAAGACTAGGAGTCTTCTCCTTTGTATATTTAGACTTCCCTTAGTTTGAATTTGAAGCAAAATTACTGCTAGTATACTTTGAAACATATATTATGTGAATATTCATATCAGGAATGTTTTTATTACAAATGTAGAACACCTAGAAATTGAAACGAGAATAAAAATTAGAGTCTGCTCTTATTCTACGTTATTATAGTATATTTAGAGTTCCCTTAGTTTGAATTTGAAGAAAAATTACTGCTAGTATACTTTGAAACATATATTATGTGAATATTCATATCAGGAATGTTTTATTACAAATGTAGAACACCTAGAAATTGAAACGAGAATAAAAATTAGAGTCTGCTCTTATTCTACGTTATTATAGTATATTTGGAGTTCCCTTAGTTAGATTTTGAAGTAAAATTACTGCCAGTTGAATTTAAATCGTACATTATACGGGTTTAATTGAGACCTACGTTTCAGTGCAACGTATAATCACAGTTAAAAATTTTGTAATAGATACTAAAACTATAATCTACTCTCATTGTATGTTTTAATAGTATATTTAGAGTTCTCTTACTAGGTATTTCATGTAAAACTACTGCATCTAATTTAAATCATACACTATACGAGTACAATTGAGACGTACGTTTCAGTGCAAACGTATCACAGGTTAGATTTTGTAACAGATATTAAAATTACAATCTGCTCTTATTGTTTACTTTTATTGTATATTTAGACTCTCTTCAATTGGAAGTTGAAGTATAATTACTGCCAGTTTAATTTAAATCATCCATAATAAGATTATATTTGACATATGTTTTCAGTTCAAATGTAGGTTATCTAAAATTTGAAATCAGTAAAAATATTTGAATCTGCTCTTACTGAATACACTTATTATATATTTGGAGGTTCCTTACGTATCATTTTCTTTATCCTGATTGTATTTGTATATTTGTCTGTTCTGTATTTGTTGTTTATATAATACTATGTCTGTTTTTATTGTTTGTATAATGCTTCACAACACTTTGTCTATATCATGTGCAGGTCAATGCTTCACAGCGCGTTACATTTATATAAGATTTGGAAAATTATATAAACCTACAGCCATGAACTTTCGTGTCTGTGAAATTACACATTTATTTATTCAGTCGTGTCTAGTTTTTGAGACGATATGGTTGCTGCATATTACTGTTGTAAGATATACACTTTAATAGATATTTTCTTTAATTTTATTCGATTATAGTTTCAATACAATACGTAATTTACTTCTTAGTGTAAATATATTTTGATATAATTTATGAATATTTCTAAATATAATATATATATATAAATGTGTGTGTGTGTGTGTGTATATATATATATAATTTATATCAATCATGCCATTCAATCTTTGAAAACAAATTTGTCTATTTATATATTTGTATCTTACTTTAAATTTAGAATCTGCTCTTATTGTACGTTATTATAGTAGATTTTGAGTTCCCTTAGTCTGATTTTGAAGTAAAATTACTGCTAGTTGAATTTAAATCATACACTATACGAGTACAATTGAGACGTACGTTTCAGTGCAAACGTATCACAGGTTAGATTTTGTAACAGATATTAAAATTACAATCTGCTCTTATTGTTTACTTTTATTGTATATTTAGACTCTCTTCAATTGGAAGTTGAAGTATAATTACTGCCAGTTTAATTTAAATCATCCATAATAAGATTATATTTGACGTATGTTTTCAGTTCAAATGTAGCTTATCTAAAATTTGAAATCAGTAAAAATATTAGAATCTGCTCTTATTGAATACACTTATTATATATTTGTAGGTTCCTGACGTATGATTTACTTTATCCTGATATTATCCTTTTTTTTTAATTAAAAATTTTCCTAAATCGGGACCTGGTTGTAAACGGCAAAACTTGAAACTTGCCAGACCACCTCATTTCTCGATAACGTAGTTAGAGTTCTCATTTACCGACCACAAAGTCTACAGGAAAATTCAAATTTAATTTTTAATTAAAGAATTAAAATATATTCTCTTATTATATAAATTAATTAAAGACTAGGAGTCTTCTCCTTTGTATATTTAGACTTCCCTTAGTTTGAATTTGAAGCAAAATTACTGCTAGTATACTTTGAAACATATATTATGTGAATATTCATATCAGGAATGTTTTTATTACAAATGTAGAACACCTAGAAATTGAAACGAGAATAAAAATTAGAGTCTGCTCTTATTCTACGTTATTATAGTATATTTAGAGTTCCCTTAGTTTGAATTTGAAGAAAAATTACTGCTAGTATACTTTGAAACATATATTATGTGAATATTCATATCAGGAATGTTTTATTACAAATGTAGAACACCTAGAAATTGAAACGAGAATAAAAATTAGAGTCTGCTCTTATTCTACGTTATTATAGTATATTTGGAGTTCCCTTAGTTAGATTTTGAAGTAAAATTACTGCCAGTTGAATTTAAATCGTACATTATACGGGTTTAATTGAGACCTACGTTTCAGTGCAACGTATTATCACAGTTAAAAATTTTGTAATAGATACTAAAACTATAATCTACTCTCATTGTATGTTTTAATAGTATATTTAGAGTTCTCTTACTAGGTATTTCATGTAAAACTACTGCATCTAATTTAAATCATACACTATACGAGTACAATTGAGACGTACGTTTCAGTGCAAACGTATCACAGGTTAGATTTTGTAACAGATATTAAAATTACAATCTGCTCTTATTGTTTACTTTTATTGTATATTTAGACTCTCTTCAATTGGAAGTTGAAGTATAATTACTGCCAGTTTAATTTAAATCATCCATAATAAGATTATATTTGACATATGTTTTCAGTTCAAATGTAGGTTATCTAAAATTTGAAATCAGTAAAAATATTTGAATCTGCTCTTACTGAATACACTTATTATATATTTGGAGGTTCCTTACGTATCATTTTCTTTATCCTGATTGTATTTGTATATTTGTCTGTTCTGTATTTGTTGTTTATATAATACTATGTCTGTTTTTATTGTTTGTATAATGCTTCACAACACTTTGTCTATATCATGTGCAGGTCAATGCTTCACAGCGCGTTACATTTATATAAGATTTGGAAAATTATATAAACCTACAGCCATGAACTTTCGTGTCTGTGAAATTACACATTTATTTATTCAGTCGTGTCTAGTTTTTGAGACGATATGGTTGCTGCATATTACTGTTGTAAGATATACACTTTAATAGATATTTTCTTTAATTTTATTCGATTATAGTTTCAATACAATACGTAATTTACTTCTTAGTGTAAATATATTTTGATATAATTTATGAATATTTCTAAATATAATATATATATATAAATGTGTGTGTGTGTGTGTGTATATATATATATATAATTTATATCAATCATGCCATTCAATCTTTGAAAACAAATTTGTCTATTTATATATTTGTATCTTACTTTAAATTTAGAATCTGCTCTTATTGTACGTTATTATAGTAGATTTTGAGTTCCCTTAGTCTGATTTTGAAGTAAAATTACTGCTAGTTGAATTTAAATCATACACTATACGAGTACAATTGAGACGTACGTTTCAGTGCAAACGTATCACAGGTTAGATTTTGTAACAGATATTAAAATTACAATCTGCTCTTATTGTTTACTTTTATTGTATATTTAGACTCTCTTCAATTGGAAGTTGAAGTATAATTACTGCCAGTTTAATTTAAATCATCCATAATAAGATTATATTTGACGTATGTTTTCAGTTCAAATGTAGCTTATCTAAAATTTGAAATCAGTAAAAATATTAGAATCTGCTCTTATTGAATACACTTATTATATATTTGTAGGTTCCTGACGTATGATTTACTTTATCCTGATATTATCCTTTTTTTTTAATTAAAAATTTTCCTAAATCGGGACCTGGTTGTAAACGGCAAAACTTGAAACTTGCCAGACCACCTCATTTCTCGATAACGTAGTTAGAGTTCTCATTTACCGACCACAAAGTCTACAGGAAAATTCAAATTTAATTTTTAATTAAAGAATTAAAATATATTCTCTTATTATATAAATTAATTAAAGACTAGGAGTCTTCTCCTTTGTATATTTAGACTTCCCTTAGTTTGAATTTGAAGCAAAATTACTGCTAGTATACTTTGAAACATATATTATGTGAATATTCATATCAGGAATGTTTTTATTACAAATGTAGAACACCTAGAAATTGAAACGAGAATAAAAATTAGAGTCTGCTCTTATTCTACGTTATTATAGTATATTTAGAGTTCCCTTAGTTTGAATTTGAAGAAAAATTACTGCTAGTATACTTTGAAACATATATTATGTGAATATTCATATCAGGAATGTTTTATTACAAATGTAGAACACCTAGAAATTGAAACGAGAATAAAAATTAGAGTCTGCTCTTATTCTACGTTATTATAGTATATTTAGAGTTCCCTTAGTTTGAATTTGAAGAAAAATTACTGCTAGTATACTTTGAAACATATATTATGTGAATATTCATATCAGGAATGTTTTATTACAAATGTAGAACACCTAGAAATTGAAACGAGAATAAAAATTAGAGTCTGCTCTTATTCTACGTTATTATAGTATATTTAGAGTTCCCTTAGTTAGATTTTGAAGTAAAATTACTGCCAGTTGAATTTAAATCGTACATTATACGGGTTTAATTGAGACCTACGTTTCAGTGCAACGTATTATCACAGTTAAAAATTTTGTAATAGATACTAAAACTATAATCTACTCTCATTGTATGTTTTAATAGTATATTTAGAGTTCTCTTACTAGGTATTTCATGTAAAACTACTGCATCTAATTTAAATCATACACTATACGAGTACAATTGAGACGTACGTTTCAGTGTAAACGTATCACAGGTTAGATTTTGTAACAGATATTAAAATTACAATCTGCTCTTATTGTTTACTTTTATTGTATATTTAGACTCTCTTCAATTGGAAGTTGAAGTATAATTACTGCCAGTTTAATTTAAATCATCCATAATAAGATTATATTTGACATATGTTTTCAGTTCAAATGTAGGTTATCTAAAATTTGAAATCAGTAAAAATATTTGAATCTGCTCTTACTGAATACACTTATTGTATATTTGGAGGTTCCTTACGTATCATTTTCTTTATCCTGATTGTATTTGTATATTTGTCTGTTCTGTATTTGTTGTTTATATAATACTATGTCTGTTTTTATTGTTTGTATAATGCTTCACAACACTTTGTCTATATCATGTGCAGGTCAATGCTTCACAGCGCGTTACATTTATATAAGATTTGGAAAATTATATAAACCTACAGCCATGAACTTTCGTGTCTGTGAAATTACACATTTATTTATTCAGTCGTGTCTAGTTTTTGAGACGATATGGTTGCTGCATATTACTGTTGTAAGATATACACTTTAATAGATATTTTCTTTAATTTTATTCGATTATAGTTTCAATACAATACGTAATTTACTTCTTAGTGTAAATATATTTTGATATAATTTATGAATATTTCTAAATATAATATATATATATAAATGTGTGTGTGTGTGTGTGTATATATATATATAATTTATATCAATCATGCCATTCAATCTTTGAAAACAAATTTGTCTATTTATATATTTGTATCTTACTTTAAATTTAGAATCTGCTCTTATTGTACGTTATTATAGTAGATTTTGAGTTCCCTTAGTCTGATTTTGAAGTAAAATTACTGCTAGTTGAATTTAAATCATACACTATACGAGTACAATTGAGACGTACGTTTCAGTGCAAACGTATCACAGGTTAGATTTTGTAACAGATATTAAAATTACAATCTACTCTTATTGTTTACTTTTATTGTATATTTAGACTCTCTTCAATTGGAAGTTGAAGTATAATTACTGCCAGTTTAATTTAAATCATCCATAATAAGATTATATTTGACGTATGTTTTCAGTTCAAATGTAGCTTATCTAAAATTTGAAATCAGTAAAAATATTAGAATCTGCTCTTATTGAATACACTTATTATATATTTGTAGGTTCCTGACGTATGATTTACTTTATCCTGATATTATCCTTTTTTTTTTAATTAAAAAAGTTTCCTAAATCGGGACCTGGTTGTAAACGGCAAAATTTGAACTTGCCAGACCACCTCATTTCTCGATAACGTAGTTAGAGTTCTCATTTACCGACCACAAAGTCTACAGGAAAATTCAAATTTAATTTTTAATTAAAGAATTAAAATATATTCTCTTATTATATAAATTAATTAAAGACTAGGAGTCTTCTCCTTTGTATATTTAGACTTCCCTTAGTTTGAATTTGAAGCAAAATTACTGCTAGTATACTTTGAAACATATATTATGTGAATATTCATATCAGGAATGTTTTTATTACAAATGTAGAACACCTAGAAATTGAAACGAGAATAAAAATTAGAGTCTGCTCTTATTCTACGTTATTATAGTATATTTAGAGTTCCCTTAGTTTGAATTTGAAGAAAAATTACTGCTAGTATACTTTGAAACATATATTATGTGAATATTCATATCAGGAATGTTTTATTACAAATGTAGAACACCTAGAAATTGAAACGAGAATAAAAATTAGAGTCTGCTCTTATTCTACGTTATTATAGTATATTTGGAGTTCCCTTAGTTAGATTTTGAAGTAAAATTACTGCCAGTTGAATTTAAATCGTACATTATACGGGTTTAATTGAGACCTACGTTTCAGTGCAACGTATAATCACAGTTAAAAATTTTGTAATAGATACTAAAACTATAATCTACTCTCATTGTATGTTTTAATAGTATATTTAGAGTTCTCTTACTAGGTATTTCATGTAAAACTACTGCATCTAATTTAAATCATACACTATACGAGTACAATTGAGACGTACGTTTCAGTGCAAACGTATCACAGGTTAGATTTTGTAACAGATATTAAAATTACAATCTGCTCTTATTGTTTACTTTTATTGTATATTTAGACTCTCTTCAATTGGAAGTTGAAGTATAATTACTGCCAGTTTAATTTAAATCATCCATAATAAGATTATATTTGACATATGTTTTCAGTTCAAATGTAGGTTATCTAAAATTTGAAATCAGTAAAAATATTTGAATCTGCTCTTACTGAATACACTTATTATATATTTGGAGGTTCCTTACGTATCATTTTCTTTATCCTGATTGTATTTGTATATTTGTCTGTTCTGTATTTGTTGTTTATATAATACTATGTCTGTTTTTATTGTTTGTATAATGCTTCACAACACTTTGTCTATATCATGTGCAGGTCAATGCTTCACAGCGCGTTACATTTATATAAGATTTGGAAAATTATATAAACCTACAGCCATGAACTTTCGTGTCTGTGAAATTACACATTTATTTATTCAGTCGTGTCTAGTTTTTGAGACGATATGGTTGCTGCATATTACTGTTGTAAGATATACACTTTAATAGATATTTTCTTTAATTTTATTCGATTATAGTTTCAATACAATACGTAATTTACTTCTTAGTGTAAATATATTTTGATATAATTTATGAATATTTCTAAATATAATATATATATATAAATGTGTGTGTGTGTGTGTGTATATATATATATAATTTATATCAATCATGCCATTCAATCTTTGAAAACAAATTTGTCTATTTATATATTTGTATCTTACTTTAAATTTAGAATCTGCTCTTATTGTACGTTATTATAGTAGATTTTGAGTTCCCTTAGTCTGATTTTGAAGTAAAATTACTGCTAGTTGAATTTAAATCATACACTATACGAGTACAATTGAGACGTACGTTTCAGTGCAAACGTATCACAGGTTAGATTTTGTAACAGATATTAAAATTACAATCTGCTCTTATTGTTTACTTTTATTGTATATTTAGACTCTCTTCAATTGGAAGTTGAAGTATAATTACTGCCAGTTTAATTTAAATCATCCATAATAAGATTATATTTGACGTATGTTTTCAGTTCAAATGTAGCTTATCTAAAATTTGAAATCAGTAAAAATATTAGAATCTGCTCTTATTGAATACACTTATTATATATTTGTAGGTTCCTGACGTATGATTTACTTTATCCTGATATTATCCTTTTTTTTTTAATTAAAAAAGTTTCCTAAATCGGGACCTGGTTGTAAACGGCAAAATTTGAACTTGCCAGACCACCTCATTTCTCGATAACGTAGTTAGAGTTCTCATTTACCGACCACAAAGTCTACAGGAAAATTCAAATTTAATTTTTAATTAAAGAATTAAAATATATTCTCTTATTATATAAATTAATTAAAGACTAGGAGTCTTCTCCTTTGTATATTTAGACTTCCCTTAGTTTGAATTTGAAGCAAAATTACTGCTAGTATACTTTGAAACATATATTATGTGAATATTCATATCAGGAATGTTTTTATTACAAATGTAGAACACCTAGAAATTGAAACGAGAATAAAAATTAGAGTCTGCTCTTATTCTACGTTATTATAGTATATTTAGAGTTCCCTTAGTTTGAATTTGAAGAAAAATTACTGCTAGTATACTTTGAAACATATATTATGTGAATATTCATATCAGGAATGTTTTATTACAAATGTAGAACACCTAGAAATTGAAACGAGAATAAAAATTAGAGTCTGCTCTTATTCTACGTTATTATAGTATATTTGGAGTTCCCTTAGTTAGATTTTGAAGTAAAATTACTGCCAGTTGAATTTAAATCGTACATTATACGGGTTTAATTGAGACCTACGTTTCAGTGCAACGTATAATCACAGTTAAAAATTTTGTAATAGATACTAAAACTATAATCTACTCTCATTGTATGTTTTAATAGTATATTTAGAGTTCTCTTACTAGGTATTTCATGTAAAACTACTGCATCTAATTTAAATCATACACTATACGAGTACAATTGAGACGTACGTTTCAGTGCAAACGTATCACAGGTTAGATTTTGTAACAGATATTAAAATTACAATCTGCTCTTATTGTTTACTTTTATTGTATATTTAGACTCTCTTCAATTGGAAGTTGAAGTATAATTACTGCCAGTTTAATTTAAATCATCCATAATAAGATTATATTTGACATATGTTTTCAGTTCAAATGTAGGTTATCTAAAATTTGAAATCAGTAAAAATATTTGAATCTGCTCTTACTGAATACACTTATTATATATTTGGAGGTTCCTTACGTATCATTTTCTTTATCCTGATTGTATTTGTATATTTGTCTGTTCTGTATTTGTTGTTTATATAATACTATGTCTGTTTTTATTGTTTGTATAATGCTTCACAACACTTTGTCTATATCATGTGCAGGTCAATGCTTCACAGCGCGTTACATTTATATAAGATTTGGAAAATTATATAAACCTACAGCCATGAACTTTCGTGTCTGTGAAATTACACATTTATTTATTCAGTCGTGTCTAGTTTTTGAGACGATATGGTTGCTGCATATTACTGTTGTAAGATATACACTTTAATAGATATTTTCTTTAATTTTATTCGATTATAGTTTCAATACAATACGTAATTTACTTCTTAGTGTAAATATATTTTGATATAATTTATGAATATTTCTAAATATAATATATATATATAAATGTGTGTGTGTGTGTGTGTATATATATATATATAATTTATATCAATCATGCCATTCAATCTTTGAAAACAAATTTGTCTATTTATATATTTGTATCTTACTTTAAATTTAGAATCTGCTCTTATTGTACGTTATTATAGTAGATTTTGAGTTCCCTTAGTCTGATTTTGAAGTAAAATTACTGCTAGTTGAATTTAAATCATACACTATACGAGTACAATTGAGACGTACGTTTCAGTGCAAACGTATCACAGGTTAGATTTTGTAACAGATATTAAAATTACAATCTGCTCTTATTGTTTACTTTTATTGTATATTTAGACTCTCTTCAATTGGAAGTTGAAGTATAATTACTGCCAGTTTAATTTAAATCATCCATAATAAGATTATATTTGACGTATGTTTTCAGTTCAAATGTAGCTTATCTAAAATTTGAAATCAGTAAAAATATTAGAATCTGCTCTTATTGAATACACTTATTATATATTTGTAGGTTCCTGACGTATGATTTACTTTATCCTGATATTATCCTTTTTTTTTAATTAAAAATTTTCCTAAATCGGGACCTGGTTGTAAACGGCAAAACTTGAAACTTGCCAGACCACCTCATTTCTCGATAACGTAGTTAGAGTTCTCATTTACCGACCACAAAGTCTACAGGAAAATTCAAATTTAATTTTTAATTAAAGAATTAAAATATATTCTCTTATTATATAAATTAATTAAAGACTAGGAGTCTTCTCCTTTGTATATTTAGACTTCCCTTAGTTTGAATTTGAAGCAAAATTACTGCTAGTATACTTTGAAACATATATTATGTGAATATTCATATCAGGAATGTTTTTATTACAAATGTAGAACACCTAGAAATTGAAACGAGAATAAAAATTAGAGTCTGCTCTTATTCTACGTTATTATAGTATATTTAGAGTTCCCTTAGTTTGAATTTGAAGAAAAATTACTGCTAGTATACTTTGAAACATATATTATGTGAATATTCATATCAGGAATGTTTTATTACAAATGTAGAACACCTAGAAATTGAAACGAGAATAAAAATTAGAGTCTGCTCTTATTCTACGTTATTATAGTATATTTAGAGTTCCCTTAGTTTGAATTTGAAGAAAAATTACTGCTAGTATACTTTGAAACATATATTATGTGAATATTCATATCAGGAATGTTTTATTACAAATGTAGAACACCTAGAAATTGAAACGAGAATAAAAATTAGAGTCTGCTCTTATTCTACGTTATTATAGTATATTTAGAGTTCCCTTAGTTAGATTTTGAAGTAAAATTACTGCCAGTTGAATTTAAATCGTACATTATACGGGTTTAATTGAGACCTACGTTTCAGTGCAACGTATTATCACAGTTAAAAATTTTGTAATAGATACTAAAACTATAATCTACTCTCATTGTATGTTTTAATAGTATATTTAGAGTTCTCTTACTAGGTATTTCATGTAAAACTACTGCATCTAATTTAAATCATACACTATACGAGTACAATTGAGACGTACGTTTCAGTGTAAACGTATCACAGGTTAGATTTTGTAACAGATATTAAAATTACAATCTGCTCTTATTGTTTACTTTTATTGTATATTTAGACTCTCTTCAATTGGAAGTTGAAGTATAATTACTGCCAGTTTAATTTAAATCATCCATAATAAGATTATATTTGACATATGTTTTCAGTTCAAATGTAGGTTATCTAAAATTTGAAATCAGTAAAAATATTTGAATCTGCTCTTACTGAATACACTTATTGTATATTTGGAGGTTCCTTACGTATCATTTTCTTTATCCTGATTGTATTTGTATATTTGTCTGTTCTGTATTTGTTGTTTATATAATACTATGTCTGTTTTTATTGTTTGTATAATGCTTCACAACACTTTGTCTATATCATGTGCAGGTCAATGCTTCACAGCGCGTTACATTTATATAAGATTTGGAAAATTATATAAACCTACAGCCATGAACTTTCGTGTCTGTGAAATTACACATTTATTTATTCAG
>CM068324.1:14053267-14091166 GCA_034766995.1 Acanthacorydalis orientalis | reverse complement strand
CGCCCCGCCCACCGCACGCACCGTTTTTCTCTCGATTTAATCACGACGCCCCGCCCACCGCACGCACCGTTTTTCTCTCGATTTAATCACGACGCCCCGCCCACCGCACGCACCGTTTTTCTCCCGATTTAATCACGACGCCCCGCCCACCGCACGCCGTGTACTATGTGTACTCGTCCGAGTGCACGTGTACTCGGACGAGTGCACATAGCACATGGACGTGTACTCGGACGTGAATTCAGACGTGTATTCGGACGTGTACACGTCCGAATACACGTCCGAATACACGTCCGAATTCACGTCCGAGTACACGTCCATGTGCTATGTGCACTCGTCCGAGTACACGTGCACTCGGACGAGTACACATAGTATCACGACGCCCCGCCCACCGCACGCACCGTTTTTCTCTCGATTTAATCACGACGCCCCGCCCACCGCACGCACCGTTTCTCTCTCGATTTAATCACGACGCCCCGCCCACCGCACGCACCGTTTTTCTCTCGATTTAATCACGAAGCCCCGCCCACCGCACGCACCGTTTTTCTCTCGATTTAATCACGACGCCCCGCCCACCGCACGCACCGTTTTTCTCTCGATTTAATCACGAGGCCCCGCCCACCGCACGCACCGTTTCTCTCTCGATTTAATCACGACGCCCCGCCCACCGCACGCACCGTTTTTCTCTCGATTTAATCACGACGCCCCGCCCACCGCACGCACCGTTTTTCTCTCGATTTAATCACGACGCCCCGCCCACCGCACGCACCGTGTCTCTCTCGATTTAATCACGACGCCCCGCCCACCGCACGCACCGTTTCTCTCTCGATTTAATCACGACGCCCCGCCCACCGCACGCACCGTTTTTCTCTCGATTTAATCACGACGCCCCGCCCACCGCACGCACCGTTTTTCTCTCGATTTAATCACGACGCCCCGCCCACCGCACGCACCGTGTCTCTCTCGATTTAATCACGACGCCCCGCCCCCCGCACGCACCGTTTTTCTCTCGATTTAATCACGACGCCCCGCCCACCGCACGCACCGTTTTTCTCTCGATTTAATCACGACGCCCCGCCCACCGCACGCACCGTTTTTCTCTCGATTTAATCACGACGCCCCGCCCACCGCACGCACCGTTTCTCTCTCGATTTAATCACGACGCCCCGCCCACCGCACGCACTGTTTTTCTCTTGTTTTAATCACGACGCCCCGCCCACCGCACGCACCGTTTTTCTCTCGATTTAATCACGACGCCCCGCCCACCGCACGCACCGTTTTTCTCTCGATTTAATCACGACGCCCCGCCCACCGCACGCACCGTTTTTCTCCCGATTTAATCACGACGCCCCGCCCACCGCACGCCGTGTACTATGTGTACTCGTCCGAGTGCACGTGTACTCGGACGAGTGCACATAGCACATGGACGTGTACTCGGACGTGAATTCAGACGTGTATTCGGACGTGTACACGTCCGAATACACGTCCAAATACACGTCCGAATTCACGTCTGAGTACACGTCCATGTGCTATGTGCACTCGTCCGAGTACACGTGCACTCGGACGAGTACACATAGTATCACGACGCCCCGCCCACCGCACGCACCGTTTTTCTCTCGAATTAATCACGACGCCCCGCCCACCGCACGCACCGTTTCTCTCTCGATTTAATCACGACGCCCCGCCCACCGCACGCACCGTTTTTCTCTCGATTTAATCACGACGCCCCGCCCACCGCACGCACCGTTTTTCTCTCGATTTAATCACGACGCCCCGCCCACCGCACGCACCGTTTTTCTCTCGATTTAAGCACGACGCCCCGCCCACCGCACGCTCCGTTTTTCTCTCGATTTAATCACGACGCCCCGCCCTCCGCACGCACCGTTTCTCTCTCGATTTAATCACGACGCCCCGCCCACCGCACGCACCGTTTTTCTCTCGATTTAATCACGAAGCCCCGCCCACCGCACGCACCGTTTTTCTCTCGATTTAATCACGACGCCCCGCCCACCGCACGCACCGTTTTTCTCTCGATTTAATCACGAGGCCCCGCCCACCGCACGCACCGTTTTTCTCTCGATTTAATCACGACGCCCCGCCCACCGCACGCACCGTTTCTCTCTCGCTTTAATCACGACGCCCCGCCCACCGCACGCACCGTTTTTCTCTCGATTTAATCACGACGCCCCGCCCACCGCACGCACCGTTTCTCTCTCGATTTAATCACGAAGCCCCGCCCACCGCACGCACCGTATTTCTCTCGATTTAATCACGACGCCCCGCCCACCGCACGCACCGTTTTTCTCTCGATTTAATTACGACGCCCCGCCCACCGCACGCACCGTTTTTCTCTTGTTTTAATCACGACGCCCCGCCCACCGCACGCACCGTTTTTCTCTCGATTTAATCACGACGCCCCGCCCACCGCACGCACCGTTTTTCTCTCGATTTAATCACGACGCCCCGCCCACCGCACGCACCGTTTTTCTCCCGATTTAATCACGACGCCCCGCCCACCGCACGCCGTGTACTATGTGTACTCGTCCGAGTGCACGTGTACTCGGACGAGTGCACATAGCACATGGACGTGTACTCGGACGTGAATTCAGACGTGTATTCGGAAGTGTACACGTCCGAATACACTTCCAAATACACGTCCGAATTCACGTCCGAGTACACGTCCATGTGCTATGTGCACTCGTCCGAGTACACGTGCACTCGGACGAGTACACATAGTATCACGACGCCCCGCCCACCGCACGCACCGTTCTTCTCTCGATTTAATCACGACGCCCCGCCCACCGCACGCACCGTTTTTCTCTCGATTTAATCACGACGCCCCGCCCACCGCACGCACCGTTTCTCTCACGATTTAATCACGACGCCCCGCCCACCGCACGCACCGTTTTTCTCTCGATTTAATCACGACGCCCCGCCCACCGCACGCTCCGTTTTTCTCTCGATTTAATCACGACGCCCCGCCCACCGCACGCACCGTTTCTCTCTCGATTTAATCACGACGCCCCGCCCACCGCACGCACCGTTTTTCTCTCGATTTAATCACGAAGCCCCGCCCACCGCACGCACCGTTTTTCTCTCGATTTAATCACGACGCCCCGCCCACCGCACGCACCGTTTTTCTCTCGATTTAATCACGAGGCCCCGCCCACCGCACGCACCGTTTTTCTCTCGATTTAATCACGACGCCCCGCCCACCGCACGCACCGTTTCTCTCTCGATTTAATCACGACGCCCCGCCCACCACACGCACCGTTTTTCTCTCGATTTAATCACGACGCCCCGCCCACCGCACGCACCGTATTTCTCTCGATTTAATCACGACGCCCCGCCCACCGCACGCACCGTTTTTCTCTCGATTTAATTACGACGCCCCGCCCACCGCACGCACCGTTTTTCTCTCGATTTAATCACGACGCCCCGCCCACCGCACGCACCGTTTTTCTCTCGATTTAATCACGACGCCCCGCCCACCGCACGCACCGTTTTTCTCTCGATTTAATCACGACGCCCCGCCCACCGCACGCTCCGTTTTTCGCTCGATTTAATCACGACGCCCCGCCCACCGCACGCACCGTTTCTCTCTCGATTTAATCACGACGACCCGCCCACCGCACGCACCGTTTTTCTCTCGATTTAATCACGAAGCCCCGCCCACCGCACGCACCGTTTTTCTCTCGATTTAATCACGACGCCCCGCCCACCGCACGCACCGTTTTTCTCTCGATTTAATCACGAGGCCCCGCCCACCGCACGCACCGTTTTTCTCTCGATTTAATCACGACGCCCCGCCCACCGCACGCACCGTTTCTCTCTCGCTTTAATCACGACGCCCCGCCCACCGCACGCACCGTTTTTCTCTCGATTTAATCACGACGCCCCGCCCACCGCACGCACCGTTTCTCTCTCGATTTAATCACGAAGCCCCGCCCACCGCACGCACCGTATTTCTCTCGATTTAATCACGACGCCCCGCCCACCGCACGCACCGTTTTTCTCTCGATTTAATTACGACGCCCCGCCCACCGCACGCACCGTTTTTCTCTTGTTTTAATCACGACGCCCCGCCCACCGCACGCACCGTTTTTCTCTCGATTTAATCACGACGCCCCGCCCACCGCACGCACCGTTTTTCTCTCGATTTAATCACGACGCCCCGCCCACCGCACGCACCGTTTTTCTCCCGATTTAATCACGACGCCCCGCCCACCGCACGCCGTGTACTATGTGTACTCGTCCGAGTGCACGTGTACTCGGACGAGTGCACATAGCACATGGACGTGTACTCGGACGTGAATTCAGACGTGTATTCGGACGTGTACACGTCCGAATACACGTCCGAATACACGTCCGAATTCACGTCCGAGTACACGTCCATGTGCTATGTGCACTCGTCCGAGTACACGTGCACTCGGACGAGTACACATAGTACACGGCGTGCGGTGGGCGGGGCGTCGTGATTAAATCGAGAGAAAAACGGTGCGTGCGGTGGGCGGGGCGTCGTAATTAAATCGAGAGAAAAACGGTGCGCGCGGTGGGCGGGGCGTCGTGATTAAATCGAGAGAAAAACGGTGCGTGCGGTGGGCGGGGCGTCGTGATTAAATCGAGAGAAAAACGGTGCGTGCGGTGGGCGGGGCGTCGTGATTAAATCGAGAGAAATACGGTGCGTGCGGTGGGCGGGGCTTCGTGATTAAATCGAGAGAAAAACGGTGCGTGCGGTGGGCGGGGTGTCGTGATTAAATCGAGAGAGAAACGGTGCGTGCGGTGGGCGGGGCGTCGTGATTAAATCGAGAGAAAAACGGTGCGTGCGGTGGGCGGGGCGTCGTGATTAAATCGAGAGAAAAACGGTGCGTGCGGTGGGCGGGGCGTCGTGATTAAATCGAGAGAAAAACGGTGCGTGCGGTGGGCGGGGCGTCGTGATTAAAACAAGAGAAAAACGGTGCGTGCGGTGGGCGGGGCGTCGTGATTAAATCGAGAGAGAAACGGTGCGTGCGGTGGGCGGGGCGTCGTGATTAAATCGAGAGAAAAACGGTGCGTGCGGTGGGCGGGGCGTCGTGATTAAATCGAGAGAAAAACGGTGCGTGCGGTGGGCGGGGCGTCGTGATTAAATCGAGAGAAAAACGGTGCGTGCGGTGGGCGGGGCGTCGTGATTAAATCGAGAGAAAAACGGTGCGTGCGGTGGGCGGGGCGTCGTGATTAAATCGAGAGAAAAACGGTGCGTGCGGTGGGCGGGGCGTCGTGATTAAATCGAGAGAAAAACGGTGCGTGCGGTGGGCGGGGCGTCGTGATTAAATCGAGAGAGAAACGGTGCGTGCGGTGGGCGGGGCGTCGTGATTAAATCGAGAGAAAAACGGTGCGTGCGGTGGGCGGGGCGTCGTGATTAAATCGAGAGAAAAACGGTGCGTGCGGTGGGCGGGGCGTCGTGAATAAATTAAGATAAAAACGGTGCGTGCGGTGGGCGGGGCTTCGTGATTAAATCGAAAGAAAAACGGTACGTGCGGTGGGCGGGGCGTCGTGATTAAATTAAGATAAAAACGGTGCGTGCGGTGGGCGGGGCGTCGTGATTAAATCGACAGAAAAACGGTGCGTGCGGTGGGCGGGGCGTCGTGATTAAATCGCGAGAAAAACGGTGCGTGCGGTGGGCGGGGCGTCGTGATTAAATCGTGAGAAAAACGGTGCGTGCGGTGGGCGGGGCGTCGTGATATAATTTGTACTCGTCCGAGTGCACGTGTACTCGGACGAGTGCACATAGCACATGGACGTGTACTCGGACGTGAATTCGGACGTGTACTCGGATGTGTACACGTCCGAATACACGTCCGAATACACGTCCGAATTCACGTCCGAGTACACGTCCATGTGCTATGTGCACTCGTCCGAGTACACGTGCACTCGGACGAGTACACATAGTACACGGCGGGCGGTGGGCGGGGCGTCGTGATTAAATCGACAGAAAAACGGTGCGTGCGGTGGGCGGGGCGTCGTGATTAAATCGAGTGAAAAACGGTGCGTGCGGTGGGCGGGGCGTCGTGATTAAATCGAGAGAAAAACGGTGCGTGCGGTGGGCGGGGCGTCGTGATTAAATCGAGAGAAAAACGGTGCGTGCGGTGGGCGGGGCGTCGTGATTAAAACGAGAGAAAAACGGTGCGTGCGGTGGGCGGGGCGTCGTGATTAAATCGAGAGAGAAACGGTGCGTGCGGTGGGCGGGGCGTCGTGATTAAATCGAGAGAAAAACGGTGCGTGCGGTGGGCGGGGCGTCGTGATTAAATCGAGAGAGAAACGGTGCGTGCGGTGGGCGGGGCGTCGTGATTAAATCGAGAGAAAAACGGTGCGTGCGGTGGGCGGGGCGTCGTGATTAAATCGAGAGAAAAACGGTGCGTGCGGTGGGCGGGGCGTCGTGATTAAATCGAGAGAAAAACGGTGCGTGCGGTGGGCGGGGCGTCGTGATTAAATCGAGAGAGAAACATAGCGTGCGGTGGGCGGGGCGTCGTGATTAAATCGAGAGAAAAACGGTGCGTGCGGTGGGCGGGGCGTCGTGATTAAATCGAGAGAAAAACGGTGCGTGCGGTGGGCGGGGCGTCGTGATTAAATCGAGAGAAAAACGGTGCGTGCGGTGGGCGGGGCGTCGTGATTAAATCGAGAGAGAAACGGTGCGTGCGGTGGGCGGGGCGTCGTGATTAAATCGAGAGAAAAACGGTGCGTGCGGTGGGCGGGGCGTCGTGATTAAATCGAGAGAAAAACGGTGCGTGCGGTGGGCGGGGCGTCGTGTACTCGGACGTGTACACGTCCGAGTACACGTCCATGTGCTATGTGTACTCGTCCGAGTGCACGTGTACTCGGACGAGTACACATAGCACATGGACGTGTACTCGGACGTGTACCGTATGGGCACCGCTAGGGCACCGACACACACACACACGTAGAGCGTTTATACCTAACCGCTCTACGTTCACGTTACCGCAAGAGCTTCCGATAACTATGTCGGTTCGACGGAGACGTCGAACCGACAGTACCGACGCTGCTCTTCGACAGCAGTAGAGCGTTTATACCTAACCGCTCTACCTTCGTATCTATCTAGTAATCTTATAACCTGCACCACGTCGTTCTAATACAGTATAAAATCGGAACTTCCTTTCGTTCTGTTTAATTCAGCTTCCGTTACCACCGGAGCTTCCGATAACTAGGTCCGTCCGACGTCTCCGTCGTATCGACAGCGGTAGAGCGTTTATACCTAACCGCTCTACCTTCGTATCTATCTAGTAATCTTATCCATGTTATTTATAAGTATTTACTGCAAGTTCATGTATAGTCGTATTCTAAAATAACAACATATAACAAAACACAAGTTCACGCGCCTGCGCAGTGCGCCGGTCACGTGACCTGGAAATTTGGCCCGAATTCCTCCCCCACCACCCTGAAAATTTTCTTATTAATTTATTGTGATCAGGAATGTATAAAGCCTAACGATACAGTATAAATTATAAGTGAAAAACTTTGCGATCGGTCTCAGGTAATCGCGTTTCGTACAAAAATATCTACACCGTTTCGGTTACTTACGGCACCGCACCGTCCGTTTTCGTCACTCGCACAGTTTCATTTACTTACGATAACCACACGGTCAGTTTAAGTTACTTACGACATATGCTCAGTTTAAGTTACTTACGACATATGCTCAGTTTCGGTTACTTACGATATACACTGTTCGATGACAAAGGATGTACGCTGCAAAAGATATATTACGGTGTACAATATTTATCACCGATTAAAAAACTTTAAAATAATCATTAAATTAATATATAACGATTACCATGATCCGATACAAAAATAACAGTAGTACATAGCTAGAGGTAACTTAACAATGTGCGAAAAAATACATATCTATAACGATTAATGTTTATTACAAACAAATATGCGGTTTAAATTGATTATTTTAATATTACCGTAATGATAAAAACAACCGTGAATTAAAGTTTTCAGAAAATCTATTAAACACAGACGAGATGACATCTCAAAACTTCGCACTACCACTTCTCGGATGTTAATCGAGCATACGTAACATTCGTACATACACGACATTCATACGACACACCGGCGTTCCGACTGCCGCCCTATCCTACCCGACGCGTGGCTAACGATAAGCCAACCCGAGTCTGTATTTAAACGATCTATTTAAAACCTGCCTGATATCACAGAACTAAACTATCTACTCCTACCCGAGATGATTCGAATCTAAACGGCCTGAACCGATATAATTAAATGTCGGATACGAGCTAAGCGAGCTAACGACACAAACACTTGTTCAAAACACACGTATCTCGGTGTTCAAACATGTAGACTTTCTGAAAACTTTTGCGATTACATTATAAAACGAAAAAAGGAAATATCGTTAAATATTCGTCCGATGAAAGATCGCTTTCAGCGATTCATATAACTTAAAGGCGAATTATTTTTCAATTATATGTATTGTATATCGCACATTGAAAGTTACCCGTATTGTTGAACATCACTTTTCTATATTTGATACATATATCAAGTAATAAAAGTTTATGAAATAATCATTTACATTGTACATACTCTTACAGGTATGTAAAAATTTGAATATATATAACGAAAAACAATTTCAATACGGAATTTTCCATTAAATATGAACTTTGTTTTTTTTTTATTCAATTTTGAAATAAGAATACGATTTAATGTTTAAATGAAAAAAGCATCTGATTAATATCGATTCTATAAATCGACTTCCAATAAAAAGTATTTAATGTTACAAAATGGAATTGAGTATATTTAAAACGTGCAGCTAAATAATTTTAATTTACTTATAAAAAAAACATTATTCCTGAAATGTTTTCATTTAAGCAAAGATAAAGAAACGGAATTATTCAAAGCAAAAAATAATTAAAATAATAATAATATGATTAGTTAATTTAGTCACGTAAAACATTATCTGATAATACCTGTTTACTTAGAAACAAATATTTTCCATAGAAATGATAAATTGAATTAATGTTTAAAAGAAAAACATTACAGTAAATAAGAATAAAACATTTTCCATAAAGAAATTAAATTGAAAAATCACTGCTTATAAATTTCAAAAAAAAATCTTCATTATTAACTAAGACATGAAAATAAATTCATTTCGTTAAAACACGACTATTTAAATAACATCAATTTCATTATCGTTAAAAAAATACTTTCCTGATGGTTTGAAAAAAAATTAGTATTCGAATAAGAATACGATTTCATAATTAATACGATAGCAATTAATTCATTTACTTTACGATTCATTCAAAGATGTTTACTAATTATATTCACTGATTTAGTTAAATGAAATCTAAATTTTTGTGTTACTTATGACAGTTTAAAATTTAATATATACAGATTGAAATTTAGTTCGTATTTAAAGAAAAACAGCATTTAAATGTAAAAAAAGGTACGTATAACCTTTAATAGAATTACTAACGTATCGTTAACGATAAATTTTAACAATCTACTATTTATAATCATTAGAAAAATTTGTACTTAATGTGTACTGATAAGAAGCCGAATTCTTATTTAACAATTAAAGAGCATTTACATTTTAACAACGATTCTTTCACCACCTTTGAGAAAATTCATTTCCAATTTTCTAACATTTATGAACTTTACCAATACTTCATATAGAAATAAGAAAATTTAATAATTTCATCATTAACTAAAATGTTAAAAGTACCGAGTATTATTTAATTCACATGTAAAAATTATTTCAAACTATTTAAATACCATTGAAAAGCATTATAATTATTCTACAGATATGAAATTTAATTCATATTTAATAAAAAATAACGTTCATTTATTATCAACTATTATTTTATCAATAATAAGTAAATCATTAATAATAATTAATTTGTTCATCGAAATAAGAAATTGAAAAAGTTCATAAAAAGTTCATATAGATAGCATCATATAGATAGTGGTTTAGTTTTGAAATTTATTGCATTTCTATAATATAAATTAATATTACTAGAATGTATGAAGACTTTCGATTTCTGTATATATTTATTGCTTCCCTAACAGTACTGAATAAGTACGTACAGAAATTATTTTAAAAAGGCTTACAAAATGATAAAAATTGCAGATAATAATTGAAATCATGTATGCTGAACAAAAAGGTTGTTGGTAAACTAATAAATATATATGTGTTTTATATCAACTTTAAAAGGCTTAACTAAAAGAATTCCTATTTCAGAATGAATGTTATTGCATTTTTTCATGAATTTATTTATGAAAAAGAATATTTTAACTAATTTTCTAATTCTTTTTCAAACAATTAGTGAAACTTTGAAAGTAAATACTAGTGTTCCCTGTAATAGGTTTATTTCTATGCTAAATGTCACTCATCATCACAATGAGTTTA
Organism: Acanthacorydalis orientalis; assembly: GCA_034766995.1. NCBI lineage: Eukaryota > Metazoa > Arthropoda > Insecta > Megaloptera > Corydalidae > Acanthacorydalis > Acanthacorydalis orientalis. The sequence continues at coordinate 14,080,755 of CM068324.1, read as the reverse complement.
TCGACTTTTCTAAAAGAATGTAGCACATGTACTAAAAATGATATATAATTTGTGGTCTGGTAAGAAATTCGTGCGATTTTTTAGATTTGCATAAAAAATCCGTATAAGATATGATGTGATGTACTAACATGATACCCGCAGTATTTAAAATATGTGTTGGAAAGAGCGGAACAAGTCATAATACAATTCTATAATGTCAACTTGATGCTGATTAAATGTTAAAGATATTTTAATACCGTTATATTATAGTTTAAAAACTGTATTTCAGTAATTAAAAAAGAACTGTTTAGTAGAAATGTTAATAAAATACAAATAAAAACTAAAAAATGAGCATTGTGTACATATATATATATATATATATATATATATATATACATAAATATATATATATATATATATATGTATATGTATATATATATATATATATATATATATATATATATATGTATATGTATATGTATATGTATATATATATATATATATATATATATATATATATATGCGTGCGTGTGTCATCTTATGTTGATTGCAATTATTTTTAAATATAAATTAATTTAAAACATTAAAAAATATATAAAGATGCCACTCGGTATTTAATTCCTATCCGAGCCGACTAGCGTTGACGATGCGATTTGTGACGTTTGCGATTGTCGATTGTTAAAAATGGCCATTATTATCTGCAACAAAACAGTCAAATCCTCCCTGTTAAAATCAATATTACCATGGCTAAATTAATAGTAAAAAATTGAAAATGTTCTTAAAATGTGGACGAAATTTCGAATTAGATTGTGGAATACAAGCCAGTGGCATTTTTTAAAAAATTGTAAATATTTTATAACTTTTAAGGTACAGCAGTATCATTTTACATTCATAGTTTTATGTATAAATATTTATTTATAATAATTTTCTGTCGAATGATTCTAATTTGATATTATTTATTTTCAGAAAACAAATAAGAAATTACATTACGAAAAATCAATAAATAGACTGAATATGATCCTGCCACCAGTATTCTTGCTTGTCATACAAGACGACTAAAAGGAGCTCGGTTCCGAATTACCGAGGGAACGATGTATGCATCTGCTGCAATTGTGAGTACTCAGTATTTTCTTTAATACATTCATTTCTATTTTTTATTGATTAAATGTTTTTCCTAACAATGTATTGATTTTTAATCTCGTAATATAGCAATAAAATAATAATGTCCATTCTTTATATACTTTATTATTAACTATACATAGAGTATTTTCTTAAATCTAAGATAGATGCGTACGGCCATCTCTATGAAAAACTGAAATATATTTTTTCCTGTGTTTGAAACGTCAGTATGAAATTAGTTTTCGTATAAGTTGGGATATAAACTAAAAAAAAATTAGTACTTTCCCTTAGTCAGATGGTAAATAAATTTTTTTTCTTTAAGTATTTAGTTTAGAAATTACATGAATAGCAACAGATGGCGTAGCTAGCTCGATTTTGAATTTAAAATGTTTAAATGAAAACACAGACAGATTTAATATACACATATTTAATATATAAGGAATACTACTTTGTTAGCATTTAGCTTGTAAAAAAGATGTATATATACACAAACATGTATATTAATATTATTTATTATTTATTATTTTTGACGATCCACCGTTTTTTATTTGAAATTATTTCAAACTGAACCATCGAATACCTCTTGTTTCATTTATAAATATTTTTAAAAATGACAATAAGAAATATATATATATATATATATATATATATATATATATATATATATATATATATTAATATTGTTACAACCAAAGCATATTTCATTTGCAGTCAAAGTTAAAAATATAAAGCATTCAATATTATGAGTTCCCTGAAACATTACATGTATAAATAGAAATGGAAGAAGCTATAATGATGTTCTAAATAATAAATACGTCTAGACAATAAAATATAATTAGTAATATATATATATATATATATATATATACATATATATATATATATATATATATATATATATATATATATATATACATGTTGCTATTTAAATGTTGAGTATGTTAAAATTGTTGAGTTGAAATGCTTACAATGTACTAATACCTATAAAAATTAGACGTTGTAAAAATTCACACGTTTAAATACAATCATTTTATGTCTTAAGAACTGTATTTCAGTAATTACAAAGACTGATTAATAGAAATGTTAATAAAATATAAATAAACACTAAAGAAATGAGCATTGAATACATTCATGAAAACATTTGCTGACTAATATTCTTCAAACTGAATTGAACATTATATTAACTAGAAGTATGAATAAATTTGATTACATTTTCATGTTTTATACTCTAAACCTTATACTGTTCTCTATTTATCTTTTAAAAATTCTTGCTTCATAAATTTTATATATGATAGTGTTGTAGACAAATTAATTTTACTTATTTTTCAAATATTTTCCATATATACTCAATTTTTATAGAATAAGCAATGAAAACAAATATATGCAGTTATAGTTTGCATATGCATAATTTCATATGCATAAAGTTAATATTTCCATGTATGAAAAAACATGCCTTCAAAAAAAGATCATATAGATAGTGGTTTACTTTTGAAATTTATTTCATTTCGATAATATAAATTAATATTACTAGAATTTATGAATATTTTCGATTTCTCTATATATTTATTGCTCCTCTATCAGTACTGAATAAGTACGTACAGAAATAATTTTAAAAAGTCTTACAAATTGATAAAAATTACAGATAATAATTGAAATCATGTATGCTAAACAAAAAGGTTGTTGGTAAACAAATAATTATATATGTGTTTTATATCAACTTAAAAGGCCTAACTAAAGAATTCCTATTTCAGAATGAATGTTATTGCATTTTTTCATGGATTTATTTTAGAAAAAGAATATTTTAACTAATTTTCTAATTCTTTTTCAAACAATTAGTGAAACTTTGAAAGTAAATACTAGTGTTCCCTGTAATAGGTTTATTTCTATGCTACATGTCACTCATCATCACAATGAGTTTATCGACTTTTCTAAAAGAATGTAGCACATGTACTAAAATTGATATAAAATTTGTGGTCGCGTAGGAAATTCATGCGATTTTTTAGATTTGCATAAAAAATCGCGTGAGATGTTATGTCATGTACTAACATGATATCTGCAGTATTTAAAATATATGTTGGAAAGAGCGGAACAAGTCATAATACAATTCTAACGACAATTTGATGCAGATTAAATATTAAAGATATTTTGATTAGAATAAACCATTTACTTCAATCAAATACATTCAATATTTAAACTGTCTCAAAAAAGGTATATTTACATTATTTTTCTGTAATATTCATATTCGTTTAAATCATCGATTTTATTGACAATTTAAAACATAGGATATTTTAGTGTTGAGTACGTTAATTAATGCAATTCCACTTTTGAATGAAAGATAAGTTATATATAGTGAATTATAAACAACAACTAAAAACATGTACACACAAACTATTCCAAGAACAAAAACAATATTTCATTTATATGACTAGATAGATATACTATGTGATATTTGAATACAGAATACAGAATCCGTTCGGTGCAAGGTGATGAAACGAAATACTGCAAAAATTGTTTTTGCAATAATTTATATTTTGAAAATTGAAAGTTTTTGAATGGCAAATCGATACTAGACACCCATTTAAACTCTGAATAGGTTTCAGTACATCGTTAACGCGTGCGGTGTCGGAACAATCGCGTCTGCAATTTCGCACTGACGTCACTGGAAATGTAAAATTTCGCGTAAATCGACCATTTTTGATGCGAGATGCAATACTAGACGTCTATTTGAATACTGAACCGGTATCACTTTGTCGATTTAGCGTACAGGGTCAGAGAAATAGGGCCCGAATTTTGTGACTGGCCCACATTGCAGGCCGATTCAAATACACTTTTTAGAGGTCGATGTCACTTTTAAACATTAATACGTGGGTCTATAAACCGACCCGCTTCCGATGCGATGAAAAAATTGCTAAGAAAGCGAAAAAAATTTTTTTGCAAAATATTTTTTTTTGCAAATCGATAGTTTTTGTGCTGCAAAGCGATACTACACGTCCGTTGAATCTCCGAACTCGTTCCAGTTCATCGTTAGCATACGTGGTTCTCGAGCAATCGCATCTGCAAATTCGCTCTGACGTCACTGAAAATGTGGTAATTTCGCAAATCTGCCATTTTTGTTGTGCGATGCGATACTACACGCCCATTTGAACACTGAATCGGTGTCGGTTTGTCAATTAGGCGTACAGGGTCGGCGCAATATGATCCGAAAATTTGCGACCCGCTCACTTCGCGGGCCGATTCAAATACCTTCTACGTTCCGACTTCACTTTTAAACACCAGGACGTGTATCTACGGACCGCCCCGCTTGCGATGCGCCAAAAAACTCGAAAAAAATTTCCTCAAATTCACATATCCCTACCTTTGATCACGATTTTCGAACGCGAATTTTTTTTCGCAAATCTGCAATTTTTTCGACGCGGATAGAAACTAGACGTCCGTCTGAACTACGAATAGTTTTCGGTTTCTCGATAGCACGCGTAACGCCGGAGTTACAGCGCCTGAAAGAGTTTGCGGGTCCGCAAAATCGTCTTTTTTCGCATTTTTCGCACACTTCCCACCGTTAAATTTGCTTCCAAATGCAGAAACTAGGTGCGCCGGATCCGTCCGCTCCCGATCCGCTGAAAAAAACATCGAAAAGTCGAAGTGCAAAAATTTGCAATTTCGCAAGTCAGAAGTTAGGGCGTGGCATTTCTCGATGTTTGTCCGTAGATTTGATGGTGGAGGCGCATAAAATGTTAATGTGATCGGCGAGACTTTTCCTTATGGAAATCGCTTGTTTCGACGGTGTCATATGATTCTTGACGTCTACACGGACTGTATGTCAGGGTCGGTGTGCGGCGGCCCGCACAGGCCCGGTGCAGCAGGCCCGAGAAAATTTGTAAATAGATGAAAAAATTGTAAATCGGAAACTTTTTCGACGCGATGCGATATTAGACATCCGTCAGAGCTTCGAACCGACGTCGCTTCTCGCTCATATGTACAGGGCCGGCGCAGATGCCCGAAAACCAATCGAAGACGGGAATTTCATTCGTCATTTCTAGACGTTTATGGGGATCGGTGTTAACTTTTATCACGTAATTATAAATTTCCGAGGCCTTCTCACTTCCAATCCGCCAAAAAAATTGCGAAAAACATTTGTATTACACGTGTAGGTGTGTATGTGTGTATGTTTTTTCCAAATTGTTTGAATCTTGAAAATGGATGAATCTGGCAGTACAGAGCGAATGAATATGTCTAGTGGAACTGCGGACCGGTGTCGGTTATTCGGTCGCGCGTGCAGGGCGGAACAACGGCCCGAAAAAAAATATCGCAATAAACAATTAGTACATCATAGGCTGGCTCCAGCCATCTATGTCGTCTAATGATGTGTCAGTATGAATCAATCTTATGTATTGTACACAAATAAATAATAAACATATTTTATTGTTTTTACATTAGTAGACCGTTCATAGTCGTCGAGTTAATGTTTAACGGTCCATTTGGCAAAGCAATGTCAAGAAAAAACTTAAATCGATCGTTAATGACCAGCGTGATTTTCAGACCGATGGTGTAGGCACCCTGGTACATTATAGAAACTATGGTGGACGGTTGGCTTCGTGTTGTCGCAAAAATATTTTATATCTAGCTCTCCACTCTCCTCACAGTCTCATTAAACTGCGACAGTTTATAAATGAATACACGAGTGCAAAATGTCATCGTGTATATATATATATATATATATATATATATATATATATATATATATATATATATATATTATATTTTTAAATTGACAGTTTTTGCATTGCGAAGCGTTACTAGATATCCATTTAAATTCTGAATCGGTTTTAGAAAATCGGTAACGCGTGCGGTACAGGAACAATCGGGTCTGTAATTTCGCACTGACGTCACTGGAGATGTGAAATTATCGTAAATCGACCATTTTTGTTGTGCGATGTGATACTAGACCTCTATTTGAATACTGAACCGGTATCACTTTGTCAATTGAGCGTACAGGGTCGGAGAAATAGGGCCCGAATTTTGTGACTGGCTCACATTGCAGGCCGATTCAAATACACTTTTTAGAGGTCGGTGTCACTTTTAAACATTAGTACGTGGGTCTACAAACCGAGCCGCTTCCGATGCGATAAAAAAATTGCTAAGAAAGCGAAAAAATTTTTTTTGCAAAATATTTTTTTTGCAAATCGATAGTTTTTGTGCTGCAAAGCGATACTAGACGTCCGTTGAATCTCCAAACTCGTTCCAGTTCATCGTTAGCATACGTAGTTCCCGAGCAATCGCATCTGCAAATTCGCTGTGACGTCACTGAAAATGTGGTACTTTCGCAAATCGGCAATTTTTGTTGTGCGATGCGAAACTAGACGTCCATTTGAACACTGAATCGGTATCGGTTTGTCAATTAGCCGTACAGGGCCGGAGTAATAGGGTCCGAAAATTTGCAACCCGCTCACTTCAGGGGCCGATTCAAATACCTTCTAGGTTCCGATTTCAATTTTAAACGCCAGGACGTGTATCTACGGATCGCCCCGCTTGCGATGCGCCAAAAAAGTCGAAAAAAATTTCCTCAAATTCACGTACCCCTACCTTTGATCACGATTTTCGAACGCGAAATTTTTTTCGCAAATCTGCAATTTTTTTGACGCAGATACAAACTAGACGTCCGTTTGAACTACGAATAGTTTTCGGTTTCTCGATAACACGCGTAACGCCGGAGTTATAGCGTCTGAAATAGTTTGCGGGTCCGCAAAATCGTCTTTTTTCGCATTTTTCGCACACTTCCCACCGTTAGATTTGCTTCCAAATGCGGAAACTAGGTGCGCCGGATCCGTCCGCTCCCGATCCGTTGAAAAAAACATCGAAAAGTCGAAGTGCAAAAATTTGCAATTTCGCGAGTCAGAAGTTAGGGCGTGGCATTTCTCGATGTTTGTCCGTAGATTTGATGGTGGAGGCGCATAATGTATTAATGTGCTCGGCGGGTGTTTTCCTTTTGGAAATCGCTTGTTTCGACGGTGTCACATGATTGTACACGTCTACACGGACTGTACGGAAGTGTCGGTGAGTGGCCCGCACAGGCCCGGTGCAGCAGGTCCGAAAAATTTTGTAAATAAACGTAAAAATTGTAAATCGGTGATTTTTTCGATGCGGTGCGATATTAGACGTCCGTTGGATCTTCGAACCGACGTCGCTTCATCCCTCACATGTACAGGGCCGGCACAGAGGCCCGAAAACCAATCGAAGACGGGAATTTCATTCGTCATTTCTAGACGTTTATGGGCGTCGGCGTTAACTTTTATCACGTAATTATAAATGTCCGAGGCCTTCTCACTTCCAATCCGCCAAAAAATTGCTAAAAACATTTGTATTATGCGTGTGGGTGTGTATGTGTGTATGTTTTTTTCAAATTGTTTGAGTCTTGCAAATCGATGAATCTGGCGGTACAAAGCGAATGTACGGGCCTAGTGGAACTGCGAACTGGCGTTGGTTATCTATCTGCGCGTTCAGGGCCGGCAAAACGACCCCACGCCTGTATTACAGGCGGTCGCTGATCGCTTCTGACGCCGTTTCTAACACATTTAAGTATCGGCAATAAACTTAATAGACGAAACGGATATCTATGGACATTTTTTGCATTGCGAAGCGATACTAGATACCCATTTAAACTCTGAATCGGTTTCAGTACATCGGTATCGCGTGGAGATGCCGGAACAATCGCGTTTGCAATTTCGCACTGACCTCACTGGAAATGTAAAATTCTGCGTAAATCGACCATTTTTGTTGTGTGATACGATACTAGACGTCTATTTGAATACTGAACCGGTATCACTTTGTCGTCAATTTAGCGTACAGGGTAGGAGAAATAGGGCCCGAATTTTCAGATTGGCCCACTTTGCAGGCCGGTTTGAATACATTTTAGAGGCCGCTGTCACTTTTAAACACTAGCACGTGGATCTACAAACCGACCCGCTTCCGATGCGATGAGAAAATCGCCAAAAATGCGAAAAAAAAATGATTTGCAAAATTTTTTTTTTGCAAATCGATAGTTTTTATCCTGCAAAGTGATTTTAGACGTCGGTCGAATATCTAAACTCGTTCCAGTTCATCGGTAGCATGCTTGGTTCCGAAGCAATCGCGTCTGCAAATTCGCTGTGACGTCACTGAAAATGTGGTACTTTCACAAATCGGCAATTTTTGTTGTGCGATGCGAAACTAGACGTCCATTTGAACACTGAATCGGTATCGGTTTGTCAATTAGCCGTACAGGGCCGGAGTAATATGGTCCGAAAATTTGCGACCCGCCCACTTCGGGGGCCGATTCAAATACCTTCTAGGTTTCGATTTCACTTTTAAATGCCAGGACGTGTATCTACGGATCGCCCCGCTTGCGATGCGCCAAAAAAGTCGAAAAAAATTTCCTCAAATTCACGTACCCCTACCTTTGATCACGATTTTCGAACGCGAAATTTTTTTCGCAAATCTGCAATTTTTTTGACGCAGATACAAACTAGACGTCCGTTTGAACTACGAATAGTTTTCGGTTTCTCGATAACACGCGTAACGCCGGAGTTATAGCGTTTGAAATAGTTTGCGGGTCCGCAAAATCGTCTTTTTTCGCATTTTTCGCACACTTCCCACCGTTAGATTTGCTTCCAAATGCGGAAACTAGGTGCGCCGGATCCGTCCGCTCCCGATCCGTTGAAAAAAACATCGAAAAGTCGAAGTGCAAAAATTTGCAATTTCGCGAGTCAGAAGTTAGGGCGTGGCATTTCTCGATGTTTGTCCGTAGATTTGATGGTGGAGGCGCATAAAATGTTAATGTGATCGGCGAGACTTTTCCTTATGGAAATCGCTTGTTTCGACGGTGTCATATGATTCTTGACGTCTACACGGACTGTATGTCAGGGTCGGTGTGCGGCCCGCACAGGCCCGGTGCAGCAGGCCCGAGAAAATTTGTAAATAGATGAAAAAATTGTAAATCGGAAACTTTTTCGACGCGATGCGATATTAGACATCCGTCAGAGCTTCGAACCGACGTCGCTTCCTCGCTCATATGTACAGGGCCGGCGCAGATGCCCGAAAACCAATCGAAGACGGGAATTTCATTCGTCATTTCTAGACGTTTATGGGGATCGGTGTTAACTTTTATCACGTAATTATAAATTTCCGAGGCCTTCTCACTTCCAATCCGCCAAAAAAATTGCGAAAAACATTTGTATTACACGTGTAGGTGTGTATGTGTGTATGTTTTTTCCAAATTGTTTGAATCTTGAAAATGGATGAATCTGGCAGTACAGAGCGAATGAATATGTCTAGTGGAACTGCGGACCGGTGTCGGTTATTCGGTCGCGCGTGCAGGGCCGGAACAACGGCCCGAAGCACAAGCTATCGTTGATCGCTTCTGATACCGTTTCAAGCACATTTAAACAACCGAAAATTTAACATACGTATGTTTAAGGAATATCACGCTTGCGATGCGCCGAAAAATTGTCGAAAAAAAAACAAGAATTTTTTTTATTAAATTGTTTTTTTAGCCAAAATTATTTTTGAAAGCGACGACGATTTTGGCTGTGTAGGACGATAGCGGCTATCAATCACTACAGTGGATTAGTGGCGTTCCGCGCTTCAACACACAGGGCCGGGACGGCGGCCCGAAAACCAATTAGGAGCTGTTTGATTTGATCGTAGTTTTGTGACACTTTTAGGCGCTAGGGCAAAGTTCCAACGATGAATCGCAATTGTATGAGTAGGCACGTTTTCGATTCCAACAAAAATATCGCAATAAACAATTAGTACATCATAGGCTGGCTCCAGCCATCTATGTCGTCTAATGATGTGTCAGTATGAATCAATCTTATGTATTGTACACAAATAAATAATAAACATATTTTATTGTTTTTACATTAGTAGACCGTTCATAGTCGTCGAGTTAATGTTTAACGGTCCATTTGGCAAAGCAATGTCAAGAAAAAACTTAAATCGATTGTTAATGACCAGCGTGATTTTCAGACCGATGGTGTAGGCACCCTGGTACATTATAGAAACTATGGTGGACGGTTGGCTTCGTGTTGTCGCAAAAATATTTTATATCTAGCTCTCCACTCTCCTCACAGTGTCATTAAACTGCGACAGTTTATAAATGAATACACGAGTGCAAAATGTCATCGTGTATATATATATATTATATTTTTAAATTGACAGTTTTTGCATTGCGAAGCGATACTAGATATCCATTTAAATTCTGAATCGGTTTTAGAAAATCGGTAACGCGTGCGGTACAAGAACAATCGGGTCTGTAATTTCGCACTGACGTCACTGGAAATGTGAAATTATCGTAAATCGACCATTTTTGTTGTGCGATGTGATACTAGACGTCTATTTGAATACTGAACCGGTATCACGTTGTCGTCAATTTAGCGTACAGGGTCGGAGAAATAGGGCCCGAATTTTCAGATTGGCCCACTTTGCAGGCCGGTTTGAATACATTTTAGAGGCCGCTGTCACTTTTAAACACTAGCACGTGGATCTACAAACCGACCCGCTTCCGATGCGATGAGAAAATCGCCAAAAATGCGAAAAAAAAATGTTTTGCAAAATTTTTTTTGCAAATCGATAGTTTTTATCCTGCAAAGTGATTCTAGACATTTCCTAGAAATTTCCTCAAATTCACGTACCCCTACCTTTGATCACGATTTTCGAACGCGAAATTTTTTTCGCAAATCTGCAATTTTTTCCACGCGGATGGAAACTAGACGCCCGTCTGAAGCATGAATAGCTTTCGGTTTCTCGATAGCACGCCTAACACCGGAGTAATGGCGCCTGAAAGAGTTTGCGGGTCCGAAAATTCGCCTATTTTCGCATTTTTCGCACACTTCCCACCGTTAAATTTGCTTCCAAATGCGGAAAATAGTTGCGCCGGATCCGTCCGCTCCCGATCCGTTGAAAAAAACATCGAAAAGTCGAAGTTGAAAAATTTGCAATTTCGCAAATCAGAGCATTTTTCGATGCTTGTTTATGGAGATGATGGTGGAGGCGCACAATGTATCAACGTGCTCGGCGGGTGTTTTCCTTTTGGAAAACGCTTATTTCGACGGTGTCACATGATTCTAGACGTCTACATGGACTGTATGCCAGTGCCGGTGCGGCCCGCACAGGTCCGGTGTACCAGGCCCGAGAAAATTGGTAAATAGATGAAAAAATTACAAATCGGTAATTTTTTCGACGCGATGCGCTTTCACACGTCCGTCGGACCTTCGAACCGACGTCGCTTCCTCGCTCACATGTACAGGGCCGGCACAGAGGCCCGAAAATCAGTCGACGACCGGAATATCCTATGTCGTTTCTAGATGTATATAAGTGCTAGTTCCAACTTTTATCGCATAATTACAAACGTTCGAGGCTTTCTCACTTACGATCCGCAAAAAAATTGCAAAAAAAAACAGTTTTATTGTGCGTGTACGTGTGTATGGATGTATGATTTTTTCAAAATTGTTTCAGTCTTGTAAATCGATGAATCTGGCGGTACAGAGCGCATGTATATGCTTAGTGGAACTGCGGACCGGCCGGGCCTCGCCGGGCGAGGCCAGGCGAATTATTAAATTGCGACAGTTTATAAATGATTCAACGGGTGCAAAATGTCATCGTATAAATCCACTATATCGATCGAACTGGGACGAATTACTTTCATTGTTTACCGATTAGTCGCGTTCCATTTCCATTTACAGTTTATTCGAGTCCGATAATCGACGGAATCAGTCCGGCGCGCGGCGGTGAAACGAACTGCCGGCCGACGAAATTGCCCGGCCGTACGGACACACGATAGACATATTTACGCCGAAGAGAACATTTCTATTGAGGTAAAATTACTTATACGTGAGTCTACGGACCAGCTTACTTCCGATGTGGCGAAAAAATTGCCAAAAACGCGAAAAAAATTTTTTTGCAAAAATTTATATTTTGCAAATTAATAGTTTTTTCATTACGGAGCGATACTATACGTCCGTCGAATCTCCAAACTCGTTCCAGTTCATCGGTAGCATGCTTGGTTCCGGAGCAATCGCGTCTGCAAATTCGCTGTGACGTCACTGAAAATGTGGTAATTTCGCAAATCGGCAATTTTTGTTATGCGATGCGAAACTAGACATCCATTTGAACACTGAATCGGTGTCGGTTTGTCAATTAGGCGTACAGGGCCGGAGTAATAGGGTCTGAAAATTTGCGACCCGCTCACTTCAGGGGCCGATTCAAATACCTTCTAGGTTCCGATTTCAATTTTAAACGCCAGGACGTATATCTACGGACCGCCCCGCATGCGATGCGCCAAAAAACTCGAAAAAAATTTCCTCAAATTCACGTACCCCTACCTTTGATCACGATTTTCGAACGCGAAATTTTTTTCGCAAATCTGCAATTTTTTCCACGCGGATGGAAACTAGACGCCCGTCTGAAGCATGAATAGCTTTCGGTTTCTCGATAGCACGCCTAACACCGGAGTAATGGCGCCTGAAAGAGTTTGCGGGTCCGAAAATTCGCCTATTTTCGCATTTTTCGCACACTTCCCACCGTTAAATTTGCTTCCAAATGCGAAAACTAGGTGCGTCGGATCCGTCCGCTCCCGATCCGCTGAAAAAAACATCGAAAAGTCGAAGTTGAAAAATTTGCAATTTCGCAAATCCGAGCATTTTTCGATGCTTGTTTATGGAGATGATGGTGGAGGCGCAACGATTTGATGGTGGAGGCGCATAAGGTATTAACGTGCTCGGCTGGTGTTTTCCTTTTGGAAATCGCTTATTTCGACGGTGTCACATGATTCTAGACGTTTACATGGAGTGTATGCCAGTGCCGGTGTGCGGCCCGCACAGGTCCGGTGTACCAGGCCCGAGAAAATTTGTAAATAGATGAAAAAATTACAAATCGGTAATTTTTTCGACGCGATGCGATTTCAGACGTCCGTCGGACCTTCGAACCGACGTCGCTTCCTCGCTCACATGTACAGGGCCGGCACAGAGTCCCGAAAATCAGTCGACGACCGGAATTTCCTATGTCGTTTCTAGACGTGTACATAAGTGCTATTGCCAACTTTTATCGCATAATTACAAATGTACGAGGCTCTCTCACTTACGATCCGCAAAAAAAATTGCAAAAAAAACAGTTTCATTGTGCGTGTACGTATGTATGTATGATTTTTTCAAAATTGTATCAGTCTTGTAAATCGATGAATCTGGCGGTACAGAGCGCATGTATATGCTTAGTGGAACTGCGGACCGGCCGGGCCTCGCCGCGCGAGGCCCGGCAAATTATTAAATTGCGACAGTTTATAAATGATTCAACGGGTGCAAAATGTCACCGTATAAATCCAGTATATCGATCGAACTGGGACGAATTACTTTCAATGTTTACATGATAGTCGCATAAAACAGTGTTCCATTTCCATTTACAGTTTATTTGAGTCCGATAATCGACGGAATAAGTCCGGCGCGCGGCGGTGAAACGAACTGCCGGCCGACGAAATTGTCCGGCCGTACGGACACACGATAGACATATTTGCGCCGAAGAGAACATTTCTAATGAGGTAAAATTACTTGTACGTGAGTCTACGGACCAGCTCGCTTCCGATGTGGCGAAAAAATTGCCAAAAACGCGAAAAATTTTTTTTTGCAAAAATTTGTATTTTGCAAATTAATAGTTTTTTCATTACGGAACGATACTAAACGTCCGTCGAATCTCCGAACCCGTTCCAGTTCATCGGTAGCATACGTGGTACCCTAGTAATCGCGTCTGCAAATTAGCTCTGACGTCACTGAAAATGTGGTAATTTCGCAAATCGGCGATTTTTGTTGTGCGATGCGACACTACACGCCCATTTGAACACTGAATCAGTGTCGGTTTGTCAATTAGGCGTACAGGGTCGGAGCAATATGGTCCGAAAATTTGCGACCCGCCCACTTCAGGGGCCGATTCAAATACCTTCTACGTTCCGATTTCACTTTTAAACGCCAGGACGTATATCTACGGACCGCCCCACATGCGATGCGCCAAAAAACTCGAAAAAAATTTCCTCAAATTCACGTACCCCTACCTTTGATCACGATTTTCGAACGCGAAATTTTTTTCGCAAATTTGCAATTTTTTCGCCGCAGATGGAAACTAGACGTCCGTCTGAACTACGAATAGCTATCGGTTTCTCGATAGCACGCCTAACACCGGAGTAATGGCGCCTGAAAGAGTTTGCGGGTCCGAAAATTCGCCTATTTTCGCATTTTTCGCACACTTCCCACCGTTAAATTTGCTTCCAAATGCGAAAACTAGGTGCGTCGGATCCGTCCGCTCCCGATCCGCTGAAAAAAACATCGAAAAGTCGAAGTTGAAAAATTTGCAATTTCGCAAATCAGAGCATTTTTCGATGCTTGTTTATGGAGATGATGGTGGAGGCGCAACGATATGATGGTGGAGGCGCACAATGTATTACCGTGCTCGGCGAGCGTTTTCCTTTTGGAAATCGCTTGTTTCGACGGTGTCACACGATTCTAGACGTCTACACCGACTGTATACCAGTGCCGGTGTGCGGCCCGCACAGGCCCGGGGTGTACCAGGCCCGAAAAAATTTGTAAATAAAAAAAATTACAAATCGAAAATTTTTTCGACGCGATGCGATATTACACATCCGTCGGACCTTCGAACCGACGTCGCCTCCTCGCTTGCATGTACAGGGCCGGCACAGAGGCCCTAAAACCAATCGAAGACGGGAATATCATTCGTCATTTCTAGACGTTTATGAGCGTCGGCGTTAACTTTTATCGCGTAATTATAATTGTCCGAGGCCTTCTCACTTAGGATCCGCAAAAAAAATGCAAAAAAATATTTGTATTGTGCGTGTACGTCTGTATGTATGTATGATTTTTTCCAAATACAGAGTGAATATAGGCGCCTGTTGGATACGTGAACTTGCGTCTGTTCCTATATCGCACACGCAGAGCCGTAGTAACAGCCCGATGTCCGTATCAGAGGCTAGTTTCATCCACCTCTGATCTCGATTGATATACTGTTAGGCGCCGGCGTCAAGTTTAATTAGACGAACGGTAGTCTACGAATACGTCACAGTAAAGCAAGTAGAATCAATGTTGTGTTTTGTACATATTAATATATGATACAAATTCTTTACTGTATATCAGGAGTACGTTCGTAGTCGTCTAATCAATGTTTAGCCGTCCATTTGGCGAAGCATGGTTAAGAAGAATCAATGAATGAGATGCTTTTTATACTGATATAGAATATAGATTTTTATTTGCATATTAAACACACTGTGTTTTATATATATAATATATGTATTTGTATGTTAAATAATTAATTAAAATATTTTTATTTCAAATTTAATTTCACATATTTAATTTCAATCTATTATATTATATAGGGATTGTTAAATATAAAAATTGATTAATTACAATGTAAATAATTATTAAATTATTTTATGTTTGTGTTTAAAATAAATAAAAAAATCATTTAAAATTTAGTTTAAAAACTTTATTTATTTATATCCTCTTTACATTAAATACACTTTTATAAAACATAAAATTATAAAAATATAAATTAATATAATTAATAAATATCATTAATATTTAAATATCAATTAATGTTCTGCTTTATGTAAACCGTTTAGTCGTGGTACTGTAGAGATACCTGTAAATTAAAATTAGACATTAGTTTAGGTTAATTTTATTCTTTTAGAATTTTTTTTTAAGTATGCCATTACATGTAATGCTATTGTATGTAAGCGAGGCTATACATTCGCTCTATACCACCAGATTCATCGATTTGTAAGACAAACAATTTGAAAAAAATCATACATACACACACACGTACATGCACAATACAACTATTTTTTTGCGGATTGGAAGTGAGAAGGCCTCGGAAATTTATAATTACGTGATAAAAGTTAACACCGATCCCCATAAACGTCTAGAAATGACGAATGAAATTACCGTCTTCGATTGGTTTTCGGACCTCTGCGCCGGCCCTGTACATGTGAGCGAGGAAGCGACGTTGGTTCGAAGGTCCGACGGACGTCTGAAATCGCATCGCGTCGAAAAAATTTTCGATTTGTAATTTTTTCTATTTCCAAATTTTCTGGGGCCTGGTACACCCCGGGCCTGTGCGGGCCGCACACCGGCACTGGTATACAGTCGGTGTAGACGTCTAGAATCGTGTGACACCGTCGAAACAAGCGATTTCCAAAAGGAAAACGCCCGCCGAGCACGGTAATACATTGTGCGCCTCCACCATCAAATCGTTGCGCCTCCACCATCATCTCCATAAACA
Source organism: Acanthacorydalis orientalis (assembly GCA_034766995.1). Classification (NCBI taxonomy): domain Eukaryota; kingdom Metazoa; phylum Arthropoda; class Insecta; order Megaloptera; family Corydalidae; genus Acanthacorydalis; species Acanthacorydalis orientalis. The sequence continues at coordinate 14,064,351 of CM068324.1, read as the reverse complement.
AGCATCGAAAAATGCTCGGATTTGCGAAATTGCAAATTTTTCAACTTCGACTTTTCGATGTTTTTTTCAGCGGATCGGGAGCGGACGGATCCGGCGCACCTAGTTTCCGCATTTGGAAGCAAATTTAACGGTGGGAAGTGTGCGAAAAATGCGAAAATAGGCGAATTTTCGGATCCGCAAACTCTTTCAGGCGCCATTACTCCGGTGTTAGGCGTGCTATCGAGAAACCGAAAGCTATTCATAGTTCAGACGGACATCTAGTTTCCATCCGCGGCGAAAAAATTGCAAATTTTCGAAAAAAATTTCGCGTTCCAAAATCGTGATCAAAGGTAGGGGTACGTGAATTTGAGGAAAAATTTTTCGAGTTTTTTCACGCATCGCAAGCGGGGCGGTCCGTAGATATACGTCCTGGCGTTTAAAAGTGAAATCGGATCGTAGAAGGTATTTGAATCGGCCCCCGAAGTGGGCGGGTCGTAAATTTTCGGACCATATTACTCCGGCCCTGTACGGCTAATTGACAAACCGATACCGATTCAGTGTTCAAATGGACGTCTAGTTTAGCATCGCACAACAAAAATTGCCGATTTGCGAAATTACCACATTTTCAGTGACGTCATAGCGAATTTGCAGACGCGATTGCTCGGGAACCACGCATGCTACCGATGAACTGGAACGAGTTTGGAGATTCAACGGACGTATAATATCGCTCCGTAACGAAAAAACTATTAATTTGCAAAATATAAATTTTTGCACACAATTTTTTTTCGTGTTTTTGGCAATTTTTTCGCCACATCGGAAGCGAGCTGGTCCGTAGACTCACGTACAAGTAATTTTACTTCAATAGAAATGTTCTCTTCGGCGCAAATATGTCTATCGTGTGTCCGTACGGCCGGGCAATTTCGTCGGCCGGCAATTCGTTTCACCGCCGCGCGCCGGACTGATTCCGTCGATTATCGGACTCGAATACACTGTAAGTGGAAATGTAACGGTATTTTATGCGAATAACCGGTAAACAATGAAAGTAATTCGTCCCTGTTCTATTGATATACTGGACATATACGATGACATTTTACGCTCCTATAATCATTTATAAACTGTCACAGTTCAATAAGACTATAAGGAGAGTGGTGATCTAGATATAACACATTTTTGCGACAATACGAGGCCAACCGTCCACCATCGTTTCTATAATGTACCGAGGTGCCTACACCATCGGTCTGAAAATCACAATTTTCTCCATTCCATAAGGATAATTATAATTAGTTTATATATATATATATATATATATATATATATATATATATATATATATTATTTTAAATACATTACAAAAGATGCTGGCCTTATTATAATTTTGTAAATTATAATTTCGATTGTAATTTGATTTTTTGTTATTATTATATACTCTTAAAACAAATCATAAGTTCATAGTTTTTTCTATGCTTTAAAGAAATGAATTATTGAATTCACATTACTTTTAAGAAGAATTTGTCCTTTTTAATTGTTTAGATCATTACTGAAAAGAATGCTCTCTCTCTCTCTATCTATATATATATATATATATATATATATATATATATATATATATATATATATATATATATATATACACACATATATATATATATATATATGTATAAATTTCACTTAGTGTTTCGATATCCACTTGTTGTTTATAAATGCATTTACAAACTGTTATAATTTATGTACAACCCTACAAAACAGTCACTTTTATATTCGTCTTTATCAAATTTTATACAGAACTATATTTTATAAATTTACTCATTTTCATTAATTTTGCACATAATTTATTTACTTATATCTTTACTTCCATTTTGTCGTACTCGTTTTTGTTATTCTGAAACATTTATTAGGAGGGAAAAACTTATACTTTTGCCTTTTTTTTTGATATATTCGATATTTATTATGGACCGATGAAATTTTGTGTAAAATACGATATAGAATATTAAAATACGGATCAACCAGTATGAATTAATTGCCATTTTTATAACAATTTGGATATTTTATGAAAGAAAAACGTGCTTTTTTGCGGATTTTTTACGGTTCTTTTGATATTTTCAGTATTTATTATGGACCGATATTAATTTTGTGTAAGATATGATATAGAATATTAAAATACGCATCGACTAGTATGAATGAATTAATTACCAGATTTTAAGCAATTTTGATATTTTGATAATTTCATTAAATTTACGATAATTTACAACCATTTACTATGAACAACAATCATTTCATGTTATTATTCATTTTCTTTTTTAAAAAATGACAAATACTCTACAGTAATAGGTACGAAAACGAAAGAATCTGTATATTTTTTCGGTGAATATATATATATATATATATATATATATATATATATATATATATATATATATATATATATATATATGTATATATATATATGTATATATATTATATATATGTATATATAAGTATATATATGTATATATATGTATATATATATATATCAAGACAAGATTTTTTTAAAAAAATTGGTTGCATTATTAATATCACACGTGAGTTATTGAGGAATAGAAATATTTTTGGTAAATAATTTAATATTGTTTTATAATTTAAAATTGTTTGCATTCAAATTTCAACTCGTTAGAGAACTGTTATTTTTTCATAATTATAAATAAATACAGTTCTCAATTAGAGTGTAAACGAATAATAGATGCTATGGAGTAAGACGCAGATAGATGTAGTAAACGCCACTACGTGTAGTTGTTATCCTAGTACTCATTGAATTTCTATTATTTGGGAAATTAACTTTCACAAAAAGATTTTTATTTAAATTTTAGTGATCTTCGCGCGATTTCTATATTCAATCAGAAAAATGAAATTAACGTAAATGTTATTGTAGCGTTTTATTTTAATATTCAATTAGGAAGATATTTCTGTTAAAATTTATATTCCGCCGAAGAAATGTCATCCCACAATGTGCGGCGAAGGTATTGTAGAGATAGTGAAAGTGGACCTACTTTATCTGTGGTGCGTAGCGTCGTAGTGCAATTGTTGAAATATCCGTTAAGTTTATTTGAAAAAAAATTGTTTCATATAAAAGAAATATATCATCAATAAATAATATTATATATTGAACCAAGGTATAGTTAAAAAAAAAACTGATATAAACAATTTTTCTACTTTGAAATATTATTTAAGTACAGGCAGTTCTTAATGTTAAAATGGACGCTACTATAATAGATTTAATTTTCAAACATTGTTGATTATATTACATATTATTTAATATAAGATTTCGGTAGTAAATTATCTTTTGATTAATGTATGATTTTTAATATAGTTAATAATGAATGTGTAATATGATTGCATTCAAATACAGTACAAATCATAAGAAACACTTTCAATATCTGATTTTTAAGTCTTGAATTGTTTACAGTTCATAATAAATTCAATACTAAAAGTACGTTAGAAATCTAAATACTATTTTTACAAATTTGTGCGTAGTTCTATAACATTGTTCATTTTCGTTGTAAACAATTATGCAGAAGTAAAATAAAGCTTGTATTTACATGTTTATTTACTTTTCAGTATCAAATAAAATGCAAATCGACAAAAGCAATAAAAAAAAAATACATTGTATCGAAACAATGTACTGTAGTATGCACTGTGGTTGATAATTCTCAGCTGGCAAAAAGACATCACTTTCACCACTTTGAACGATGTTTATAATTAGCAAAATGTTCCAGTTTAATATCGGAATGAGATTCAAGGCAGTGTTTCAAATGTGTAAGTTAATAAGTGAATTATATACAATGTATGAAATTAATAAAGATGAATATAAAAGTAACTGTCTGTTAGTAGCTAGGTTACAAACAAATGAATCTTACCCATCGTGAACAACTTGCAAGGGAGGCAGCTCACCGATCATTCGAAATACATCTGGAATCGTCTGCTGTCTACATGGATTCTACAAAGAAGACCGACTAGCCACCTACGAATAATTTGATCCTCACATCAGTCAGAGAATTGTGATTATTGAATGTTAAAATTGGTGACAGTTTGTAAATGCATTTATAAATTATTAGATACCGAAACAAAGTAGAATTATATACATATATATATCACATTCTTTTCAATGTCCTACACAATTAAAATGAACAAATTCTTCTCAATGTAAATGCATTTAAAAACATGTTCTTATATATATATATACATACATACATACATATATGCTTTTTTTGTAATTAATTACAAATTGAAGTTATCAATTTGTCAATCTCACAGATTAAATCAACTATTTTGAACTTTTGTAATAACAATATGATGACACATTGTCTCTTTGTATCAAAACATAAATCTGTGAGTTTTTCAGTCTAATTATTTCAATTTTAATTAATGTATATTGACAATATTAGCACACACATATATATATATATATATATATATACAAAGAGAGAGAGACCAATAATAAATTTATAGTAATAAATAGCAAAAAAAAAGATAGTTTAAATTTCATTAATTTTATAAATATATTTGCACAAGTAAAATCAAACATTAATTTCAATATAAATATGTTTAAAACACATTTTTAGTATTTTTATATGTAATGAAATATGGTAATCACAATATTTTCTTTGTACGTGGACCTTGTTACTTCAAAACTACACAAGTGCAAAAATGGTAATTTTAATATTTTTTCTTACAAGTTTTATATTTATTTTGGAAATCCTTATAACACTGAACATAGCGAGATAAGTTAATTCAAATCATTAACCAAAATAAAAACTTGTTTTTGTTCTGAAAGTAACATTTTTAATAACAAAATTACAATGAAAATTATTATTTACAAAATGTTGGTGGTAAAGTCAACAATTTTAAAATGTATTTAAAACAACAATGTATAAAATTATCTTTATGATCTATGTGGAGTAGATAAGATTTACTTTTCAGTGTAATCATATTTTAAAACATTTTGGTATTTCATATTTATATGGAAAGTAACGTTTGAAAAAAATTTTCATTTTACATGAATTGCTCTCTAATTTAATTAAATCTTGAATGAATTTTAGTTAATGAGAATACTAAATTACATTTTATTAAAATTTATATGAATTGAGTCAGATTTCGTTTGTTTTCATACATTTGCATTTGAAAACATTTAATTTTCACTTGAGTATTTCTTTTGAAGTCTCTTCATGTTGAATTATTGTTTATTAATATTAATAAAATTGCATTAGAAAATGTCATTTGCAAAACAGTAATGAAATAGTAATACAATATAAATGCAAATTAAATAATGAACTTTGAAATGAAGTTAACAGAATAACATTTGTAACATAACAGTAAACATTATTGCACACAATCGATTAAAACTATGCGATTTAATAGATTATATTTATAAAATAAAGACACTATTCATATACAGATAAAATAAATTGTAATTTTTATTAAACATTCTTTGAATATACATTTCTTTTGAAATCATTTAATCTTGAATTAGTTAAAGCAGTCAGTTTTAAAAATGATACCAGTCTCATTTTAGAGACAAATTAATTTTAATTAATAAAAAAACAATAAATTACATTTTACTAAGTTTATATGAAGTCAAGTTTGGTTTTTTTTTTAATACAAATGGATTTTATTTTCTCTCGCATCTTTTAATGTCAAATCGTTTTTATTTCTATTAACTAAAATTAATTCAAAAATGTCATTTGCAAAACAGTAATGAAAAAGCAATAATATATAACAGAAATTAGATACAAAAATCTGATTAGTCATATAAATTTTTAATGAATGTAATATTTATAAAAAATGTTGAGACAGTATTATTTTAGATTACAGATTATTTTATCTTAACAGAAACACTAAATTCAGAATTAATACTAGTCTAATTATAACTTTATATGAATGAAATCGAGTTCTTTTTTAAACAAATGTATTTGAGAGCATCTTATTTTCATTCAAATAACTATTTCTTTATTCTCAAATTCAATCATTTTGAAAAAAAATGTTTAATATTTTAATAAGATTGCATTTGAAAATGTCATTTACAAAGCAGTAATGAAAAATTGTTAGTATATAAATTCATATTGGATACTGAATGTTACAATGTAAAGTAACATTACATTAAAGTAACTTTTTATTAATATTAATAAAACTATGTTTACAAATATCGTTTGCAAAGCGATAATGAAAATATATAAATTTGTATCGAATAATGAATATTCAAATTAAAAGCAATGAAATGACATTGTTATATGTGTTTCACAGAATCGATTTAAACTATTCGATTCGATAGATTACATTTGTAAAAGAACTCGCTATTACTATAAACATATAATGAATTGTAATGTTTATGAAACACTCTTCGAACATATATTTGTTTTGAAATGATTTTATCTTTAAGTCAGTTGAAACAGTCAGTTTTGAAATGATACTATTCTAATAACTTAATGAATTTTAACTAATACATTTTATTGATATTTGTGTGAATGCAATCAAGTTGAATTCTTTTTGATACAAAAATGCATTTGAAAATAAACTATTTTCACTAAGGTACCTCTTTTAAAATCCATTCATTTTGAATTATTTTTTTATAATAAAACTCCATTCAAAAATATCATTTACAAATTGGTAATGAGAAAGTACATACCAAAAAACAAATATTCAAACGAAAGTAATATCATTTATGAGTTGACTTTGCTAGAAAAAAACCAGAACTATTTGATCGAATAGAAATAATACAAAAGAACTCACCATTCACGTAAATGTATAATAAATTGTAATGTTTATCTAACATTCTTCAAATATGGTTCTTCTGAAGATGATTTAATATTAAAATTGTTGAAACTGGCAATTCTGAAACAATACAAGTTAAGAAATTAAAAGTACGAAATCTTTTTAATAAAAATTTCTCAGTGTGATGTAGTCTAGTAAAATATTTTTTTTTAATAATTACAATATTAAAATAATTACAAGTTTGAAAACTGTCGTGTGTACAATGAAATTTAGAATATTGATCTCTTAACTACATAAATTATTTGTATGTACAAATACTTTCATATCAAAATAAGGACTTGTGATGTTTTAGGACTGGCCAACTCCGTTTTAATCAATGTTATTTAAATCATCTAAGTATAATTATATGTAAATCAGTAACGATGTAGAATTACAACGTTCTAAAATTTGCTTTCGAATAAAAGGCAAACGTATTCATAGTGGAATTTTCATCGCTTAAAGAATTACATCAATAAAATTAAACGAATATCTTTTTAACGTAAATGCTTTTAAAACAATTTGATTAATTATTTCATTTACACAAATATATTTCTCAGTGTAATGTTAATGAAACATGTTTACATGTAGAACAAATGTCAAAATGTGTACAATAAATTACTGAATATTACATTTGCTACATTACGATATTAATGAATGACATTAAGCAGAGTTTATAATATATTTCTACTATATATACGTTTACATTTTTATTATTAATATAAATATTTTAAATATAACTTATGATACTGTAATTTCGACAAAAATACGACTAAGTGAAACACTCACAAGGATAATAATATACAAAATAATATGCACAAAATTCTCAACAGCAACAAACATTAAATTGTAATCACATACGTATAAACAAATCTGTATATTGAACACTTATGTATATGTATAAAAAAAAAATGATTCAACAGGTATTCGAGAAACGTCAACAAGCAGAAACACTACCGGATAATCTGTGCCGGTATATGTAATGTATTACTCGTACGTATCAATAAATATTCACTTTACATATTTTATATTAATTAAATATGCCGTAGATAAGGCATTTGCTCTAGTATATAAGTTGCATGAAATAATAAATGTCGATCAAATATATTAAAGTCTAGCGCTTAACGTTTAACTTATATTTGTTGACATGTCAAAAAATAATGGAGGTAGGGCAATACCACCAAATATGTCTGCGACCGATTTGAAAATTCGGTAGCAGATATGTTTGGTGGATCGGCAATACCACCAAATATATCTGCGACCGATTTGAAAATTCGGGCGCAGATATATTTGGTGAAACGGCGATACCACCAAATATATCTGCGACCGATTTGAAAATTCGGTTGCAGATATGTTTGGTGGAATGGCTATACCACCAAATATATCTGCGACCGATTTGAAAATTCGGTCGCAGATACATTTGGTGGTATAGGCATTCCACCAAACATATCTGCAACCGAATTTTCAAATCGGCCGCAGATATATTTGGTGGTATCGCCGTTCCACCAAATATATTTGCAACTCATTTCTGAAATTGGTTTCAGATTTCTTGTAACTTACTTATATACTAGAGCAAATGCCTTATCTACGGCATATTTAATTAATTATAAAACGTATGAAGTTAATAATATTTAATTAATACATACAATGAAATCCATTTGATTCTTTACATATATAGTCATTCGATGATGATCCTGTTGTAGATATTTCTTCGATACCTATTGTATTTTTTTTTATATACATAAAAATATGTTTTAAAATACATATATCAATCATAATACATATACCAATTTCAATTACAATGTAATTTTCACTATTGACAATTTTGCATTATTTGTTTACAGTTTTATCATACAATTATTCATAATTTTAATTAGTAGATTTTAATCAATATGATAGAATCACATTAACAACAATAAAAAAAACCTTAAACGTATATATAGTAAGATTTATCCCGGCTCGATGTTATTCATTAATATTTTAAATATAACAATATGTAAGTTATTAACATTTCGGCAGTTTCCTATTTTAAATGCATTCGTTATTATATTAATTGAAAATATAGTTATTGATATTAAATGAAGACAAATGTGAATTTATATATTGAAACATGTTTCATCAACATTATACTCGAAACATCATATCTGAATAAATAAAATAATAGTCAAAATAATTTGGAATGCTTTTACATTTAAAAAACAAAGAGTTCTACTAGATTTTATAAATATAGATCTTTAAGCGATGAAAATTCTACTATAATTACACTTGCCATTCAATTAGACAGCTATTACATTAGACGATATTTAACTTATTAACAGCACTACCGGTTAATATATAATTATTAACATTTGATTCTATCAACATTGACTAAAACTAAACTGCCAGTTCTAAAACATCACAAGTGCTAATAAATAATCTTATTGTTACGCTGCATCAAGAATTTGTTATTAAAAACATATCATAATTAATAAACTTGTATTGTTTTAGAACAGCCAGTATCAACTAATTCAATATAACATATGTTCAAAAACTTATTCATAAATATTACAATTTTTTATATATTTATATGAATAGTCAGACTCTTAAAATATAATTTGTATTAAATCAGTTTTAACAATAAAGTTTACTGCCATTAAACAATATTATTTTTCATTTGAACATTCATTATTAAATATATATTTATGTACTGTTACTTTTTCATTATTGATTTGTAAATGACATTTTTAATGCAGTTCTATTAATAAAATATGATTCTAAATGAATAGATTTAAAAGAAATACTAGAAGGAAAATAGAATACATTCAAGTGCATTTGTACCAAAAAGAACTAAACTTGATTTCATTCATATAAATATCTTAATAAAATGTAATCTAATGTTTAATAAGTAATTAAAATTAATCAGAGTTTATAAACTACTCACAGAACAATTCATATTAAGACATTTTTTAACATTACTTTCATTATAAATATGAAATGTTTTAAAATATGATTACATCAAGAACTCAATTTTATCTACTCTGTATACATCTTCAAGATAATTACATACATTATTGTTTTAATACATTTCAATGTTGTCATTATCATTACTATTTTGCAAATAATTCATTGTATTTTTGTGTTATTAAAAATGATACTTTCAAAACAAACGCCATAAATTCTTATTTTGGTTCTATGATAAACAACTGAATTATTTTCTCAAATTGAATATTATTTCATGAAATAATATTTGTTTGAAATAACAGACTGAAGTATCTCCAACAATAATCTATGTATTAAGAAAATGTTTTATGAATGCCACATATTTATATTTAAAGTAATTTTTAATTTTACTTGTGTAAATATTTATAAAATTAATGTTATTGAAATATCTTTGTTTCATTTTTGTAAATTTACTTTTAAGTTCTTTTATTACTGTTCTCTACCACTGTATATATAAATGCAATATTTGTTAATTTTGTCAGTATTAATTAAAATTTCTGATGTCAGTTCTAAAATATCACAATCATTATTAAACATGCAAATAAATTTATCTCATTAAGTTAAATGTTCTTAATTTCATAGCATAATGTGACATTTTTTTAAAATCAAATATTGTAACTATTTAAAAAAAATATATGTTATTAAGCAACATCGAGATAATGTTATTAAAAACATACCATAATCATAATTAGTAAACTTATATCATTTCAGAGCTGACAGTTTCAATTAATTTCACATCAAATCAGCCCAAAAGAAAAATACATTCAAAGAATATTTAATAAACATTACAACTCATTATATATTTATATGAATAGACAAGTTTATTAAAATATAATTTCTACTGAATTAAATAGTCTTAACTGATTCCTTACATCAAATTTTTTACTTTATTTTTCATTCGAACACTCATTATTTGATATGAATTTATATACTATTATTGATGGAAGAATAGTTAATTTCAAATGCATTTGTATCAAAAAGAACTCAATTTGACGTCATTCATATAAATCTTAATAAAATGTAATTAGACATTTATTAATTAATATTTATTCGAGATTTCATAAACTTAGCATACTACATGAGGAACTCAATTTTCTCTATTCTAAGGATAATTGTAATTATTTCATAAATATATATATATATATATATATATATATATATATATATATATATGTATATTATTATTTTAAATACATTTCAAAGGTACTGGCATTATTACAATTTTGTAAATTATAATCTTTATTGTAATTTTATATATTATTATTAAAAATTATACTCTTAGAACAAAAACACAAGTTCATAGGTTTTTATGTTGCTTTAAAAAATTGAATTATTAAATTAAATATTAC
>CM068324.1:14045767-14048267 GCA_034766995.1 Acanthacorydalis orientalis | reverse complement strand
TATATATATATATATATATATATATATATATATATATATATATATATATTAAATATTCATATAAGACAAACACACAATACTATTGCATTTTAAGAAAGTAATTTTTATATATTTTACCTTTAAATGAATTACATGAGTATTAACTGACACATCTACACATTCACATTTTATATTAATTGTTTGTGTATCACTGTCCTATAGAAAAACAGATAAATATAAACATATATGTACTTTATAAAAAAAAAATGTAAATATAACACACATCAGCTGATTATATAATTACTGGTAAATAAAAAATAGATTAATATATTCTACTTAACATTAATGCAATTTTTCCACATAATTTCTATTTTATTTGTTTAACAGCAAACAACTGAACTATTCTCCAATAGAAATAACACATTTATTTTAATGTCCGTTAATATTTTTTTATAATTTATATTCTCTACATTTTAATAATATATGTAAAAAAACATAATATTTATTAATCACAAAAATCAGCATTAATATATGTAAAATGAACTAACACTGACACATTCTTGTTGATTACACACTATAGAAATAATTTATTTTGCAATCCTTTTGAATTTATACTTGTTGATAATCTATATTAATACCACACGAGTGATATGTATTGCATTCATGAATCTTTCATCTTGTATTTACCAGTATTATAAATAAATATTTTTATTTAATCGACAAATAGTAATTTATATTCAATGAAATACAATGACATCTAGTGAAATAGCAATATATACTTATATTGCTATTTAACCGATTGTAAAAAATACTTATTTAGCCTTACTTAATCTATATTTTAAAGTCAATTATAAAATTATACTAGTGCATAATTACAATACCTTCAAATAAGCTTGAATGGTGTTAACTGATGCATTTGTTTGTTTAACTATATTTGTTTGTGTTCCACTTTCCTAATGAACAAGAAATATAAATAAAAAGAATTTATAATAATATTGACATTTTTTACCTGCTGTAAAATTAAATTAGTTGAATCTTCAATATTATTAAGAGAATCACAATCCTGTAGAAATAATGATGATACACCTCTCAAAGATCCTAATAAGCTATTTCGTTGTGATTTTCGACGTTTCCTCACATGATCTCGTATTTTTTCTTCAGACTTGGAAGATTTATTTAAATTTTCAGTTGAATCATTTGAATTTATTGTTTCAGAATTACTTGCATAAGCACTAACATTTTTTTTTAATTCATTATCATTTTCTTGTTCTATAAAACTATACAACATTTTCATATCAATCATAATCTCAGAAAACAATGTAGAAAAATCGTTACTTTCACTTATTTCATTATAAAAAGTGTCATCAAAATATCTTGAAGAAACATATACATCAGATTCTTTGTTTTGTAACTGAGAAACATAGTCTCGGAGCACACTGTACTTATTTTTAATTATGTTGTACTTATCTGTTAAAGTGTTTAAATACAATAATCTTCTGAAAGTAAATATTTTTTTCATAAAATATTATTTCTTATAAATATAATTGGATATTTAATATTGAATAGTAAAAACCTTCTCATTTCTTCATATTCAGGTAAATATGTTTTCAACTGCTTATTTATATCAAAAATTAAATCTTTTCCAAACTCATCATGTGTTGTAATATCAAATATATTCGTAGTACAAGACTAAAAGATATACAAGCAACCATATCTGTTTATTTGGGTCTATTGAATATAGGTGTGTGTCTATATATATATATATATATATATATATATATATATATATATATATATATATATATATATATATATATATATACATATATATATATATATATATATATCTATATACATACATATATATATATATACATACATATATATATACATACATATCATACATATATATATATATACATACACATATATATACACACAATACACACATGTATCTACGAAACTTACATGTGGTTGTTGCATAACTGTATATAATAAATTAACTATTTGCTTTAATTCCAACTGTAAATTTTTATTCCTTTCCAATAAATTATTATTTTCTTCTTTTAGTAAAATATACTCTTCCTAGAAAATTGTACATACATATATATATACACACACACACATATATATATATATATATATATATATATATATATACATATATATACATATATATACACACATATATATATATACACATACATATATATATATATATACACATATATATATACATATATATATATATATATACACACACACACACACATATACAGAGATATACAATAATATATATTTAATGACACATTGTTTATACTGAACCTTCTGAAATATTTTTAATGATTCATATTCTTGTTCGAGTATTTGTAACTTAGAGGAGAGTTCAACTTCTTTTGAAAAAAATATACCAGTATTTCCTGAACTAAAACAAGAGATTTTTTTAATGAATAACATCAAAGTATTTTTAACATTGATTGTTTAATCATAGACTTTAATCTAATTATATACCACCAAAATT
>CM068324.1:13958267-14040767 GCA_034766995.1 Acanthacorydalis orientalis | reverse complement strand
TATATATTTATGAACTAATTACCATAATCAGATATAAAAAAGGTTACCTCTTATACAACTAAATTAACTATATAATAGATATATTTGCTAACCACTGTTTCATAGTTGGATACAGCTATATAGTAAAATAGGTAAGGTGTTATTTGAAAAACAGAATATATAGTCCGTGTGAAGTGTATGCAGTCTCAATAAATAATTATTATTATTATGAAAACAAGAATAATTTATTTTACAAATTATTTTATAAGCAAAAACAACTTCAAAGTAATATAGCTTCATAAAGCTCTCTAAGTACATTTAAAATTTTTTGTTTCGTTTAAAATATGATGAAATTGATATGATTCTTGAGAGCATGGAGTATCAAATGTAAATCAATATTCACAATAGCGCATTTGATAATATTTTGGGAGGAAAGCAAGACAGTACAAACAGTACAATCAATTATTTTAGCTCACTAAATTTATAACAATACCGTAACGTAACTTGAGAATAAACCAATATTTTAACGGTAACAGATATTTTATAAAATACTCCTATATTTCAATAAAAATGTCTATAGAAAAATTAAATACTGAAAATATACAAAAAGTGTTATTTAATTGATAAATTTCCCATTTGTACTCGTTATTTTTTATTTATACAAATCTTTGATAATTTCGGGATTGGTTACACATATATTAACTATAAATAATGTAAGATATATGTACACGTGTGTGGAAAGTGATTATATTATATATATATATATATATATATATATATATATATATATATATATATATATATATATATATTGTTATTTACTTTATATCCGTTAATGTTTGATGGTATATCGTCATCTGAATAGCCTTTCATTGCTTTCGTGGCAATTGGACCCATATAATTGTTAACTAATGCAAATTCCATAAGAGACAAGAATACAAAAACCGAACAACTCGACATCCAAACATCAATAGCTTTAACATAAGATACGGGCGGTAGAGACTGCTGTGACTGTGTATTCTGTGTAGCTACAAAGGTATTATATATAATGGTTAAAAGTCAAGTTAAATAAATAAGAGATATACCCAAAGTTAATAAAGACGTAACACCGAGGGTTACTCGAGCTGGAATTGCTTCTGGTTTAATCCAAAATGAAATCCATGACATGACAACAATCAGTGCTGATGGGATATATGTATGAAAAAGATGATATCCAAGTCTTCGTCGTAAATTGAACACAATAGCTAAACATGTAAAATTACCTACAAATATTCACTTATTAATTCGTTATGGATATATATATATATATATATATATATATATATATATATATATACATATATATATATATGTATATACACACACACAAATATAATTAATACTAACCAGTAGAATATTCGTTCGTGCAATCTGTAGTATAATTATTAGATATATCAAGTTGTGGCAGCTCAATCTCTGGACTAACAACTAATGGATCTGTTATATTCCAAATGAAGATTAGATCTTGTACAGTATGAGATACTATTTTCAATAAAGTATTAGTATTACTATAATTATATTTTCAATCGATACAATCAACTAAATATGTAATTTAAGATAAATTTATTTCACTTAGCATTTAGTAAAGTGATCTACTGCATAATTAAAAAAAATGAACTTTGTGGAATATTCAGTAAATATCTAAAAATTAGTATTAGCACATAATTTCATAATGTAATATAAATAAAATACTCACTAATATATACGTATATTTTTATGTGTTAAAAAAATGTAGAGAAATTATTCAAGTACCAATAATAATTTATTGATATTTCTTATTAACTTACAACTAATTAATATCAGAAGCGTACTATAAAATAAATAAATGTAAGAAAATAAATTATATTTATAAAGTTTTAAATGTGATCTCTTTTTTGTTTTTGAAGCCCTCTAGTTATATACTTTTATACATTGAATACAACAACAAAAGCGGTCCAAAATACAATATAAACAAATTAGCTACATAAGTGGGTACATGATTTAAGTATACGTACAACTTTCTATCATCATAAAACAAATTTGAGTGTCATGAGGATAAGATTCGAACTTCATGGCACACGATAAGACAAGAGTGAGTCTTGAAAAGATAGATTAAAGTTTTATTAATAACCTCAGTATACTTTTTTTACATTATTTAAAATAAATAAATTCAAAAATTTTATGAAAACCCGAATATGTTCATTTAAAAATTTGTATTTTGCTGTTAACATTTTAAAATATAATTTAATAACTATTTCAGTGCGAAAAAACAAAATCAATGTTTTTTTCTCTAAAAAAAAAAATATTTTATGCATACAAAACATCATTTGTACTGACTTTCAAAATTCTTTTAAATCAACAATTTATTATTTTGGTAATAATGAAATATCTGAAAAAACTACAAAAATGTAAAAAATATGTATTAAAAAAAGATACCTACATTAAAATGTTATTATAATGATTTTAGTTCATTCAAAAGCTTACTTGGACATATACAGAAGAGTTTTATCATGATAGAGCCATAAATAATGATTAGGAATACTCATTTCATGAAAAGTTACTTTCTTAGCATTTTTAAAAAAACAATCGGGACGCCAAATATTGTGTAACCAATTCACATCAAGTATTCGATAATCTTCACTCATGTTTTCCGGTAAACGAAGTCGAGGATCACGCCAACTCTGTGCTAAGAATATGTCGGTTACATATGTCTAAAAATCAAGCACTTTTGAATAAATCGTTGAATATAAAATGCGACAAAAATACATATACAATTTATTAACAATCATATTTTAATAACTACGAAAAAATAATTAATGAAAAGATAATAATAATGGTGCTGATAATTATTCACAAATTGATTTATTTTTTTTGTGAACATCTATTAATTATTTAACTTGTACATATAAATTTATATGAACACAGCATACAAATATATATTTATATTCTTGTACACACATACATACATACACACGTACACACATACATACACACACACATACACACGTACACACATACATACACACACACACACACATACATATATATATATATGTATGTATGTAAGTTTGTACATATATATGTATATATATATATATATATATATATATATATATATATATATATATATATTATTTACAGAATCTAATTTTTTTGATTAAATAATTACTTGCCATTGACTCTTCATTAATCGAATCAAGAGATAATACAGTAACATGAAAATAAACAACTGTAGGTAGCCCTTGAAATTTTGGCGCTCGATTTTTATCATACTGTTTAGCGTGAAGAGGAAGAATGTCTCTTAAAGAAAGACTTGTTTCAGGAGGATAATCTTCGACAATGTATGTGCGATTTCCTCTATAAAAAAATAACTTAATAATTGTTAATATTTAAAAAATATTTATTGAAAGTACGTTATTAATTAAGTAACTATACATTTTAATTAAATAAATACATTTGCTTAATTAAAAATTACATTTGCAAAATTAAAAAAAAATATTACTGTATTAAAAATTATATCAAAAAGTAATTTTCAACTTCTACGTAATTCAAAATGTAAACTTGAAAAAATTTAAAAACAATTACTAAATATTATCTAAATTACTTTTTGTTTTTAAAATTTAATTCATAAGTAAACAATAAAATTAATAAAAATGAACAAATTACATAATTTATAAGCTCATTTCTATTTTTTTATTTTGAGACTACTTAGTATCAACTATTAAAATTATAACTTTTCAAATCATGATATATATTCTTAAATAGTCAATTACAAGACCGTTATTTTCAAATATTGCATAAATATTATAAATGGGATATATTATGATTGAAATACTAGTCAGTTATAATTAAATTTCAACTCAAAATTTGTTAGTGTTAAACATGTTCATAAATATTCAAACAAATATTCTTTTATTACGAATTATATAATTTTTAAAAGGAACATGATTTTTTCAATAACTTACCAATTTTTTCAATACTTATTTATAAAAAAATTTTTTCAATACTTATTTATAAAAAAACAATATATTATGCTACTAATTTTAGTTATTACTTATGTATGACGTACAAAAAGAATAGTTCAACATGAGGATTCCTGTAAAATGTGTTCTTAAAAAGTATACTTCGATATTATAAACTTACTCAGTTTGGCAAGATGTAAAATAAACTTCATTTATTAATAAAATACAAAAACAAATCTTTATTAAGTACAGGGACATATTATTTAATAACATTATTTATTGTATCTAAATCACGTATATCTGAAGTACATTAAAATGTATATTATCACAAATCGAATATACTTCGGAACCATTCTCTAATCATTATGCATGTATCATTTGAAACGAATTTAACTTTTTTTTTTTTTATTACTTAATGTCATTGAATTAACCGTAATTTAATCTAGAATTTATGAAATATAGATTATTACAATATTTTATGTTATTTATAGAAGCACGTATAACCTTTAGCTTTTTCCTCTTTATATTTCTTTGAAATCGCTTCTGCACTCAAAGCTATATAGGAATACATAAAGAATATCATCGTACTTAGGTTTCAGTACTAATCATGCGCGTAGTCAAACTAAAAATTCTGTTTACATTCCACTTAATATAAATGTACTAAAAAAAATTAGATAAATGAAAAATATACAATTAAATATAAATAAATAATATGTCGATAGGCCAATGAGTATTATAGTGAATAATAAAATATGATTATAAACATATATATATATATATATATATATATATATATATATATATTCTATCACGGATAGAAAAACAAATATCAATAGATTGAAACTACACAAATACGTTTTTTAGACACAGCAATAATTTTAAGGAATTTGATTCAGAAATACAAAAGTTTGATAACAAATGGTATATATAATTAACAATATCAATAAATAAATATATATATATATATATATATATATATATATAAATATTCATAATTGTTAATTTGCAAGTAGGTTAATATAACAGATGTATTCTCGTATATTTTATTTTCATACTTTTGGTAAATATCATAGTATAATATAGGTGAGGTTTGCTTTTACGTACTTACATAGTTTTCTACTCCATTATTTTCTGTTATTGGCTATGGCACACTGTACATGTGTATTTATGTCTATAGTAACAAATATCAAGTGTACATTAAATAATGCACCTGTTAATAGCAAGCTTTGTATTACTTTTTACAAGATATTTACTTTGTATCATATATTGTAAAATATAAAACAACATTTTGTTTACTTTTTACAATGGATGATACGTTTATTATTTACGTACCGATATAAAATTCTGTTTGAATTCAATAAGCATTCAAAGAAACGAGGTAAAAAAAGCTATACAAGTGCGAAAAGCAAATATACTAAACCACATGTGAAGTTCCGACTTTAATATACTAAAGTATTTGCTAGGTGTAAATTGTAATCATATGCGTGTGTATACAGACTTCATTAATACCTCTAATGTATGTATATATATATATATATATATATATATATATATATATATATATATATATATATACAAATATTTATTAACGCATTTAATTTTTTTTAGATACGCTCATGCGTGCATACCACTTAATACTTAACCTTAGCTCTATGAACCTTTAAATCGGATTTAAATTATTTTTGCAGGCTTCTGTACTGCAGTTTTAATTCTATTAATCTAGTATATTTTAAAATAAATCAATGATTACAACCTTTTAAAATGTATTGCTATTGGTAATGAAAATAAGATAAATAATGATATCAATGCACAACAATCTATTTATTTATTTAATAATTAATTTGTTTCATAAATTATTCTACTTCAAAAAAATTACTACTATGGTTTTAAAAACTTATACCGGTATAATAAACAGCGAAAACAATTTGCATTATGTATAATTAAAATAAACCACGACGCTGAAATAAAATAAATGTAAAAGTACATATTAAGACAAAGAAAATGAAACGTGTGAAAAATATGAGCAAACAGAAATATTTTTAAAATTATAACTATTGCGGTTTTCTTGTTATACTTCTATTCTTATTTTTTTTGGTGATTGAACTAAAATTAAATGTGTTGTAAATGTATGTATGATTATATACTTAAACACATACATGCGTGTATAAAAATTTAAATTTAAAAATTGTTAATATGAAGTTTATATAAATTATGAAATAAAATTAGTAATAGATACAATATTATCGATAGGAATATAAAATAAATAGAAAATCTAATAATACATTTTTATAGATAAATTATAAAGCAGCAAGTATATAATAATGTACGAAAACTGAGAAATATTATTAATAGTACTAATAGTATATAAATTTAAAGTATATTTCTCTACATGCATTAACAATGAAATAATTTATTTTTAGTAACCTTTTAGACAAATATTTACACCTACGTTTATTAAAGATTTGTTTACTATTTAGAAAATGAAAACTAACAAAATAAATCAACGTAATCTATATATTTTTTTTATTATTTCAATTTCTCACTTGTCGACTTGCATTAATTAATACGTTTACGAAAATGATGCTTGTTAAATTTACATTTAAAAAATCACAGAATATTAAGGGTTCACTGTAAACCGACAATCTTATTAATAAGATTATAAAATTCTGTATATACTATAATAAATGTTTGTCTAATCATAGCATATTCACACTTTTTATATTTAAACTAGGGGGCTCTGCCCCCTAGTCGCTTCGCTTGTCAACCCACGGGCTCGTTGCGCTCACCCACTTGTCAATTATAAGCATACATATGTAACCGAATAAAACAATAAACATATCAAACAAGCCGACGTCATATATATATATACACATACATACACACACACACTGTTAATGTCCATATAAACATTCTCGCAGATAGATTACTTTTTGCAACGTAGTGTTTTATAGTTTTTTTGTGGAAATATATATATATATATATATATATATATATATATATATATATATATATATATATATATATATATATATATATATATATACACATATATAGAAAGATAAGGAACTTTTTTAGGATGTACTGTTTAATGGGATTATAATATGGTCATCAAATTGTATATTTTGTTTCTGTTTATGTAACTAGAGACACTTATAACCAAAATAAAAGTTAACAATAGTTAAAATGAAATTCGAACGTAATAAACAAAATAATAGTAATAATGAAAGATAATAGTACCAATGCTTCTAAAATAAAAGTAATTAATCAGACAAATAAAAAAAACAGACATATTTTTTAATAAAATAATATTTTAATACGAATGTTGTGTGAATTACGTGTATATATGTGTGTGTGTGTGTCTATATATATATATATATATATATATATATATATATATATATATACATACATTACAAATAATTATATAGGTCATGCATGGAAGAAATGGGATTACTATTAAATACAACCAGTGTTTTTGATATGCTTTTTCATATTGGTTCTATTACTTTTTTATTTATAATTATTACACATATATAATATTCAAAAATGTGCAGGACACAATAGCACAGCGTTGCAAAAGTCTTGCGTTTGAGCCAATATGTTCGGTTCGAACTTCTAAAAATTAAAACACATCTAAATCGACAAGTATTCGAAGACGCAAAGTCGCCCTCCTCTCTTACTCGTCTAATGCATACTGATGTGAGTCTTTTGTTTATTTGTATTTATGAAAAAATGTGTTTTGCTCCCCTAAAACAAAATTATATCAAGTGGTATGTAATTTACTGTCTTGAATAGTCTGATACGTTCAATCTGAAGTAACATTTCAATGTATACTTTTTATCCCCAACTGCTGTGAAGATACAAAGGCAAAACGAACAGACGATAAAAAATATTAAAATCACGAGCAAAAAATGCATCATAAAATAGTAAATTTACAATTTTTTCATAGACAATATAATGTTTAAATTGTTCAACCAGTGTTTAATGATATCAATTTATATTTAATTTTATAATGTCTTTAATACAAAAAAATATTTTTTGAAGTGTCCATAATGTAAACTACTATTATTGAAATATCCATTACATTATTAATTACTGACTTGATAGCTAAATTAAAAATTTAAATACTAGTTCAGTCAGATAATACACAAGTATTTTATATTTTGATTGATAAATAAAACTGTTAACTGTATGTAAAAATGGATTTATGTAAGTTTTAGTATATAATATGCATATGTTAATTTCTTAAATGTAGTATAAATCAGTTAACAAAAGTTCAATTATAACTAAAAATATTAACTTTCAATTTTCATCAACTTTGCAAAACTCATTTTTCTTAATATTCGTTTTTTCTCAAACATATCTATGCGAGTTTTCAACACAATTTGCTTCGAAAATAAATTTAGAAAACACTCAAAAATTGTATTACACTTTTGCACTGAGTAGATAATTTAAAATTTCATTATATATCCAAAAGTACATAAATTAAAATGTTCTAGTATATTTACAATTTAATGTGAAGATTTAAACTTAATGAAACACCTCAGGTATTAGATTGGTAAGAAAATAAATGCGGTTTTTGTTTTCTAAATTCTAAGTTTATTTTTTTAAATGAAAGTGTCATTTCATCGTGTTCATATTAATATCATTTTAAAATGCATTTTCGGTCTGAATTTTGGTAAAATCGACTTTATTATTAATTTTGCCTCAAATTGGGCTACTGAATTAAAGATGGAAAATATGCAAATAAGAGCATTTTTTGTATGAGTACAAAACGGGTGGCAAAGCAACAGAAACTGCTCGTAAACTAAAAGATGCTTTTGGTGTGGGTAGTGTCAAGGAACGTGCGGTGCAATGATGGTTCCAAAAATTTCATGTTGGCGACGAGGGCTTTGAAGATGAAGATCGCGAGCGTCCTTCAATCCATAACGACCAACTGAATACGTTAGTTGAATTTAAGCACATTATTAAAACTGTCATAAACCGTAATTACTTTTCTACCAATCTAATAATTATAACACTGAATAGCTAAACTAATAAAATCGATGTACATCTAGTACTTTTGAAACTCTGGCTTCTGTTTCTTCCAAGCACTATTTGTCTCACATAAGAGTGTGTTGTAGATCGCTTCACGTGTTGTTTTTTTAATATATGTATATATTTATTTAAGCTATTAGACGTGTATTAATCTACAAGCACTTAGCAATCAAAGAAACATTGTATTTGTATCGTGTGAAAATTATACAATTTATCATTTAAAATAAAAAAAATCAAACTAATCATAATATAATCGTAATTACAATTTTAATAATAAAAAGTCGACGGTAGTTCCGATTAAACATTCATCGTTTGATCTATGATTGAAATGTTAACAAATTCGAGAAATTAAAATTCTTATTACACTAAGAATGAACATATCAGTGAAGGATATTGCACAGGCAGTGACTTTCGAATGTTACAGGATCGATCGTCGACTGTATTTAATGATATCACATCTCGTTCGTGGGCAGTTCATTTGCGTGAGTCACAAGACCCTAATAAATCGCATAATGTTTCCATTGAACGAGAGAACAAGTAAATATTTATATGACCAGATACTAAATATTGTTTTATCGTTTAATGATTCTAATAAAGTAATGAAATTACAAAATATTTAATGAATATTAAAAATGAATCTTAAATTACAAAACACATAATTATTTACTTATTTGCACACATAAGTAATAAAATACAACAAATGAACATCGATAAAATAATTAAATTACTCACATGCCATTCTTACAGAAACGTGCAATACGAAACCATTCGGGAAACGCAGCACAGTTCAGAGGTTCTGTTAAATTTTACACAGCATGGAAACTGGTGGCATATGAACTATAGTACTAAACATTTATTTATTTGTCATTCCTGTCGAAAAACGAATTCTTGTCAAGTTTACAGCGATTGAATAACATTAACAATATCATGGACTTTAAATAATCGCAGTCCTAATTGTCCTCATTATTATAATTATTATTTAAAAGCTCTCATTCTAATTTTTCCATGGCTGAACTCAAACAGAACCTTAACCCTTTCATTCCTAATATTAAAAAAATATATTTTATTCGTTTTTGTATGTATATATATATATATATATATATATATATATATATATAAATATCAAACGTTTTTAATATTTATTGCGCTTTTCCGACCATATATGAAAATTTCTTTACATTCATACATTAAGAGATCTACTCAAATATATAATTGATAAAAAATTGCTATAAAATAAAAAAATATTACTTAAATTGTAAAATAGTATAAGTTTATTTGCAAGAAACAAAGGTAAAATAAACTAAAATCAATACCACTTCATTAACACAAAATTATATAAAAAAAATTTCATAAACTATTAAGCATTTTCGAACATTGAATATTATATCATGCTATTACCATGTGGTATTAATTAACTATTAACATCTAAAATAACTGCAGTAAGAAAATAAAACTATTACTACATGGTTACATTCGGAACAAAAGGGTTAAAGACTGTGATATAGTGAGTGCAATGATAATGATAATATAAGAATAGACATGGAACACTTATTGGTATTAAAAAAATCTTGAATAGTGCTGAAAAAGGTTTCATTTTAAAGAGTATTCATTGATATTACTGGAACTACAAGAGAAATGTTATGGAAACAATGAACACGTCCATGCAAATATGAATTATTTTTCTTATATTATGGTCTGCTATTAACACAATTGTGTACATAATAAGAATACGACCTTTTACACTTAAATCTAAAATATCATCTGATCATATATCAAAACATTAAACATCTACTTTAAAACTCATACAATACCAGACTCCCAAGAATTTTATCAATTTGAAAATATATTAATGGATTATAATCAAATGTAAAAAAAATCGATTTATGTAAATTAGTTTGTTAGCAAATATAAATATATATAAAAATAATAGCAATAGATACGAATTTTCATTGGTCCACTATTATAATTTTCATTAACATTGTATTCACTGTAACACAGTCCTCTCGCTATCACACACGCACGTACATATACATATAAAAAAAAATTATATTTACACCATCCGTATGAAAACGGTAAGAATTACACAGAGATCACTAAAACAAGCAGTGAGCCTGCAAATGACTTTACTATATAGCACGACATTTTCAGTCAGTACAAAGGCTGCTCGCACAGACTAACTTAAACATTGTATAAATCAAAATCATTGATAATTTTAAACGTGTTATAAATTATTTTACTAAGCTTAAAATAACTCAGAATTATTATTAGGGCAAGGAACATTAAAATGAGATTTTATGCCGTTTTGTGCGAATAATAATTGTAAGATTGTAGTACCATGATTAACAGTCTTTTAAGGTTTATATGTAAACTTTAAAATTAATTTATCTACTTATTAAACATACCAATTTTTTACATTTTTTATAAATATAAGTATTACACAATACAGTTCTGTCACAGTGGATAAATTCACTTTCACCAATGGATTGTTTTTTACCCCACAAACCACATGAAAAAAATTCTGGTCAAAAACATTCAATAAATTATTATTGATCATTTTTGATTGTTGCTTATACACATTTTGATGGCAATTACATTATCCTCAGAACCTCAAGCTATAGAAAAAATAAAAATAACTCATAATAATTTACTGAATATTTTTTCTAAGATTTTTTTTGTATGGATTGTAACTTGAAAAAATAATTCATTTGTGAATATTACAATTCAATCATTTTCATACATAAAAATATGAACACATTAAAAAGGATAAGCAAATATTTATAAAAAGAAAACAAAATCTTACAAATTACATAAAAAATATAATAATAAAACGCAAATCGAAATAACTGATTAAAACATAGACTTCTTTTTGATTGGTAATTAATGAAGTTAATTATTTCTAGTAAAAACCGTATATGTACATAATTTTTTAATTATATTATGTCATGGTAAAAAAATAACTTCCAATAAATGTACTAATAATTCTTTGCATATTTGCATAATACTAAACATTTAAAAATTAGTTTGTAATTGATTTATGTTCAATAATACACAAAATAAAATTTGAAATTAATTTTTAAAATATTTATACATAAAATATTCTATATAAAAAAAGTTTGTAGAATGAAATACATGACAATAGTCAACACAAATTGGAATAAAAATGTTTAATTTTCAAAAAGCATATATTTTCAATTTTCTAATAAATTAGAAAAACAGTTTAGTACAAATAAACATGCGTATTTATAGCATAAAAAGTAAAATTCTAAAATTCAGTAATACAATTTCAAACTAAATACAAATTGTTTCTTTAATTAAAAGTAAAATATTTTTTACACAGAAATATATTTTAATTATATAAATAAGATTCAATTCATTACTTCTACAAATAATAATGTTTCAAAAAATCATTTCCAAATATTATAAATGTATTTGTTCCACTGCATTAATACATTATACAAAAGTACAAAATATTTTTTATTTGATTTTACTAAATTAAACGAAGAACATAATGGGTTAAAAAAAGGAAATATTAAAAGTGCAAAATTATTGTATGTATAAATGATATTAAATAATTTCAATATAATAAAATTTAAGAATATATAAACCTGTACGCATTTCTGTATAACACACAATTTTCAAGCACACACAAATCAATATGCATACATATGACACTCATACTAAAAATAAAATTTTATTGGCAACTTCTATATAAAGTACATCAGAAAAGTATATTTAAAATTATTTTTGTCGATAAATGGAAAATTACTGTATAAATCAAATGAAATATGTAGTACAATTATATATATATATATATATATATATATATATATATATATATATATATATATATACACACACACAAACATATATGTATACACAACACAGCTCATATATATGTAGTCATATTTTAAAGATAAAAAAATGTATTATAAGACATTTTCATTTGTTCCATGCAAATCATGGATTGCATAGGGTCATTCATACATGGTCTACAATATTCACATAGAACAACAAACATCAAATACATGTCAGAAAAAAATAAATAAGAAATCTTATGTAACAAAGAAAACAAAAAAAATCTTTAATTCAAAAATTATTTTCGTTTGAGACATAAAAATTTTGATGACCTTAAAAATATCTACATCTGGTATTTATTTGTATATTGATATAAAATATTTATAAAGAAAAAATTACAAATAAATTTATATATATATATATATATATATACATATATATATATATTAATGTATGCGTTAAGTTTAAGATCATATAATGTATATATATATTCTACAGTTGACTGTGTAAATAAAACAACAGCTACACTCTGTGTTACTTTTAAGTATTAATAGACAACAAAAACATTTTATCCGGATAAAATAAACCAAAAAAGTCAATCTGCCTGTGCCAATGAAGTCTATCACTCTACTAGATTGAAATCATTTACAACATACAATTTTTAATAATACTAAAATAATATCTATTACATGTCTGTGCGAACTGCCTAATATTTAGAGCCTTGCGAACACAATTTATTTATTTTAAAACAGTCATTTATAAAATCATCATCCATATTCGATCAGTTAATTATTTCTTTATAATACGAGACAATACACATTAGTATTTATAAAGGAGTAAAAAGCCCAAAACCTAATCGAATACAATTCAAATGTTAAAAAAAATAAAGCAAAATATGATTTTACTGCTTTAAAAAACCATTAGCAATGAATACAAGGACTTAGTCATGATTTAAAAATAATATTTACTATGCCTGTCATTAGCAATGAACATTAATGTATTTTATCAATATTAAATATGTACAGAATATATTTCACTACCATTACAGACTCAGCATTGAAATTATACTATCAAATCGAGCAAAGTGAAATATTAAAACTAGGTAACCGGTCGAGTACGGAATTTTTTCCGGAATCAATTTCATTCTTTGCTTATTCACAAATTCGTCAAGAAAATCAAAACCGTATTGATATTCTTACATACGATCCTTGCAGATACGCAGGGCTCTATGTTTCTGTCGTGTGTACTTTCTATAAGTAAATTAGTTACTTTTAACGACACCTAAGATGAGAGTTGAATTTTGGAATTGACGGTGGATAGTGAGGTACTTCTAGTTATTTTTTGTTGTAAAGCCCTATCTACTCAACATTCTCAAATTGACAGACTTTTGTATACGCTTTATGGCCTTAAAACATTAAAAATATTTCAGATGCATGTGTTTGCATTACACAAAACACTAATCAAATAACATACAATATCCACAATGAATTCCAAATGATCGACTATCGCCATATAATAAACCCAGAAATCTGTCTATTTAACACATGGTAATCGTCATTACAAAACAGAAAATCGCGCATCCTCGTTGCACAAGTCTAGGCATCGAGTTGATGTCATCGTTCGATACCGTTATTTCGAAGGATTCTGGACTGGGAACGTAATACTTGACAAGGATCACGCCCAGACCAATGCTACCAAAATTCACTTCAAACACCGATTTCAGGTGAAACGGTCATGGCGGACAGCGTCATCCGACGGCGCACGCCGTCGAGCACCGCGCTACGTGATACTTGGCAATTTTGGCGCAGAGTGCAGTGGGGGCGGAGCTGCACGTGAACATGAAGCGGCACGAGCGTCATGAGGTGCACGGGGTAAACGTCTTCGTAACCAACCATGTTTAAGAGCAGAAGATGGAGTCATACGCACATCTGGATCCCATTCGAGGCACCGTCCAACAAAATCTACAAACAGTGGATCGTCGCATCCTTTCATTGCACGTTTTAAGTCCTTCGTACCGGGTGGTCCACGAGTTTTGCCTCGGCGTGACACACCACCTGATAATATAGTTGTGGTTCCATCAGGCAATGTGCCAGCAGTACAATAACGTGGAATGCCTTTCGAGCTGATAAAATTTTTTACACGTTTTGAAGTATCTAGCAATCGTTGCGGTGGCATACCAAGTAATTCCATAATACAAGCTAATTGATCTGCTTCATCTTCACCAGGTAATAATGGAAATCCTGTTAATAATTCTGCCAAAATACAACCCAATGACCACATGTCTATAGGCATTCCGTAGCGAGAGCCAAGAATTACTTCGGGTGCTCTATAAAATCTTGACTGTATGTACGTGTACACGCGTTGGTTTTCGAAACAGGAGGAACCAAAATCAATTACCTGCAAGAATGTATGTGCGTATATACGTGTGAAATTCACGTGTTACATCATGCACTCATTTTACTATTTCTTAAAACATTAATATACTAAAATAATTGAAAAATATAGTAACTACTAATTTTCTTCTACTTCAATTAATAGATATACTTAATATCTCTTTTAATATCATTTTATTATATAACGCACAAACATTCAGACGAAGTGTGTGTGTTTAACAGTATAAACATACACATACAAAAATATTGAATTAAAAATGAAATATAATATGAATAATTTAATTTTTTATTTAAATACATAAAATAATCGATACTTAAAAACAATATCAGTATAAGAGACACTCATTCAAAACTCATACACATACATACACTAGTACATGTTTACAAATGGTTTAACCTGCTTACTGCTTGAATCATCTACAGTTATACAGAAATTGAAATCAAATAAAAATAATACATACCTTAAGCCCACTTCGACCTTGTTGTTTAAGAAGTACATTTTCTGGTTTCATATCACAATGAATGATATTATTTTTATACAAAGCATCCAAACAAAGTAAAAGTGAATGTGAAAATTTTCGTACTAATTGCAGGCTGAACCCTTGAAATCGATTTTTTTTAATTAATTCATAAAGATTTATTGATAATAGTTCAAATGTGATGCACATATGACTTCGAAATGTAAAATTATCATACATGTGTATAATATTCATTGTGTTATCTGTATCTTGTTTTCGCAAATGTTCAAGAATTCTAATTTCTTCTTGTGCTTGTCGATGAAAGCGTTTTTCATTTCGGACCATTTTTAAGGCTACATGCTCATGAGTTTTATGGTCATATGCTTTAACAACTTGACCAAAGCTGCCTTTTCCAATCACTTTTAGAACTTCATAACGGTATGCAATATGATCATGTGGTATGTGAATATATGAACCCTGTTCGTTGTCATAATCATAATTGTTTGAATTTCCTGGTAAACCAGATCTTTTTTTCGCATTTGCTCCGATAAAGTAAATCTATAAAAAGATATAAACTTACTTAAAGCATAAACACAGATAAAATTTCAAAAATACATATATTTTTACTTTTACATTTGTGTAATGAGAAATATATATATATATATATATATATATATACATACATACATACACACACACACACGCAATAATATTTACAAGCTACATAAAAAAACTATTTATATGGACTCAATACTTAAATTACGAAATATGATCAAAAAATATCCACACTACGTTTTTATATCAGTGATCCCGTTAATACGTTGTCCTATTTGGTCTTCGTTCTTTTGTATCAGCAATGTATTTACATATGGATTATTGGATTTGGTTTATAATTTTTGGGTACAAAATAACGTGTCACTGTTAGAATTTACTTATTCATTTAATATGTCGTTTATTTTAATATATTTTTAAGTTTTCAAGTATTCTTAATGTTATACCTTGATTCTCAATATTTATTATTTCCATTGTATTACATGTCGTTAATGGCATGTTCTATTCATAAAATGTGTTTGGTGAATTAGAAAATATAAAGTTATAAAGAACACATTAATTGTATTAAATATCATAAAATCGACTCAATATCCGGTAAAAAAAAAACATTTTAAAAACGTGACATTACATTAATGATAAATAATAAAAATTGAGAATAAAGGTATAAAATTAAATACGCGTGAAAACCTAGAAATAAATAAAAATTTACATAATATATTAAACACAAACATTGACGCATTATTTTATACTCTAAAATTATAAACTACACTTCATAAACCATATATAAATAAAACAAAAGGTATTTAAAATTAGCCTTTAATATTTGTTTGAGGATGGTACATTTGTGCCTAAACTAGTAGTTGAGAGCATACACTTAGTTGCTCCAAAAGAAAACAGAGCAATGAGTGTGTTATGTGTATATTCTTATAAAATAATAAAATGAAATTATAATAATATACGATACTATGATTTACGTTAGTCTCTTAAATGGTCAAAATCTAATATTTTTTCTGGGGCAGAATAGTGACCGGAGATGAAAAACGGATTTTCTATAATAATGCAGAAAGGAAAACAGTAAAGGAATAATACTGAGTCATGACAACGCTAAAAAAAACCGCATGCAGTAACGTTAACTAATCGAACTGAATTAGAAAATCCTATCACATCCTTGTATATAATCCAGATATTTCTCCAGTTGATTACAATTTATTCCATTCATTTGAACATACTTTAAAGGGAAAAAATTATCTTAAAAGCAGACATTTAAAACGCCACTTTTTTCAAAATGGAATTGTAAAACTAATTTGTAGATAGAGGCTGGTCGTAGTGAACGACGAAATTTACGATTTTGAATAAAAATGTTTGTCTCAATTATATGTTTCAAGTCACAGTTCCCGATAACGCATTAACACCACCTAATATTTTTTTTTTATTATAAAATGCCATAAAAAATATGATATACAAGAAATTATAAATTATTTGGCTTATGAATCAAACGAGATAAGTCTTAAATTAAAATGATTAATAATAAATAAAAACAATTTAAACAGAAACGCCAAACTAAGAAATATGCCTAAGTTACGCAATTAAGAAGCTTTTAAACAAAATAGAGAACGAGAAAATATGGGTTAATTAATCTATAATAAAGTTAAAAAAGAACTACTCGAACTTAGTAGAGAAATACAAAGAGCAAACAATTAAAACTAACCTACGACGATTAAATAAATTTATAAAGAAATCAAAAAAAATGAGCAAGATGGAATGCTCCAATTAAATTTAAATGAACAGCGACAAGTATAGTTTGAGCCAGAACACCTGAGGTATTTTAGGTAAGCAGACGAAGCAACGAAATGCAAAGCTCAAGAGATTGCAAAAAGCTCTGCACGCTCGCTATTGGCAACCGTCGCCACTCGCGTACTCCTCAAACAAACGTATTATCCCACTGAGACCCCAGACTGACACCCGTCAGTAAAGACATACTTGTATTCGAGATACAAGGAATGAAAAAAAAACAATGTAGTATGTATAATAATAATCGAAACATTCTAATCAATTTTGGTCCAATCTACCTTTTTAATATATGTATATACGTAAAATAGTGCTCACACCAATTATATACAAATTTAATAACAGTAAATATTTTAATTGCAAACACAGTCCAAACAACTGCATATGTATTAATTATTTTCAATACTTTTTTAAATAATACATTTTAATTTACTTAAAAATATAATCACGTTTTTCACTGTTGAAAATACTATTAAAAAGTATTTTTTTATAATTTGATAAAAATCATTTTATTTCATTCAAATGATAGTAAGTGACTATTTTAATGTTACTAACATTTCAGATATTTATGATACTCATATTAAAATCTGACGCGCGTCATAATTATGTTACAAGTACATTATTATTATTATCCTAACAATAAAATGGAAAATGTACCTTAATACATTCATTTTTCAAATTTACTGTGTCTGTAATTTAATTGGAATAGATTCAATGTCTATTAACTAAATCGAATGAACAATGAATAGACAATAAAGGAGTTTTAAAACTTGAGTTTTTGAAATAAGTTTCACATCTATATGTATATATATACATATACATACATATATATATATATATATATATACACACATACATACATATATATATATACACACATACATACATATATATATATACACACATATATATATATACACACATACATGCATATATATATATATACACACACATACATACATATATATATACACACATTATACATACATATATTATATATATATATATACATACATAATTTTAACAAATTTCTCTAATGGGCTGAAAAGTGTAATTGGTGATAATGCACTTTTATTTATAACTGTAAAAAAATGGGCTGCAAGATTTAAACTTTGTTGTACAGGCTTAGAAGATGACCCTTTTAGTGGATGTCTAACAAGTGCAACAATACCAGAAATCAATAAGTGTACGATATTGTTTTAGAGGATTGTCAATTAAAGGTGTCAAATTGCTAAGGCTATGGGAATCTCATATAAAAGAGCATTTTATATTCTAACTGAGAAAATAAATATAAGGCTGTCGGCAAGATGGATGGTGCATTTTCTGACAACTAAGCAAAAATGCAATCGAATGCGATTTTTTCCAAGAGTGTTTGGATCATTTTATGGAGACTACTGATTTTGTTCCTCGATTTGTAACTACTGATTTAACATTGGTCCATTACTAGAAATATCCATATCAAAAATAAAATAATATAATCCATTATCAGAAATAAAACAATAGTAAAAACAATCGAAGCATCATAACTTTCCCACATCAAGTGATTGAAAATTTTTATCATACGAATCAAATAAGAAAAAACAAATTAAATACTATGCATTTTTTTAATTTATTAAAGTAGACTTATTTTCCAAGTTTCAACTTTCACAATCATATCAAAACAACATGTTTCTTGTAAGGAAACAAAAAATTGAAAAAATCAATGAAAATTCATGAAATTATTATGTTTTACGCTATATTGTATACATAAAACAATTCATACACCAATCACAGTAAGAATATATTTCCAAACAGAAGAAAAAAAATCCTAGAATGAAGAATTTGTACTGAGATGCAACAAAAAATATATAAAAATACAAATGCAGACTAATTACAATTGAATGTCATTTGTATACTGGAATTAGAAAGTAATAAATAACAAAGTACAATCAAAGAATGCATATATGTGTTTACATATATATATATATATATACATGCATACATGTATACATATATATACAAACAAACACATACACACACATATTCAACAATACTTTGAAACACATTATAATTATAAATACGAACCTGATGATAACTGAATATTTCTTGTTGTTCATAAGGAGTTAATTTGGTCCTATACAACTTCAAGACTTGTTCTGGAGTCACAAAAGTTGTTTTTGTTTTTTCTGTTGTTTGTACAGGAGCTACCTGAACCGCTTGTGGCACTGGTAGCGGAGGTGCCCTAACATTAGGTGTTGGTGGAGCGCACGGCACATGACTCTTAGCTGGGGTACTTGCTTGTTCCTTCAGCACAGACTTAAGTGGTGGCAAGCTACCGGCTTCTTGTGCATAGCTTGCCGGTGGTGATGAAGAAGGCTTGCACACCGTGAAAGGATGTGTTCGTGATAAAGGCATCTCGGCTGCTACTGCGGCAATCAACGCTGCACTAGTCATTTCCCATGGATCCTTTGTTTTTGTGTCACAAAAACGTGCGGTGTACACGACGGCACGGATCACAGATTCACAAAAGCTACACCGGCACCTGTACAAGTCGTGTACACTGGGCCACTGCCGTCAAACACACGAGTGACCGATCATACGTCGTGTGGTTTCATTGCGATCACTTAATGCCTAATTGGGAAGTAGACGTAAAGGTTGACGGCCAGCCATCAGAGCGAAGAGTTCTGTCTCAGCTCGCTTCGACCGAAAACAACTCTATGTACGGGATGAAGAAGGAGCGATGAACCTATGGACGACGGACATGAAGTTAGTTTTAACACAAATACCAAATTAAACATAAATGCATACACATAAATTAAACCCACCTCATTCAATGAAATTATTACTACTATCAAATGAGAACCCTTTTCATCGCTGTTCAACAGGCTGTTTATTTCAAAATACAGAAGTGTGCATCGAACAAGACAATGAACTTTTTGGAACAAAGAATTTATGGTTATTTTTAGTCTATAACATTGCACTTCTTTAGTTCGATAAATGACTCACAGGTGTCTGGTAAAAGGTAATACGTACACCGCGCGATATTCGAAATGTAATACATGGTTTTATTAAGAATATTTCATTTACAAGAATGTACATATTAATTAAATGTACGTGCAACCAAATACGTATGAATAATAAAAAAAAATACTAACAAGGCTTATTGTTTGTAAAAATTTATATAAACATGTTAATCTTAAATAATTAAATATAGGACTATTTTTAAAAGAAATCCAAAATTTTCGATTTTAATATTATTTAAAAGTTCTGATTTACATAAATATTATTTCATGTAATTTCATTACTTAAAATATTAATATTGTTGATTTATCATGTTCAAATATTCTTTTAACATAGTTTACAAGTACTATTGTAAAAATTAAGTTAATTACAAGAGAATGCATTTTAAAATAAATATTGTTAAATGAGGAATATAATTACAAATAAGAAAAAAAAATTGTATATAGATTACATAAATTTTATTGAAAATACGTTAAGTAAATATTATACTTACAATTTTACATACATACTTGACTTATCAGTACACTGTTTATGATAAAATCAAAAGTATATACCTTATACACTTACTATAAATGAACCTAATAATTAATTCTTATTAAAAATATACATATTTTTATAGATAAATGATAAATTGTCAGCTTAGTCAAATAAAATCTAAAATTTACATGTTTTTTACAGTGTGTTACTTTTGATACATAAGCATATAGGAATTAAACATACATACATTCATGCATATATATATATATATATATATATATATATATATATATATATATATATCTGTTAAATTATTACTTCACAGAAACAGTAAGAATTGTTAATATAAAATTCAAAATATGAATCAAAAGCAATCAATATCACATGATACAAAGTTATTTTTATAATTTTACTTTGCTCCATTATCAATTTGCACTGACTGATGTATTAATGAACAATGAAAAATAAATACAAACTTAAAAAAAATCAAAATCAAATAAGTAAAGTGATATACATATTAAACTAGATTAAGAGAAATGTCTTACCATATGTTACTCTTGGCTTCTATGATGATTTTTTTTCTATTCAAAATAAAATTTATATTTTTTCATAACATGCATCATTCAAATATAATATTTTGATAAAAAATATTTTTGTAATAGAAGTTGTTTATATTTATCACAAAAAATCATCTTTTATATGAATGTTTTAATGTTTTTTATTTAAAAAATATATAACATTTATAATAGAAAAATGGACAGTAAATACATTTAACTCATAAAGATGAATTGTACCCATAAAAAAATTATATATTTATATATATATATATATATATATATATATATATATATATTTTCAATTACAAATATAACTCGTTATAATAGTTAATTCTTTTTTTATTTTAAAAATAATTGTTTTTGAACTACCTACACATTTATAAAATCATAAATTTTCATATGTAATGAATGATACATACTTATAAATAATACAGAATATGTATTTCTATATAAATAAAATTTCATTGATAAAAAAATGTTTTCAGTTCCATCATTTTGGAGCATAATTTTAATATCATTTAAAAATATTGATTTTCTTATATTATTATATTAATTTATAAAAGAATATGTGATATAACAAATCAACCTTTGAACAATAAATACATTTATGTATATTTTCACTTAATGTGATTATATAAAAAAATAACAATTCAGAATTTTCATACTTGCAATGTGTTTTAACCACTAACATTGCACAAAATGTAATTCTGACAATCTATAGTATGAATATACATATGTATGATGTATGTGTGTCTGTGTATGCTATATACATATGTGTATGTGTATATGTGTATATATATATATATATATATATATATATATAATATATATATTATATATATATATATATATATATATATATATATATATATATATATATATAAGCATTTACACAAGTGCATTTAACAATAAAATATCAATAATCAACAATACCCACAATATGAAAATTGAAAGAAAAACACATTTATCTTAATTGTTCTCAGCAGAACAACTTAAAATATATATTCAAGTAGCTATATAAAATACAATGTCAAATGTAAATACCTACAAGTTTTATTCAATGGTTAATACAGAAGATGGAACAGAACGTCACCTAATAACTTTATTATTTTGTAGATGATTAGGAGCATCTGCGAATGTAAATTTAAGTCGGTATGCTTCAGCTACCAACATACCTATATGAGAATTGGTCCAATTTTGTGTAGGAAGATTTTGTAACATTAAAAGTAGACCCTGAAAATATTAAATTGTTTACTTGGAAATAAATATTTATAAATACTTAAATTATATAAAAAATAATAAATATATAAAATAATAAATTATATAAAAATAAATTGTAAAAAATATTTAAGAAAAAATCTTCTATTAACAGAAATTTGACATACTTGAAAATCCTGTTCTTGCATTAGTTGTGTCCTCCAATGTAACAAAAAAGCAGCACAAACATATAGTTGAAATGTGGCAAATCCATCAGATTCAGCTAAATATGTGTCCCAAAGTCTAATAGTGCAATGTAATGGTAATTCTCTTGTTAATAAATTATTCATCCAACGAAATGAAAACTGAAGATAATCAACACCATGATGTTGTAAATGGTTATGAAGTGGTTCTATTAAAAAAAAATGTATGTCAGACATTTATTAAAAAACACTTTTTTAGAACTTACAATGAATGCTGTTTACATTTAAATATAATTAATCATAGTCAAAACTTGTATCTGTGTACATATTAATTATAAATTACCATCTATGCGTTGAATTAACTCTTTTAGTTGATTAACTTTTTGTTGTATACCCAATTGAGCAAATATATAATTGTCCTGAATACTATCAAGAAACTTAGAAAGACACCAAAAAGAATCAGCTTCAATAATATCTCTTTGTGCTTGAGTTAGTGTAGAAATATTGAAACCATCTAAATTTTCTAAAAATTTATATAAAATAAATTAAAACATTTTTACAATTTAATTAAAAATTTATACTCAATCAATAAAATTCAGTAAACATTTCTTTTAAATAACCAACCTAAAGGAACAGCTTCTTGTAAAAATACAACAAAAAATGGTGTTACAAGGTCATTGATTCCTTGTACATAGCCAGATGCAGGATGCCTGATAGCCCATATAAATAAAATACGCTCAAACATTTCCTGGACGGTTGTTTGTTGAAAAAGAGCAATGAGAGGATTCATTCGAGGAATATCTATATGTATCTATATACATAAAAAAAATACATATACACTAAATAAAACATCATTTATATATTGTATGTTAGTTATGACAGTTTGTTTTACCTGTCTATATGTATCTTGATATGACTCATCTCTTTCTGTATCATAATACTGTTTCACAAGATTTCTATAATCAATTCGTTTTCGTTGCAGCACTGGATCACGTCGTTCTAAATTTGCTGGTAAATAACCTGATAATAATCTCCAAGTAACTGCTCTCACCTATCAAATAAAGATATTATTTTTTAATTAAAATAAAAGTATTTTCAAATAGATTTTATACCAACTTTAATAGGGATACCAGACCAGCTAAGTTTTCTTAATTCAGAGAGATCCAAAAGCACACTTTCTAAGAGAGGTCTAAATCGTTCTAACTTTGATTCACTGTCTGTTTCACGTATTGGAAGAACAGGGCAACCTAATGCTTGGGGACGACCTGGATATAAAGACCTTTCATTTGCAGATTTCCTTCTGTAATATATTTAAAATTATTAAATATAAACAAAATTAATTATCAAAGTTATAAAATCCATTACAATAAGTTGATATATTAGAATAATGGAATATAAATTCATAAACAATAAAAATTAATATCAGAAGCAACTGATGCTTCTGATATTAACTAGTATTTCAGGCATATATTCAATTATATTACATCATTTCTTAAATTCAAAAAATAATTTAATTTACATTCAAATTAAACTAAAATCGTATACTTGAACTATATTACAGACTACATTTACCAAATATTTTTGATTGGATTTGTCATGCTTTAGAAATATCTAAAATATAAAATTATATTTAATTTTAACATAAAAATAATACCATACCTCATTTCAAGAGACTTTCTTTTTGGATTTTCAACACTTATATTGGAAGGTGATTCTATACTTTGTGCATCACTTGTCTGTCCATTACACATTACAGGTTCTCGCACTGAAACGGGTTTACTTGCTTGTTTTGACAAATGCACTGCCGAAGGATTTGAACTATCACGGTGATTATTAATTACACAAATGACAGCATTTTGTGATGCTTTTTTTGATATTTTTGTTTCTGGTTTTTAATAAATTGATAAAAAAAAATATTAAAATAAGTAATAATTAACTTTTCACAAACATTAAAAAAACAATATTTAGTATTCAACAGAACCAAATATTACATACAAACCTGAAATGATGCAAAATTCATCATCTCCCATGTCCCAAGCATCGCTGACTGAAGCTTGAAATTCATTAAATGATGCAGAACTTGAATTTTTCATCAAAGAACTGCTTATATGATTTTCTTTTTTTGGACTAGGTCTAAAATAATATAATTTTATAGATATTTTTGTATAGTTTACAATTTACAATACAACATTTATTTTACATTAGCTTTAACGAAGGGTATTTACCTTCCGGGCACATTTTTGACATTTTTCTTCCAAAAAGATACTTTGGAATCTGAATCGGAATAATTACTACTTCCCATACCATCCATGATGCATATTATTTAAACATTTTGTAAAATTAAAACGATTTAATTTTTCAAAAACATAAAGAGAACCCAATATTATAAAAGTTATAATTTATTTACATATTCGACAAGTTTTAATATCCATTACTAAAAATATGGCAAACAGATGTTTTGCTATTAATTGAATTAGTTCTATTTATTTACACCGATTCAATATTGCATTTACATATATTCATCGACAAATCTTTTGTATTTTTCTAAATGTTATAATATAATTGTAAATAAAGAACTAAAATTATAGTTTACAATTATATATATATATATATATATATATATATATATAATACTTTGTCACTACATAAAGTATCATATATAATGCAGCTTCTGATTTAACTGTTTTTTAATGCAATTTTTTAATTATGCAGCATTAAAACATAAACATAACTAATGATTTTTTAAAGTTTTTTGTCCAACTATTAATTAAATTTAGGAATGAACATGTGAAAGAAATTTAAATATTGTTTCAGAAATGTTAATATATACATATATGATGAAAATAGTACAATTTTATAAACACTTTTAATACTCAGTTTTATTCCATTTTTTAAGTTAATTCAATTTTATTTTAAAGAAGTATTAGACTAAGCATGTATGACTGTAGATGTGCATATTTGGTCTTATAATACTGAAAAAGGTGTCAATGAAAATTGACATAAATCAGAGATTTTTAAAAAAGATCATTTATCAGATAAATTTATTATAAAATTATTTACATATTTTAAGTATTTTTTACAATTAACTACTAACTAATAAAATTTTGTTTAGAAGTAAATTGTTAACTTGAAATAATTTATTGATAACTATATATTTTTAGCATAAATTGTAATATAGAGATTTAGAAATGACTGAACAAATTTGTAATGTTTAAATTATTGTTATTCTTGAGTAAATCATATAATTGGCATTTTTGTTTTGTTTTGTGCAATACACCAGTTGATAAAGGTTTGATATGCCTTTTCTTATAAGTTTGTCAATTTTAATTTATACTATTAATGCTGAATTCAAAATTAACAATTCACAACACATATGTGTATGTTTGTGTATATATATAGTGTGTGTGTGTGTATGTATATGTG
Organism: Acanthacorydalis orientalis; assembly: GCA_034766995.1. Lineage (NCBI taxonomy): Eukaryota > Metazoa > Arthropoda > Insecta > Megaloptera > Corydalidae > Acanthacorydalis > Acanthacorydalis orientalis. The sequence goes on along the minus strand of CM068324.1, from coordinate 14,013,928 downwards.
TTTATGTGTGTATGTATGTATGTATGCATGTCTGTATATATATATATATGTGTATATATATATATATATATATATATATATATATATATATATATATATATATATATATATATCAAACATACAAATTATTTATAATCTGAGATAATTGTATGTAATGCCATTGACTAACAGGATTTTAATAAAATACTTTAACTATCTTGAACAGTTACTACACTTTTTCATCCTTTATTTGCTCATTTGTATCAGTTTTTTTCCCCATTTTTTCTATTTCATATTCTAATCTCTGTTTTGCTCTATATACTTTGGATTGAATATAAAAAGAACCACTTTTTGTTTTACTATTTGCTTCAAATAATTTATCAAATTGCATTTTAACACTACTTGGACTAATTTCCTGAATATTTAATATTTGCTTGGCTTCCTACAATGTATATGTTTTTTAAAAAAATACAAAACAAACAAAATTACTTTCAAAAAAGCACAACCTAAATATTATTATAGTTTACTTTATAATTAAAAATATATTAATAATCACAAATTTTACTAAATTCTTTTATACATTTTTACTGTTATATCTAAATAGATATTTTTTAATTAAAAAAAATATTATGCATTAATGTATATAAAAATAATAAAATTAAAGAATTTTACTTTTACGGTTAATTTATATGGTTCTGTTGATGAAACTTCTTTTGGTATATTCATCTGTCTTTGCTTCGCCAACTGTTGTGATATTTGAATTTCTTCACGTATGGCTTTTACAAACGCCCTACCTAATACTTGGCTACTAGCAACTATTATTTTTATAATCAGCTTTGCCATCTGAAAATTTCTTTATATATATATATATATATATATATATATAAAGTATATATTCCATAAATATATATATATATATATATATATATTAAATAAACCTAAATATATTATGAAAATACAATATAATTATATAATTAATGATTTTTCTTACATTTTTTAAGATTATATTTAAATATAACCTCAATTTACTTTTAATATTACTTAATACCGAACTATTTTATCCATGTAAATATAAAACAATTAAGTTTTAATTTACAATTACTACAATTCATTAGTACACTACTTTAAAAATGTAACAAATTTTAAATTAATTTATTATCTGAAAATAACATTATGAAGATCTAATGAATTATATTAATCTATCCTTTTTTATGAGAAAGGCTGGTTTCTGTATCAGTTGACAATTACATACACCAAGTTTTTTGACTGTCAAACTTTTTATACATTATATATATATATCTATCTATCTATCTATATATATATATATATATATATATTCACAAAAATGCTTCAAGCTAGTGATTTAGATAAAAAGACATTAGAAAAAGAAACTCACAGTAAGTTACTTTTATTAAAATTTTAACTGGTTTGAATATATAATATATTAAATATTTAACCTATTCCATTCAATAAAATTCAATTTAATATTTTTGAAGGAGTGTCTGGTCAAGCTCAACTTCGACAGTATGGAGCCTTTTTAGAAATAAATAATGAGAAACTTTCCTTAATAGAAGAAGAAACTAAATGTGATAAATATTTAAGTTCAACTTATAATCCTGTTATTTTAACTGTGAGAATAATATTATGAAATAGTTAAACGTCTGTTTTAAATAAAAAAATTTTTCTATCTTTTAGAATAGTGTTAAAGAATCTTTGCCATTACGTCAACTTCTGCGCTTAGATAATAAAATTTTTAGTAATGTTCTGGCATCACTTGCTGCTGTTTGTGAAGAATCTATTACTATATTACAGGATTCTGAAAAAAGATATTATAATAAATTATTATTTATTCGCAAAGGTTATAGAATGTTTACTTTTACAACTGAATATATTTAAAAACTCTTATAGCTAGAATTTTTTGCTTTTCAGATGATGACTCTAAAACACTAGAAAATATTGCTATGTTACCAGAATTTTTTCAAGATTTAACAAGTTCAGTGAAACGCTGTCAGCAAATAATAATCCTTATTATAAAACAGATAGCTGCTTTAATGAATAAAGAACAGACAATTATTGTTAGCACTACTGATATGAATTTTACAGTAAGTTTATTCTCTTTTTTTAATTTGAAATACATGAAAGAAAAGTCATTAAATATTAATTTCAATTAATTCTAGGATCCATTGCAATACTTGGCTGACTTGTTGGTACATTTAATGATTTTAGATACATTATTAATGAATGAGGGTTTAAAAAATAAATGGTCTGCACTAAAAAGAGCATATAGAACTATTCAACATAATCATAAACAATTTGGCTTTCCATTAGATAAATTAAACTCACTTGAAAAATTATTCACTAGAACAGAAACTTTAATTTTATCAGATAAAATATTTCAGGTATTTTTTATTTTACTTATGAACAATTATTTTTTTTGTATTGAGAAATAAAAGTTAAAAGATTTACATTTAATATTTGAAATATTATGATTTAGAATTAATTTTCTTTTGAAAAACTATTAACTTGTTAATAGTATGTATAAAAATTTATAAGGTATTATCTTTTTTCATAGACAGCTTTGGAACAATGTATGGATGAAAGACCAAGTCTTATGAACAGTTCTTTTGCTTTATCTGAAGAAATTAAGTCATATTTATGGAAACTTTTATTAGATCTAGAGCAGACTACACAAGATTTAACCTTCGATTCACGGAATTGGTTACGGCTCAATGCATTATTTGTATTTTATTTTCATTTATTTGGAAATGCTGATAAAAAAATTTTTAAACATATCATAGAATTAGATAAAAAGGTATTTGTTTAAAATGTAAAATGTAACATTCTATAAACATAACATTCTTTTTCAGATTGGTGCTTGTAATCTTATAGGAGATCTGTTATGGTATCCAGAAATTTTTCTGTCAAGACATGTTTCAAAACTGATACAAAATTTTGATACACGATTAGTTCAGTTAATGGTAAAACACAGAAGAACTCGAATTGAACAAAAAGCTCAAAATATTTTGAGAGACACAATAATGCTTTCTCAACAGGTAAAAAGAAATAATTCATTATGAAATTCTTGAATACTGACCATTTCATATTTTAAGAGTTGTTTATGGATGATTAAACTTGAATCAATTATTGATGAAGGAACATCGAAATTAAAACTTGAACATTTACAATATCGTTGTCAAATTTTAATGCAAGGTGTTAACTTAGCAAAAAGTATTGAAGAAAATATTAAATGGATTTTGAATACACATGTTGCAGAAGCATTACCTGTGAATCGAACAGTTGTACTTTCAATATTTAGGTTAGCCGAATTATTAAAAGGAATTTTATGCACTTTTAGATGCCATTCTGTTCTTCTTTCACAGTGTGTGGTGTTTGTAACACAATATCTTGTTTTTCAAGTATTAACAATCATAAAATCTACAAAGGTTAGATTATTACCTATGTAATTGAGTTGAAACAAATACTATTATTTTAATTTTTTTTTTTTAATAGAAATCTCTAACCAGAGATAAATCTTATAAAGATGCAAATTTAGATGTATTAGCAGCATTAAGTATAGCAGAACGAGCTTTACTAGGTCCATGTACAAGACGAAGACGACTTGTAGCTCAGTTAGCTCTTTCAGTTGTTTCTCATTTATCCAGCGGTGCTTTAGTTCAAATCCAAAGTAAATTACAGCAAGTAGAGACACTGTACAATTTACATGAAATATATAAATGTTTCTGTGATTTGTCATTTTTATATTGGCATTGGACTCTCTTTAAAGTTTATTTTAAACAATTATTTGATTCTAGAACAGATGTTAACAGAGTTGCTGTAAGTATATGATATTTAAGTTTGTATTTTTTAATTTGTAATTAAATTACATTTACAGTACATGTTCTATGGCTTGAATGACTGTTCTGTCTTGTCTGTACAAGAAAATTCTCATGAAGTTATAACAAACATAGAAAATTGTTTCCAAAATGAATTAATCTCTCCTTTGTGTTATGCAGTTGAAAATAATTTGCGAATTCATTGTCATGCTCATTTGCAGTTACTTAAAGAAAGTCCATTTGAAACGCAAGCATCTGATTTTCGCTCTTTGGTCTATTTGCGACCTCTTAAACTTGTTGATCATTTTGTTCATGTTAAAAGTAAGAGATAGTGGTATATGTGTTTGTCTTTTATTTTTATTATTTATTTTATTTTAGTGGATTTGGAGCATTATTTAAGTAAAACATTCTACAATCTTGCAACAGTTGTTCTTCCTGATTGGCATACATATGGAGAGATGAGACGATTGGCTTATTATAAATATAATTTAGAAACTGTTAAAGATCACTTACCAAGTCAAACTCTTGAACAGGTAATGGTTGTTATAATAAAATACTGATTTGTGTACGATGAAGTATAAATCTATTTATTTCAGGGTCTTGATGTATTGGAAATTATGAGAAATATTAATGTGTTTGTTTCAAAATATTTATATAATTTGAATAATCAAATATTTGTTGAGGAGTGTAGTAACAATAAACATTTAAATACAATTAATATTCGCCATATAGCTAATTCCATTCGGATCCATGGCACAGGAATTATGAATACAACAGTGAGTAGGCCTATTTTTTTTGATTATAATAATGTACAACTATATTTCTTTTAAAGAATTTATGTATACAAAAAATTAAAAATAGTTATTATATTACAGTAATATTAAATTATTTAAAATGTGAATTTGATGTAAGTTTAATAGAATGATTGGAAAGATTAGGAATAATTAAAATTAATTACATTTGTAGGTAAATTTTACATACCAGTTTTTACGAAAAAAATTCTTTATATTTTCACAATTTATGTACGATGAACAGATTAAATCTCGTTTAATTAAGGATTTGCGATATTTTCGAGAAAACAAAAACCAATTAGATCAAATGTATCCGTTTGATCGTGCTGATAAATTCAACCGAGCCATCCGAAAATTAGGATTAACACCTACCGGCCAAAGTTACTTGGACTCATTTAGACTTTTGATAAGCCATATTGGTACCAATTATATTTAATATTCTAAATTAAGTATTGAATTAAATAAAAGTTCTTTTAAGGTAATGCAATGGGATATGTAAGGATGATTAGATCTGGTGGTCGTCATTGTTGTTCAGATGCTACATGTTTTCTTCCTGATTTTGAAAATATAGATGAATTGAAATCCTTTTCTGAACAAGAAAATCAATTGACAGAACGAACTAAAAATGCCGCTCTTAGATTATATGAAGATATTCGTACCTTATCAGAAAATTTTGATGAAAAGACTGAATATTTTAAAGTATATTGTTTTTCTTCAGAATTACAAGAAATAAACGTATTAAAAATAATCTAAAATTTCAGTTATTGGTGGAAGTCTTCGCTCCTACATTTAGAAATCCATCAAACATGCATCTTCGTAATTTTTATATGATCATACCTCCTTTGACTATTAATTTTGTAGAGCACTCGTTGGCTCGTAAAGATAAATTAAATAAGAGAAATAAAGTTGGAGCTGCATTTACAGACGATGGTTTTGCAATGGGTATTTATGCGATGAGTAAATTTAAAAAAATATGACTTGAACTCACAATTTAATGTAATTATTTTAGGTCTTGCATATATATTAGAACTACTCGAACAAGGTATAGAATTGAATTCACTTCATTGGTTTCAATCTGTTCATCAGAAATATCAAAAAGATAGACAAATTTTAAAAGAACAGTTTAATACACTTCATAATAATGATACTAAGTTATCACAAACATTAATGCTTACTGAAAAAAGAATTTTAAAACATCAGCAGGTTTGTTAATTTAGTATATGTTAAAATTAATCAGATTTAATTATATATATATATATATTTTTTTTTTTCAGGAATTTGATTTGTTATATTATAATTTGAGCAGTGCCCGAATATTTTTCCATTGAATTGAAATCAGATTTGATTATTGGCTATTGGCTGTGATTATTAAAGGCCTCTGTTGATTACATGGATAATGTAATGGAAAAGTAGGTATCCTTTACTGTATGTGTCATAAGTATAAAAATATACCGTTAATAATATGAAGTGTATATATGTTAAACTTTTATAGTTAATAAACAATGTATAAGATGGATTTTAATAAAATATATTATGAAAATATATTGTGTAATCATTTGTAATATTAATTATTTTTATGTATTAAATTATTTTAAAATATTTGTAATTACTTGCTTTTTAAGTGTGTCAGAAAAAGGTGTAATTAACTAAAAGTGGAAGCTTATTATAATCTGGAACACGTGGTAATAAGGTTTGAGTTGTTTTTTTTTAATGAAAATTCTATGAAAATACAAAAGATGATTTAACTCATAATTTTTAACTGAAGCATGAATGATTAGAATGTAATTATGATTATACTGAAACAAACTGAAAACTGACAATCCCATATTCAGAACACAAACTTTATTTCCAAAAAATATAATTATATAAGATTTAATCACTATTTAATACTATAACTTGTGAATATTTATGATGCTTTTTATAAGGCACATGGTAAGTAATAAGAAGTTATATTGTTCTGTAAGTTACTGCATATAATTAATATAACAAAAAAATAAATTAAGCTACTTATGATTGAAGTAGATCTGATAACACATTTCACTAAATGTAACTAAAGAAAACATGGCAAATTTAGATTAATGATTTGATTATTACTTCCTTTATAAAGAGAATAACATTTGTTGTAACAGATTAGAACAAAATATTGTACATAAAATAAAGTAATTGAATATTACTATTATATATACTTAAACCAATGATCTGAATAAATGTTTATCAATAAGAAGGGTGTATCAGCAATTTTTTCTGAAAAATATTTTTTTTGTCATGTAATTAATTTTATTTACGTGAAAGAAAATTAAAATATACATACAAAAAGTATATGACTGTATTTAATGTCTTAATGGAAAATGTCAGAATTGAAAACAACATTATATTAAATATTAGTTACAAAAGGCTGTGGACAAGATCAAAAAATAAGAATGCTACTTTTATATATGTTCCGCCTTTTTTAAGTAGAATTAGCATGAAAATGACTTAAAAGGATACATATACAGATTCAAAGCTGGAGGGAAATTAAGAAAATAAAATGATAATTAAGTAAATTATCAACAATAAAATTAAAAATAAACAAAAAAATTGTATCCGATTTATACGTCCACTTTAAACGGAGATCCGGGAATATGGTCGTCTCCCCATTTAACTAAAATGATGTACTCTCCACGCTCCCGTACTAAATAACTGACATTGTACGTGTTGCGGCCGGTGTGTTTAATGAAAACTTCTTCACAAGGGCCCTTTGGTCCAATGATACCGACGAAAAGAATGTTGTTACCTTTTTAAAAGTATTATGGTATTATGGGTTTACTCAACTTTTACGAGTTTAAACATATTTGATCACTTTTATAAATACTTACCAGCGTCTGTACATGATACCGTAAACTGATTCTGTTTTGCTAAATACGCTTTTTTCAATCCTAAACCTTTCGATGTTACCTTTGTTGCATCTGATTTAAAATGCGGTAAAATTGGCCCAAGTTTGGCTCCACTTTTTGATACTTTTTGAACAGTTTCAACAACAACTGATGATGTTTCTTGACCACCAGATTCAGCTAGATTTTCACCTGATAAAAAATATATTACATTGTACACTGAAGATGTAATAGAAATAATAAAAAATATGTACAAACATATATATATATATATATATATATATATATATATATATATACACATACATTTTAAATAATACTAGTTACAATATTATAATATTTCGAAATTTAATGATTGGTACCACAAATTATTAAAAAATATCAATGTTTTTTCAAAAAAAATCTTTTACAAATTATAAATTACAGAGTATACATTTGTAAATCACTAATTTATTATTATAACAATTACTATAATTTATTTGATGCAGATAATATTTTCTTAACACATTCGGGGAAAATACATACAAAATTACATATTATTTTCTTTTTTTTAAAAAAAAAAATGCTACGTTCGGCGACTAATTTTTTTATTTATACACATACGTTGAAAAATTAAATATAAAAGTTTGTAATTACATACCTGTACAATGCACTTTGAATGGGGACCCGACAATGTGATTATTGTTATATTTGATACTGAGGTAATAATCTCCTGGAACAAGAGGTGTATAACGAACTTTGTAACCTTCTTCTACTTCTGTGCAATCCATAGCAACTTTCGATGGACCGTCAATAGTAACTGCTAAAGTACCCGCGCCAGCATTGCATGTATCCACAATTAAGTCAGTTTTAACACCTAAACAAATGTATTATTTATAGCTTATCTGAATATTATTTCAAATAATCGTATACTTTTTATTACAAAGATGGTTTTAAGAAGTACTTTATTACTTTTAACGAGACTTTGTCATGCATTTGGAAAGAAAATTTGCAAACTTCAGTCTCTTAATATTGATTGTGTTAATAATATATTTAAAAAAAATATTCAGTTGAGCAACACTGGATAATGATTAATTCAATGTAATTATTTCAACAATAAATAAACATTATGAAATATGATGCAGTGATAACAAATAATAACTGATGAAAGTAAATTATTTATAATAAAGATTATTATTAATTTTTTTTAAAAAAATTATGAATTTATACAAAAGAAAAAGAAGTGCTATCTTTAGAATATACATTTAAAACTTTATTGATGAATATAGATAAAATGTTAGTTGAAATCATAAAATGAACTGGTTTTAAGTTTAGTTACATATGGTTTTTATTTACCTGTCTTAATATCCTTTAATCCATTTCCACTGGCGTGTACAGCAGCAGGATCAGCGTCATCTTTACCAACTTTGATATGAAGAGGTGATCCGGGGATATGAACTCCGTTGAATTTTACATGAATTTTATGAATACCATTCTCACGAGGCATAAATCGAACAGAGGTTTGATCCTGATCAATCTTTTGAATGAAACAATCATCCTCGCAGCCCGATGGTGCTATAATCTGAAAACATAAACGATTATATTGGTTTTCTTATCTAAGTATAAAAAAGAATGGTTCAAAATTACTTTAGCGTCAAGTTCACCACGTGCGCCGTTGTTATGTACGATAAACTGTGCCGGTTTGTCAGCTTGCACACTACCTTCTGGGAACTGAGCAACTTCAAGAAGATGAGCATCACCCATTGCAGGTGAAATATACACTTTAAATGGTGAGTCGGGTATATGTTCATCGTTGAACTTAATTCCAACGCGATACTCGCCTAATAATTAAATAAAAAAAAATAACTAAAACATTTAAAATGATATTCTTTATGTAAATTGTAATACTATAAAGATGAAAATAGTACTGAATGAATGATATACTTCTTTTATATACTAATTTTAATTTAAATATATAGAGGAATAATTAGTTAAAAAATAAATAAAAAGAAATGAACATACTCGATGTCTTAATATTAGTGTAATAATAAAAGCAAACGATACAAATATTGTATTATTAAACTACACATAATAAAATGAACTAATGAATCTAAAAAAAACTGAACGATTTTCTTAAGAGTTTTCTTTGGTACATTTTTTTTGTGATCAGTTTAACACGTATGGCGTACTTAGTAGTACTTTGAGTTTGTTCTAATATAATACTAGTTTTATTTTTCACGTTTTACATTTTTTTTAATAACGAGAGAGGAAATTTCATTTCATTTTATTTATAATTCATAGATTATAAACTGTGCAACATAAATGAAACTAAAATTTACAAAAAAAAAAACAATTTTTATATGTTTTCAGTTTTTTTATGAATCTTATTATCTTATGAACCTGAGAAACTGAAAGTAATAAGAATACTTAATAAGTATAGTGTTAATTATTACTTTATGTAAATATTTACTTTTATTCATTGTATATTTTTTTATAAATATATTAATCTAAAAAAATAATCATTAAGTATTTCATATGATTTTTTTAAAAAAGTGAAAAAAACGTAGTAATTAGATATTGCAAACCATATTATCATTAAAAATTAAGAACAAATGTGAATTGTATGTTTAAAACCGTTGTCAATTTTATTGCTCTTCGTGCGAGTGTTTTTTTATTATTATGAATTAATCATATTAATAATTTTGTTAATTATCCTTTCAATATATTGTAGCATGTGTGTTACTTTAAAAAATAATTAAATAAATTAAATAATTAACTAAATTAAAAATTCAAACTACACTGTTCAAAAGAATTTTAGATTAGAATAAACTGATTGTTTAATGTAACAGATAATTCTCACACCTTCACTGTTGTCAATTTGTTGGCAACGATTCGTTGTATCAACTAAACGGATTTCTTGACACACTTTATACATCTTATTTATATATGTTTCAATTAACTGTCGACTGTAGTAACTGTGTGTTTTATAAACATATTCATACTGTTTTTGTCACTAATCGAACACTAATGAAATTTCAATGACGTTTATTTATATTAAATTTATTAATATTTCTTTTAAATGCAGATACATTTTTCAAATAATTGTACGCGCTTATTAACTGTAAATCAACAAGAAAATTCTGAATACTTTATATATATATATATATATATATATATATATATATATATATATATATATATATATATATATATATATATATATATGAGTTCAAGTGTGTTATGAATGTATATGTAAAAAAAATATATTTAAACTGAAAAATTATGCTGAGAAAATTTCAAATATATCACAGAATATTTAAAAAAAAACTATCTTTATACGCGACTGATTGATTGATTTTCGTGTATAATCACATCGAACAGAATTAATATATAAATATATATATATATATATATATATATAAATATATATATATATATATATATATATATATATATATATATATTAATATAATTAGGAAACAAGTATATCAATAACCGGACAAAAATGTAAAATAAGTGTTAATATTGTTTGTTATTTTAATATGTTTTTTTTTGTGAATTATGAGGATATAGAAACAATTTTTGTAACATATTAGTTTATAGATAAATATATATATATATATATATATATATATATATATATATATATATATATATTATCTGTTATAATAATATGTTAAATAAAATGTCTAAAACATACATTTAAATATTTTAAAAAACATGTAAATAAATTAAACAATTATTTTATAAATACATATATCAAGTAACGTTAATTTGTATTATTTTGTGGCTAACTTTATGGAGCATTTATTTGAAAGAGATTCATTATTTCATTAGTCTGTGTTCTTTTTACAACATACATTTACTTTAACTTTGGTTTAGTTATTTTCATTCAATATTATGAAGAGTTAGATATTAAAATTAAAGAATGGCGACTACATTTGCAAAATAATTACTGAATTAATAATAAAAGCTTGTTCTAAATATGATAGTTTCTATATTGAAATTTCAGTTTTTTCGTTGTTTAAAATAAAGTATAAAAGATAGTTTTTTGTATATTTATTAACTAAATGTTTTATTTATAATATATATATATATATATATATATATATATATATATATAATTGATATTTAACACAAAGTGCTTTCAAAACATTGAAAAAGTATGCGAAAAACGTGTCAAATTAATTTTATACACACACATTTACAATCGTGTATTCACTCTTAAGAAGATTTAAATGTTTGGTGTGAATATAACACCGACAGTTTGATTGTAGATAACGAAAACAACACGAGTATAAAAAAATGAATGGATCTAATTCAAGTAAAATACGTGAACGACTGGAAAAACTGCGGCAGAGCACAGTTGCCCCAAATATAATATTGTATCGCTTAAAAATAGCGGTCAGAATTAGATATTCGAGCTATTACTTTTGTGAGTTCGTGCTGACCACCCGTCCCGCGCCCTATAGCGGAATTAAATTTAAAGCGAACGTAATGGTTCTGGATGAGGGCCAATAGTCACGTGCTGATGTGTGGGTTTCCTTCACATCACGTAACTCCCTTAGCTAATGTCGCTTATGATAGTTTGCCAATATTTTTATGTCTGTTTTGGTTGTCCTCTTTCTAAATTATGTTTTGGTTTATTTTTGTCGCCGTTCTAATATATACGCAATACATTTCTAAATATGGACTCATTTTCATATCCGTTAGGAAACTACATAATGTAGTAATTAAAAATGCATTTATATTTAAAGTATTGTTTTTAGTAATAATATTTTAAGTGATTTGATATTTTTCTAATTTACATTTAAATTAAATACACGAAATTCAAGTAAAACATATTTTAAGTTTTGAAACCAAAAGTTTTACAAACAATACCATTTATTAAAATATCCCGACAAAATTTAATTACTCGTTTATATTAAATGTGACAAGATTGCATTAAAAACGATACACAGTGATTTTATAAACAATACAAATATTCGATGAAGATTTTGTGGTGTTGCTATTATATTATTTTATACTATGCATTTACCAAAATTTTTTCTATTTCAAAGTTTGAATAAAGACTAGATTTTAGATCGATTCCAAGATATAATTCTTTTTTCAATCAATTCCACATAGTTTATTTACTACTTTTGGTAATGTGCTGTTATACTAATTTTTTAGTATTTTTTCTCACTTTATTTAAAAATTATAGTCAGTGCTATGAAATTTATTATAAATTAATAAATTTCAATATACATGTTGAAAAATATTAATAATTTATGTACTTTTAGTTATTTAATTATACCGTTATAATTTGTAAATATTTTAATATTCATTAATATATATATATATATATACAGTGAAAATCAAATGTAAAATATATTTTACACAATATCAGTTACTGCTTAGAAAATTATAAGATCTAATCTTTTGTCTTTCGTTACGTTAATATTTTAATTATGTATATTTAACACAATTGTCAAAATTTCGTAAAATATAACTTCATTTCTAATATTTTCCAATCTATTTTCAGTTGTATAATTTTTATGCATATAAATGTTTCATTTAATTTAACAAGTTATTATAGTGTAACAAATTTATATTTGATATATACGTTTTCCTGTGAAAATTCCGAGTATTACATTTTGAATAATATTATTTTAAAGTATATTATACTTATAGTCTTATAATTTATATATATATATATATATATATATATATATATATATATATATGAAAAGGTTTTATATGAAAAATATGAAGATATATTCTCAAGTAGGTCATATCAAAAGTGGGTTCAATTCTAAACAAGTAAACGTCCAATGAAAATATATAATAAATTAGAAATATAATGTAAATTAAATATTAAATATAAGGCAATAAAAACATTAATTATTAAAAAAATATACATAAATCATATTTAAAAATTCTTAGCTTCTTTATGTCACATTAGTTAATATACAGTTATATTTTAGATTTAAGGACAAACGTAAATTTAATTATATATATATATATATATATATATATATATATATATATATATATATATATGTACGTATGTATGTATGTATAACTAACCTGGTTCGGTAACTTTGTAGCACACGTCACAAGAACCATCACGTCTATCAGAGAACTGAATGTCAGCTTTACTAGGACCTTCAACACTGATAGCTAACGTGCCTGATCCAGCTTCTCGAGTCCAAATATTGAATTCATTCGGTTCACCTTGTTCACCTCTTTCAAGACCAGCTCCGCCAGCTTTTACTAAGTGAGAACCATTGTCGTGTAACGGACCAACAGTAAACTGGAAAGGTGATCCTGAAATCAAATATATTATTTCAGATACACGAAGATTATATTGTTTGTAATCAGCTTTGTCTGCATAAATACTATTTTTATTTGTGTACATGTTCTTTTTTTCTTTTAATGCCTTAATACTCAAAAGCTTAACAGTCAAAGAATATTTCTGTAAATATTTCTTGCTTATAATTAAACAAGAAAAACACAAAAATATATACAATTATATATTCAGGGCAGCAAAATGTTTATTATTTACATATTTAAAATTAATGTATACCAAGTATTCGACATTCTGTCAAAATATTTCCTGTACGTGTAAGAAAATTATCATTCTATTAGCAAAATATTTTTTTTGTATTCAAAAATATGTCGATTACAAACAGTTAATACTGACAATGGTATTTTTTTTAAATTTATAATAAGTAACAAATCAATTGTGTTTTATATATATATATATATATATATATATCAAAATAGGATTTTTATACTCGTAAACAGGTAATAAAATATTAAAAAAAAACTATCTATAGCAAATAACTGTCATAAAAATCAATATTATCTTAAGAAGTTTAATAAGTCGTGTAATAAGAAAATTTTAATAATCAAACTTACGAAAAATTGTTTGGAATAATGCCAAATTTAATATTAAAATTATGATACGAAGCAAGATTTAAATGAGGGTAACTGTAAAATGGCGTGTTTCGAAAATGTATTTTAAATTTTAATGATCTCGTTAAATCACATTTCCGTTACGATATGTATATGTACAACAATTTTGTATTATCATCTAAATTAAAAATGCTGTTTACAATCTTATGCAAATATTTTTTTCAATAAATAATAGAATAGATATATCTTTATGTCGGCGTAACATATAATCGACAAATAAATAAAAGAAAGTAATCTTTAAATACTCGAAAATTAAAGTAGACATTTTCTGTTTCAAAGAATATTGTAGGAATTATTATAATATAAAATAAAAACAAAATTCAGGTTTAGAAGAATTGTGGATCATTTTGCGAAAAAAACAAAGGTCATAAACAATGAGTTGATAGATTTTATTAACTAATTATGATGGTTAATCCATTAGAATAGTTACGGATTAAATGGTATTGAAACAATTGTACAAATGGAATATTACGTTAGAGAGAAGGTATAATTAATGATTGTGATACAAAATGTAAAGAGAATTTCGATGATATGATTACAGATAAAATATGAGTCCTATAAATTATAACAATAAAAATATGGATTTTTAGTATTATAAACAAATATGTAATTAATCATTAAAAATATTTAAATAGATTTTGAAATTTATAAAAGCCAATATACAATTTCAAGTTCAAACTGTTGATTGTGTAGTAATACAAACGTTCTAAATTATATTGAACTAAAATACTAAATGGAAGATAACATGCTTTTTTTTAATTTGTGTGTTTTTTTTTTTAATAATTTCGTGTACAAGTCCAAGTTGAATCACCTATGTATACAATAAATATACGGAAATATTTTTTTGAAAATAACATTACGTGTTAATCAAATTTGAATTGAATAAATTGGTTCAAAAAATAACCAATGTTTTTAATTTATTTGAATGATTTTTTAATTTTATCAACTTCACTTTCGAATTATGATATATTTATCGCAAATCATACAATCTTAGAAATATATTCACTTTATTACAGAAATATGTGAGTATATTGAATAAGTATTTCTGTAACGTAAAAGTATTATTTTGCTAACTGTAAAGATCACAAACTGATCTCTGTATTATTTTAGAAATTATATTTGAATAATTTTCTAAAAAAAAAAACATATTTGAAATACCGTAGAAAAGTTGAAATATATCAGTTAGAGAATATATAAATATTATAATCGACTATAATTATAATTTGGGTACGTATTTACATGAAATAATCATTCACAATTTATATTCGAATTTGTGTAAGCCATAAATAAATTTAAACACAATATCGTATACTTCGATTTAAATGATATTTATTTGACAAAAGCAACTCATGACTTACCAGGAATATGCATTTCCTTGTACTTGACAGATACTGTATGGACACCAAGTTCTTTTGGTATGAAATGTACTGCATACAAACCGTCTTCTACTTCTTGTATTTCAGCATCTTCTGTAACACCTCCCGGAGATGTAACTGTTGCAACTAGATCAAACGAGGTGATACCTGGAAACAAATAAATTGTTTTAAATATGTTTTTATTGTTACCAATTATATTAATTTTCTACTTATACTAGTACTTGTATAAAATAATATTCAAAAAAATGTTCTCTGTTGAAGACACTAAACCTAACAATATAAAACATTGAAACAATTCGTAGATCGTAATTTGCTATTTTTAATTTAAATCATTATATTATAAAAATATATATTTAAATAATATAACATAGAAAAACATTAAAATATTGTTTTGTTTCTTTTTATAAAAGATGATACAAAAATAAAGCTAGTAAGTAATAAAGAAAAATAATAGTGAATTATTAAAAAGTAAATCTATGATTTCGATATATTTATAAATTATAAAAAATTACAACTCTCTTACTGATTAATTTCTAAAATTTATAGTACATTTTTTTAAAAAATAAATATAATAAAATTAATTTTACCTGGCATTTTGAATGTAAGTTTACATTGGCTTCCAACTTCGGTAACTGGTACTGCTTCTCTCTGCCTTTGAATTTTTTCACGTTGTCTATTCGTACCTTCACCAGATACCTAATAGATAAAATAAATTTCTATTAAATTATTTTATTTGGATCGTTCTGATATATTGGAAATTATATTCAACAAGTAGAATTTATTTATTTTTAATAGAATTTATAACAGTTTATTCTCAATAGAATTATTGAAAGGAATAATAAAAAAATGGATTAACATAAATTTAATATTTGTATCTTTTTGTTATTATTTTATACGAATGAAAAATAAATTTATATAAAATAAATAAACTATATATATGAACTAATAATCTTTGATATATGAAAAATTATTTTTTTAGCGTCAAGTTTATGTTACAAAACAATTGAGTCTATATTTGAAAATTAATGATGATAATTTTAATTACTCGATATAAAATGGAGATATTAATTATTAACTTATAATTTGAATTAATTTCTATTTAATTGGTTAAAATTTTAATAGTTTTTTAAAAAATCGTAGTTTTCAACAAAAGCTATTATGAATACTTCTGCACAATACAATCTATGAATATATATATATATATATATATATATATATATATATATATATATATATATATATAATAAATTACCTTAACAGTAAATGGCGATCCTTCAACATGATGATCAGCAAATTTGAGATTAACAATGTAGTAGCCAGGTTCAGTTGGCTTATATGAAATATTAAGAGTTCCGTCTTCTTTATCTGCGCATTGAATATCTGCTTTGCTAGGACCTTCAATAGATAACGATAAACCACCATAGCCTGAAAAATAAATATACGATTATTTTTTTTCCATTAAATAAAAGTTAATTTTATTTCAATACATGTATGTACAAGTGTGTTTACTAAAGAACAATTATTTAAATATATATATATATACCTGCATTACGTGTATCCACTGTAAAAGTATTATCTGTATGAGTTTTGCCTTCCTTAAGTGCAGATCCTGTGACTTTAACTTTCTTAGCATCACCGACTTCACGTTCGCATACATTGATTTTGAATGGTGAATTAGTAATATGAGTTCCCATTCTCTTAACTGATACAACATGTTCACCAATTTCACGAGGTGTAAATGAAATCCCAATATTTCCAGTGGGTAATCTTTTAAGGAAACACGGTTCTTCCAAACCACTTGGTGCTTGAATAGAAGCGTTCAAAGAGCGGATATCTGAATCGGTAATCTTTCCTGGCAATGATACTTCACTACATGACCCCACGGAGATTTGGTTACGTTTACGACCTTCGCCGGTAATTTTGGCATTGTATGGCGATCCTTTAATATGTCTATCACCGAAACGAACTGATATTTTATATTCACCGGGCGCAGTTGGTAAGTACGATACGGAAACTGTACCATCTTTGTTATCATGGCAACTGATTTCGGCTTTGCTTGGTCCTTCGACGGCCATTGAAAGACCACCAGCACCAGCACCTTTCGTTGAGATTGTGAAATTGCTTGGCTCACCACTGACCCCATGAATGAGACCTGGACCGTATGCAGTTACATAGCCTGATGAAATTGAATCGACGTGGAACTTGAATGGCGAACCTGTATATTATAATTCATTTATTGCGATTTGTGAACCTGAGGTTATTTTATTTTTATTGTAAAAAAATATTTATTTCTTTCTATTAAATAACGTTTAATATTTGTTTACAGTTTTCGTCGCAGATATGAATGATTGATTGAGTAATTGATGAACAATAATGGATGATTTATTCTGAATATACAAGTTTCAAATAATTTATAAAACAATTTTAAAAATCAAACGTCTGACCCAATTCATTTTTCAAACGGTTGATTTGGAAGAGAAAATGTTTCTAGAAAGAATTCATAATATTATATTACAAATACCACGCATTTAATATGAATATAATTTGTGAAAAAAATCGTTAAATTGAAAATATTATAAATATAAACTAGAACAACATTCACTTAGTGTAGTAGTTTGAAATCGTATTTACAATAATAAAGTCAAATTGGATGTACATCAGTATTTGAACTGAAGTTTTAAATGAATTACATTAAAATTGATCATAAATTATTAAAATTAATACAAAAATTATTTATTAAAAATTGTAGGTAAAAAATCAAATACCTTGAACATGTTCTCCATTATATTTAACGCTCAATTCATGAGTTCCTTCTTCACGTGGGTCATATTTTACTGTGACTGTTCCATCTCGATTATCTTCAATAGTAGGTTTGTCAAATTGTCCGCTCGGCATTTTTACTTCAGCTGAAAAAAATAAGTCAATAAAATGCTTGATTGTACTTGAAAAAAAAATAAATTAAATATTAAATGACACATTTAGCTATTAATTTAAACTTGGTTAAAAGTAATGGATATTATTCCCTCTCATAATATTTAAAATTTGTAAGTAAATTTTCATTTTTAAATCCTAATATTTTATTTAAAACAAATCGATATGTACAGTGATTAGTGTAAAAAGTCATTTAAAATAAAATATACTCTTCTATTTAAAGAAATTTTGAAATGTTCATATGGTTGACGCATGTATCATGGCTGATTTCATACAATATGCATGCAGAACGAATTAATCTGTCAGTTAAATATTTAACCTTGGGTCATTTTCAAAACATTTCATTTGATAATAACGGTAGTTTGTTTATGAATATTTTTATATTTCAATCTTCGCTTTTTTAAGTTGGCTATTTTGAAAAAGTGATTCAGAATACATTCACCAATTTACATATATATATATATATATATATATATATATATATATATATATATATATATACATACACGTGTGTGTGTGTAATGAAGAATATCTGTTAGTATAGTGTAAATGAATAGGATAAGAAATAAACAAATTTATATTAAAAATAGAGTACTAAATACATTGCAAATAAAAAATGGTTAAAATAAATAGAATATACGTGAAAAGGATGTTTATAAAAACATTATAACGAAATATGAATAAATTATAACATAATATTAATGTTTGGTAGTGTGTACTTAAATATAGAATATAAATAATATTTATTTACCTGATTATAGAAATGATAGACATTTATATTTCAAAAATATGAAGATTAAATATTTACAATTTATATGTAACTAACTTAAAAAGCGTATATTAAATAAATGTTATAATTGTATATATATATATATATATATATATATATATATATATAGTTGGGTGGTTGAAAAATAATTACTGTTTATGCACCCATTTGTCAATCTTTTTGTTAAGTGGTCCGGAATGATGGATAACTAACGCTAAATTTTGTGTCAGCTCTCGGATTGTGCGCAGTTCTGATTCAACTAACACCTTCGGTTGGTTGTTATGAACTGAAGAAGGACGCCCGTGACCTTCTTCACCTTTAAGACTATCGTCCCCAGCACGAAATTTTTGGAACTACCATTGCATCGTACGTTCCTTAACAGTACTCACACTAAAAATCATCATCGTTTAGTTTACGAGCAGTTTCTACTGCTTTACCATCCATTTTGAACTCATACAAAAATTGATCTTGTTTGCTTTTCCATCTTTAACTCAATAGCTCAATTTGAAGTAAAATTAATAATGAAATCATAGTCGATGTTACCAAAACACAGATCGAAAAATGCATTTTAGAATGATATTAACATGAACACGTAGAAATGACACTTTTATTGAAAAAAATTAAGATTAGAATTCAGACAACAAAAATCACAATTATTTTCCTACCAACCTAATATATATATATATATATATATATATATATATATATATATATATAATCTAAATATTTACATGAATTTGATTAGTTCTTCAGGGTTTACTTTTGAATAGCAAATATTTAAGAAATTCTTTCAATGAATATTAACAGATAATTGATATATAATTTATTTATAAATATACACACATATTGTATATATGTATGTATATATGTATGTATATATATATATATATATATATATATATATATATATATAATGAATATGTGTTATGTGTGTAACAATACAACAGGAATTAGAAACACTTCCACTTTTACAACAGTAAAAATTAATTAGAATAAATGACCGAAAGTTCCAGCCACGAGTACTAATTTGATGAAAAACACATTTATAGAGTTCAATGGAGGACTTGTATGTGCATTGTGGCAAATAATTTAATAGTTTTCAGAATAAATTATAACAGATCAGCAACATAATTAAATTAAAAAATGTACAAAGAAGATATTTATTAAACACTAACGATTTACTTTTATTAATGTGTCTTCAACAAATATTAAGAAGAAAATTAAAATTGAAAAAATGTGTATTATGAAAAATTAAAAAAAATATCAGCTACTCAACGTCACTAAAATATAAATCTACACTTAATGATCTGAGACATGACAGCTTACTCTAATATTATTTTATTTTAGTCCTGCCTAAAAAAATCCTGTATATTACGTCAGAAAGAAATATACGTTAGAAGTTTTTCACAGCTGGATATTTATGACTAGTTCACAGTACTTTTCAAGTATTTTTCTCAAAAATCCTCGATTACAGACGAGTCTATTAATGCGAAGTCATTAGTGGTGTATATATATATATATATATATATATATATATATATATATTTGTACTAACATCAAAGGTTTTCAAAATGGTGCCAATAAAGGATTTTAATTCATTACTTCAAAATTATTCATAGTTCAAAATATTTCAGAAAATTAATTTAAATTATACCATTTATCTGACTATTTTTAATTATTTTTTCAAATAATAATACACGTACCCTGTGATTGTGATATATATATATATATATATATATATATATATATATATATACTTTGACTCAAACAATCATACAATATATAAAGCAATATAATTTTACAATTACTTAAAAGATTACCGTATAAAATGTTTCCAAAAAATTAATAATTATTTCAAAACAATTATAACGATTAATGGATATTTTAATATTATTAAAAATGTTTTATCTAAATTTATGCTATTTTAAGAATTTCTAAAATAAGTAAATATAATAAAAAATAAATAAAACATGACAAATAATGTACAAGCAGAGATAGAAAATAACTTTGAATATATATAACAATTAATGAAGTAACATAATATGAAAAATATCATTAATAACAGTTTTAAAAAACGAGCACAATTTTAAATTAAATTTAACGGTTTTGATTTCAAAATGAAATGTGTGTGAATTTTTGCACATTTATATGTCTCGTTTAATTTAAAAATGACTCAGCGTGAAATATGAATATTTAACGTTTCAAATATTCGTATACCTGATTTATTAGTTGTAGAATCATTTTTCAAATATTTAATTAATGAATGCCAAATGTACAAATATACACAAAATAAATATGCGAATATATTTTTATCAGTTATTTCTCAATCACTTTGAAAAACTTGTGAAAATGAGATTAATATCAAAGAAAAATTATTTTTAAGTAAACGAACTGTTTGTAATATACTAAAAAGATATAATATTTAGAATTATATATATATATATATATATATTCATAAACATAAATTAATTGTTATTTGATACTATATCATTTAATTCTTTTGACCACTGTTAAGTTTTTATCTTGTACGACCGATTTTGATAAGTACTAAAAATTAGAGCCAGTGAGTATAAAATTCAATGTATAACAAATATATAATAAAGATATTAAAAAATATTCATATACGAACGAGATATAATTTTAAATTAATAACATTTACTATTCACAATTTTTTTAAAAATTGTATTTTAAATAATATTATAAAAATCTGCTGTATAATTACTATAAATTATAATTGAAATATTATTTAAAGAAAGTAGCAGTATTGAAAATTTAATATTGTGTAATTTAATACTGAAAATTTAATTTAACATACTAAAATGTTAATTATTCGTAAACATTATCCACACAGTAAAAAAATGCAATATTATGAATAAGATCATATTTTAAGACAGATATTTTGAGAACACTGAAACGTTAATTAATAATAAAGAGTTCTATAGTTACAAATAACTTTCAATTTTACTATATATTTGAATGAGTGCCAATACAATACATTTGTGAATGAATTTATGTCATTCATAAATGTATGACGAATAAATAAATATATATATATTTATATATATATAAATCTACTGATAAAATAGAATTAAAAACACAAACCTGAATATCAAGAAAAATATCTTAGATAATAAAAATAAGTTTTAAATATAGAATGTATAAAGATATCGCCCACCTTTAAAAAAAAATTATATGAAAATATTTTATAATGTTTTTTACTTTTATATCTTGGAAGATTTTTTATGATTACAAACTGAAACAATATGTGAACAATGTGTGGAATAGTTTATATATATATATATATATATATATATATATATATATAAATATAAATGGATACATAAATAGATAGATATTAAAGCTAATAAAGGATATTAATTAAAATTATTAAGTGGATTAACAGTTAAAAGTTTCCTATAAAATAAGCGTCGATTAAAAACTTTCAATTTCATGTATAAAAAATAATAGGTTTTAATATTTAAGTTATATATATATATATATATATATATATATATACCCACAGTTTTTATATAAACGTAAATATGACTGTGGTTTAAATAATAAATTTTGCTTATTAATATCATCAAAGATCATAAAAATAACAAATAATATGAAAAACAGTCATAAGTTATTAAAAATAAGAATGAATCAAAACACTAATAACATTTTCAGGATAGAAACACACCTCAAATTTACAAATTAAAGAGAACAATTTTATAAGATTTAAATATTTTTAAGTAAAAATGCCAACATAATATTTATATACATATTTTTGAAAAAAAATTTCTGAATATTTATAAATAACGAAAAATGTGTGGTTTAGAAAATAATAAATTTTATTTCAGAAAATATTTTTTTATTATTACAGTAAAGATATTTATTTGAAATATTTTTCACGAATCGAATATTTACTGGGAAATAAAATGTTTTTGCATGATATTTCGAATTATTTTTGAGATTTATGTTTCTAATAGTATATATTATTTGGAGAAGATATTTTGTAACTAAAGAATTATAACGAATGTTTTATATATATATATATATATATATATATATATATATACGCGCACATTAATATATTTAGTTTTTAGTAAAAGTAACCAAGCTTTTATCAATATTTTATCTCAGATAAAATATGTTGTATAGTTTTTATAAAATTTATTTTCAAAATGTTGTTTTATCAACACATATTTTTAGATATTATTCAACATTGTACAATTCATATATACAATATATTGTAAATATCTTACTATTTTATGAAGTACGATTAGGGAACAATTAAATTGTACAAAATTTACAGTACATAAAAAAATGACAAACTGGTAAGTATGAAATTGTAATATATATATATATATACACTACAATTTCATATTTACCAGTTTGTCATTTTTTATGTACTGTACATTTTAATATATATATATATATATATATATTGAGAAAATAAAATTTCTTAACTAAGCTCAAGTGAGTACTCATTTATTTGTTGTATTTAAAATGAATTCAAACGAAATAATGAACAAAGATATTTGGCTTATCAAGTTTGTTTAATTTGACAATAAAAAAGCTTTTCAGGTATAACTCCTGATTACTACGAAAAATAGTATTAAACAATTATTTATGTCACCGTATAAGTTAAACAAAAATGATGAATTCCACCTTGATCATGTGTATAATTCAGTAATAAACACTGATGTAAAAAACATCCAAACACGAGCGAACGTAACAATGAAATTTTCGTTCAAGTTTAAAAAGCACAAATTCGTCTCACTGCCACGTACAAAACGACACGAGATAAACTTTCATCCCGTTCAACTTACCCTTGTGTGTGTGGAAATAAAAACAAGAAATATATGTGAGCGGTGTAATGAAATCAACACCGTTCTGAGAAACGTTATCAAGTGGAAGATCGTGCTCACAACAATAGACTATTGGATTTTCTTCGCGATCGAATTCAGATACGGTAAACGTTTTCAGAAAATCAAAGTGCATACGGGCCAATTCGGTCCAGCGCGTTTCCCGGGGCGCTTTTTTCAGCTCGGTTCTGCAGTACATCGCGCGTCAGCACTGTCCACCGAAGACCATGTCACGGAGCGGCGACCTAACCGTGCGCCGGCGTCGCACGTAGTGAGCGAGAAGTACTGACGAAGTCGTCTTCCATAGTTGCAATTCAAATTTGGGGTGACCGTGGCGTCAACCAACCGAAAGTTATGTCAAATAAAAGAGTACTCTCCCGATATATCGATAGAAGGATCATTTAGTATCTCTTCTCCTCATCTTAATGAGGACACTTGAGATAGCGATAAATATACATGACTCTATTTATGATACATACAAACATATATATATATATATATATATATATATATATATATATATATATATATATATATATGTGTGTGTGTGTGTGTGTATGTGTGTATGTGATATATTCATGTATATGTTTAAGTTTTAAAAAAGAACCAAGGTTAATGAAAGATAATAATTATTGAATACACTTTTCAGAATATTGAGCTACTTAAAGGGGATGGTTCTCTGAACACCGAATAGATCTTAAAAAAATGGACATAAAAGAATTCGAAAATTGAATAATTAGTTGTGCATCAATCAATTATGTAAATAATTATTGTAAAAATCGACATAACAATAAAAAATGATTCAATAGAAATAAGATGTTTAATAATTATAAATTGTATACTAGAATATTTTAATTTAAAATAGGATTAGATTGTGACGATGAATATAAATATTTATGTTATACATTTCTATTTAGTAGATTAATGCAAAAATTTCATTAATACATTGCAAACAAACGTAGAACGTTAAAATCAAAATGTCTGATTAATGTATGCGATTAAATAAAGGTATATATATATATATATATATATATATATATATATTATAGATTTAGATATATGAAGACTATTATAGATTTTTGATGAAAGATGATATATGTGTAGTGTCAGATTATAAATTTTGGCAAACAATTCGTTGCGTTAGCTGATCGATTGAACATTTAAAGCAGAGTTAATCTTTGTTAATATCTACATACAATATCAATCTAAAAGAAAATTCACAGTTAAAGATTTATTAACTTGTAGTGAAATTCCATTATACGAAATTATAAAAATTAATATAAACAAAAAACAATATATATATATATATATATATAAATATAATTAACGTTTTATGAATAATTTTTTAAAAAATTAAATCGTTTTGAAGTATAACAAAAGAAAAGCTATTAGAATGTATAATGTATATATGTAAGAGTATTAAATATAGGTAAATAAACTTAAAATGATTTAATATTAGGGTGTCAAATCAAATAACATCGAGTATATCAAATATGAAAATATCGGATGATATATAAAAGAATCGACTTTAAGAGTTCGAAGTGTTTAATAATTCATATACAATTATTCTCATTTTTTTTTTAAAAAAAATGTATACTTTGTAATATCAGTATTACTCATTTATTAATCTAGTTAAATTCTTCGTTATGATTAAGTTAGTAAAAATTTTATGAAAATGCGTTACATCTGTATGATTTAATGGGTATTCTCAATAAATTTGGCAGCGTGTGTCAGTCTACAACGAAAGTTATGTTAGTGTGTCACAAACAATAAATAAGATCATATGTAAAATATTTATTAATTTTTTTGGTGGTTAAAAAGAAATAATTTCAAAATATTTTCTATCTTTAGTTCGAATTAGAGTATTTTCAGTTATCATGTAATTATATATATATATATATATATATATATATATATATATATATATATATATGCGTATGTGAATGCATGTGTGTGTATTTATGTATATAAAAAATACATATATTTGTTATCTATTTTATTTTATATATATATATAACATTTTTTCAAAAAAAATATACTACCTTGTTAAAAGACCTTCAAACGATTATTAGTAATTTTCATAATTTGTGTTAAATTTTACTTGAAACAAGTTAAATTCTGTATATTATAATTACTTCTATTCACTTCTATTAATTTATATTTTAATGAATAATACTGAAGAAATATTTATTTTATTTCTAAGTTAAAATATATACCAACTGATCGATAATTCTAATTGACTACAGAAAGGTAAGAAGAAAACAGTATGCAAGAGAAAAACAGACAGATTAATACCAGATGCCCATTGAAATATTTTTTTTTACTAAATATAACAATGTTTGGATTTAATGTATTAATGTAAACAACAAAAAAGTATTTTGTGTTTTTTAAATAAGTGTTTATACAGCAGTTTTAATTTCATTTTCTTTTTATTTACATGCTTTTAATTTAACTATTATTGATATAATTACAACGGTGAATACCAAATACTAAAACTATAACATAGTTGGTTATAGATAATTTTTAATTACAATTGTCTATATATATAAATCTGAAACATATTAAATGATCCTAAATTTAATTTTAATATATCTATATTAAATGTAATTGTAATGACAATTGAATAAGTCATTAAATTGTAATAAAGAATGAAAATGCAATGAATTATCAATTAATTGTTTAATAAGAAAATAATAATTGAGTATCAATCAAAAGTTGACACCATTTGATACTATCGACAGTACACTGTTATTAACAAGTATTCGATCGATTTGTTTATTGAAAAAGTATATATTTACAACGAAACTGTTTAAAATATACATAGACGTTTACTTTTCCCACATTCCAAGCATCTCAGTAATTTAAGCATTTCGTTAAGATGTTTAATTAGAACAAAAACATGTGGTTCTAGGTTAACTGCCAAAGATGATGTTTTTCTTTCTTTTCAAATGTAAACTCACCACTTGTCAATTGTGTTACTTTGTACGACAAAGAAGTTGGCGACTATGTTACTAACAATTAGCGATGTTTATTTTTAGTGGTTTGAATGAACATTCATATCATAGTTCTACTATCTATTAATCTTTATTACTCTTAAGTAAAAGCTGAAAACACGTGACATGAAAACAATTGTATCTCCATTCAACACGATTGTTTGAATATGTTTTTTTTTAAACTCTACTATTGTATCTGATGAATGAGATACTCGTAATGTTATTTTGGTAACAACCATGCAATAAAAAGTTATTCTCGACACTATGCATAATACAGAAAGGTTTTTCTTGGATTATGTCCATTGTCTTTTGGCTACTGTGTTTCGGAACTAGTTTTATTTGTTTCTGTATTATTTATCTAAATAAAAGACAATGACCTCTTAAGGCGTATTAACATTTTGCCAACTATGTCAATATTTGATAATTGTTTGACAACTGTACATTAATTGTTTACAGTGATTTCTCTATTTCATTTATAATTAACATAAATACATTATATAGATTCATTTATTAATTAATATAAATAAAAACCAGGAAAATTCAAATGAAATATAAATACATACGAACAGGTTTATGGATAAAAAAGTAAAGAATAAAAATTAAACAATTAAACAAGAATGTCAGTGTAAATAAAGTACCTGTCATTTTATTTTTTCAGAAATACTAATTAATATTGTATAAACTTCGTATGCCTTTTATAAAATAATGTACTGATTACTCAGAAGTGATAAAGATTTCATTCCAATGATTATAATTACACACAAATGCACATCAAATACACACACACATACATACATACATACATATATATATATATATATATATATATATATATTCAGATTAAATATTTGTTTAAAAGGAAAATGTAAAATAAAATATCATTTTAGATACTATCGTAATAACACAAATTTAACACAAAAATGTACACGTATCTAAAAATATAAAATTCTTCTCAAAATAAAGTAATTCATACAAAAATACTGACTAATTATTTCTGGAACAAGTTTTTGATTTTGAATATATAGTTGTTTTTATCCTTTTCTCTTTTTATTTACTTCACATATTTTTTTTAATGTCCCGATATTCTGTGTACACAAAACATAAGGTTGTAATGAAATATCTGAGTATATTTTTTTCAACATTCTTTCGACACAAATAAATATTTTCTTCAAAGAACCTGTATGTAAATCTGAATATACTATTTCCATTGCTTGTCTGAAGACCAGATCACGGGAAACACATATATTAATAAAAGGGTTATCGTGTATGTAATTAGTTACAAAAAATATTAGTACAGTGAACATAACTAAAATAATTCAGAACAGTATTGTGCAGTCTCAATAAATGGAAAAAGGATTTTAAGTGATAGTTGACATAAAACGATTCAAGTTATATCAACCTCAAATAGTTGAAAAAATCAAGTAAGTGTATAATTATTAAATTTATATTGTTGGTAAAATTAATTTGTGCATTTTCATATATTTATATTGATTAGACCTGTATTTTTAGTAAACTATCTGTTGAAATTGTATGCTTACATACATACATACATATATATATATATATATATATATATATATATATATATATATATATATATATATATATATATATTTGTATGTATGTTGTATATCACATAAATGTATATTACAGAAGCGGATTCGAGTACACATCGTGTTGCGTTTTCAAGTTTGCCGAACAACACATAAAAATATGAGAAATCGTTATAAATAATGCCAAGAATATTATTTTTAAAATGTTTACGAGATAAATTGGCGTCCGTCGCACCCGCGCACTTCTTCTACGGCCATGGGCAGCTGTCGCCGAATGATAAGTATTTCGAAATTTTAGGTATGTAGGCGTCTTCGTTCGTGCCACAGAATTCGTGCATAGAGCACACACCCCAATTTTTTTCAGTTTACTATAAGCTTTTTAATTGATAATGTTACGCGATTTTCACTGAATATTCAAAAGACACATACATAATATAATAATAACACTAATTATTTTTATTACAACATAATTAATGATATACACAAGGTATTTTTTGATGGACGCATTTTAATAAATGCAGCATTTTTAAAAAGCATCTTTCATTTGAAATTGACCTAAGCAAATATTTTGAATATATTTTTACTTCATTGACATAGCATTTCCAAATTACCAATTTTTTACATCTATACATGTCCTTTTTATTATTTATAACTTGTTCAGATTTGATAACATATTGTATTTTTTTTTCAAAATACAAATTATAATAATAACAATAATAAATTAACACCTTACATTTTTTTTCAAAACCGTTAATGGATTAAATGTATTGTCAACATTAAATTCTTAAATAAAATTTCCTTCAACAATTACATTGACTATATACACATATAAAAAAGTAAGTATATTTTTTACAAAAAATAAAAATGAAGTACTTGTAATAATACCTACATAAGATAGTACAATAAAATGGAAAACGAAGTCATACAGTTATTTATACACATTATAAAATAAATTCGGATTTTTCTAATATATCTTATAAATAAAAATGTTTCAATACTATAAAAGGATAAACATTTTAAAGAAATTCAATATTCTAATGGAAATGGTAATTAAATTATTGAATTTAACTCCACAACACTTCAAAATCAATTCGTTGAAATAATAAAGAATAATTGAGACGTTATAAAATTTAAACTAAATTTATTCAAGCGCATAGTTTAACTTGTACATTTTCATTCATTTGATTAATTTAGAAATCTTCCAATATAGGATTATCTCTGTATATATATATATATATATATATATATACACGTGTGTGTGTGTGAATGTACGTATGTACGATGTGTGTATTCACAAAGTGAAATAAAACACGATAACGTATGTGTTCAAAACACTGAAATAACCAAAAAAAGTCACACAACTTGCACTCATTTATAAAATAAGTCATAACAGCTGGTTGCAAGTACTTATGGAAAGGGCACGATGCATCTGTGCCAAGAATGTTACATTACACTCAGTTAAGTCTTATTGCAAAATGTATATTTTGTTGCAAAATACATGTTCTGTAATTATTTCTAACGACTGAAAAATGTTTCAAGTTATTGAACTAAAATAATAACAGCAATATAAATAATTTATACACGTGTACAATATAATGTTATATTTAAAAAATGTCAAATATGTAAAAAAACAAATTAAATATACGGAAATAATAGAAAAGATTGTGCCTGAACAAATATTAACATCAAATATAAAATTTATTTGCTTCTATTTTCTCAAATGGTTACAGAAAACTACAAAATAGAGGAAATTCATTATTTATTTATTAAAATATTTTCAGACATATTTAATATTGTATATGTGTCATCGAGGATATAAAAAAAATCGTATAAATTAACTAATATACATAATGTACACATGTTATATATACATTTTTACTTTCGTGTGGTAAGGTTATAACAACATATATTTTATTACCTTCGGGGTTACATAATTTTTTTTTTCATAAACTGTTTACACGTTGAAATATACAAACACACCTCACATACATAAAGTATATATATATATATATATATATATATACACATTAAATATAAGAATATAATAATGTAAAGATATATTTATATAAAGGGTATAATTGTTGATAAAAATAATTTTAAAATCGATAGAGAAATTAAGATTTGATAAAGAAAATTCTGATTAATACAGTTTAATTAAACATTTTCACTCGACTATCCCCTCTGAGGGGACATCGAAAATCTAACAAATAGAAATATTATTTTTTTTTATAAAACATGAATTAATAAATGTATTTTTGAAGTTTCATTTGAATAAAGAATTTATTTACAATTCGATATCATTCTATTTGTAGTTATTTGTTACTATTTTGTTAAAAAATATGTTCGAGTTGCTAGTAGATGGGATGAAAAAAATCTCGGAGTGCAACGGGTTAAATGTACATTTAGAAAAATATAGAAAAAATCATCTATTATTTCTGTTGATATTATAAACTACACATGTATATCAGAGATACGATCATCAGTTATTAAAGAATATAAAAAATTAAATGTAATGTTATATATATTATTTATCTTATTTCATAAATTAATTATACGAATGACTAGAAGTTGATTTTATGAAAAATGATTTTGAGACAAATTATTAATGACAACTGCAAGACTTAATGACCTATCTAAGATTTTTCTAACTACTAATTGGAGGACTGGTTTTTTCTTGTTTTTATTTAAGAATAGAAAAATTAAGTATAAACCACTTGACATATCGTTTAAGAATTTTTTACTTTGGCATACGTTAATACATGCTAATATACATACTAGCTAATTATATCTAAATTAGATTGATATAAATTGCAAGACAACCGTCAACAAACTGTGATTGATGAACATGAGTTTTTTTTTATATTTTCTTCCCTAATCGTAGTAAAGAGTTTGTTTCATTAATAAAAAATATTAGAAAAGAATTACAAGGATTGAATAATGTAAGATATTACTATATTTCTTATTTAAGTTACACACAACACTATATATATATATATATATATATATATATATATATATATATATATATATATATATATATATATATATATATATATATAATATTGACTTTGACTCTCTCTTCATTTCTAAGTGATGTTTTTTATGAATACAAAAATATTTTTCAAATAAATGATTTATTATTTTTTGATTTGTGATAATATTGAAAGATCTACTTTTATAATATATTGGACTATTTTAAAATCAAGGATTTCCATTATTAATGATATTAAATATTTAAAAATAATATTAAATAATTTTAATTTTATTTCACCTATAACAAGATACATATGTAAAGTGAATTAAAATTTTTACGGTTACACTATATCAGAAATAAATTTATACAGCAAGTTATTTTATAAAATATCTTGCTATTTTATAAATAATCTGCAGCATAGTATATTTAAAAGTCTATGTTTCCGCAGAAAATATAGAATAGGAATAATAATTACTATGAAACTTTTTTTTAAATAAAGATAACTAGAGTTGTATAAAATAAAGCAATTGATATTAACAAGTAATATTAACAAAATATATAAATGAATACTAAAAAAAATAATCTGTTTAAGCTGTTGTATTGAATCTAAATCAAATGATTCGTTTGAAATACTTCTAATATCTGATGAATGAATCACATGAAATAACCTTATATTGTTTGACATATTGATAAAAAGAAATAAGTTTTTTTCATCTCGACCTAAAGAAAATGTTGAATATTTGAGTCAATATGTGTTTACATATTGAACGTATCTTTTAAACAATACAGAGTGCAAAGTAAGTACAGAAAAAGATGAATATAATATGACTGATACGTTTCCTAAAATAAACATTATCGGACACTGACAATATCTGGCAGTGAAAGTGTCCATTAACACATATCATTCGTAAAACACAAACATGATTTTGGATTTTTTAGACATAAACCATTAGAGATGTTTATAGCATAGGCGATCTCTTATCCGTGGTAAAATGTAACGATTGGCAACTTTTCAGAAACAGCAATATCACATTTTTGTCTCGAGGATTCATCATTCACAAAACGAAAAGTACCTGTTCAGTTTATATTCATTTCTTTTCTTTTCAAATAATTGATACGAGCAATTGACACAAATTACTGAATGGATCATTCATTTATTTGACATAAAATCACAAGTACAAGTAAAATATTTAATATAAATATCTTGGACGGGAATATTTTCATACTGTCTTATACAGTTTATATATATATATATATATATATATATATATATATATTATGTTTGAAAATAATATTAAAAAATGAATTAATTTAATAGCATTTCAAGTATGTCATCAAAGTTCTTTTTATGTCAAACGGAAAAGGAAATGAAATAAATTATATTTAAAAATAACATTTTTATTATCTGTTTTTTGTCTATTTTTTTTCTCTTTCACAAGAAACCATTCTTTGATGATAGTAATTATGTATATATATATATATATATATATATATATATATATATATATATATATATCAAAAGATACTTTTATATAATAATTTTTTTAAAAAAATGAATTTGAGAAATATTTAAGAATAGATCGATGAGTAATTGAATTAATGATAATTAAATCCTTATTTTTTACCGAAACTTCTCTCATAAAATTTACTGCTTTAACCTGGTGATGATAATTATTATTATTAAATGTTTTTTAAATTAAATTATTTATTGTTAGTTTCAAATAACAGTCGTTTCAAGCACTTCTATACATGTACTTCATCGGTAATAATATATATTTACTAACAACATTTAAAATATATTCATAAAGCATTACTTTGTACTTATTCATATCTAGATATAAATATGATTTTTTTTTTAACTTTAGAAGTGTACCATTTTTTTAAACAAATATTTAAAATGTGTGTATTGGAATTAGATCTATGTGGAATTCACTTTATTGATACACTAGCAACTAAATATTGGATTCAATTGTTGACAGGTGGAAAAAATTGATTCATTCATGAACTCTCTGTTATATAAATGCTAATAATTATTATAACTAAATGAATATGCATATATATATATATATATATATATATATATATATATATATATGTATATAAGCTTCCAACATGATAAACGTTAATACGGACGAGATGTAGCATACGAACATATTATTTATGAATTTCATTTGCCAACGTCCAAAAATAATGAGCCGGGGACCTCAGCGGAGGAGCCTCGGTCATCATGAGTCATCGTAACGAATTCTGGAATGCGAAAACACATCGTTCTGCCCGGAAATGACTATCCACGCCGATGCATATTTTGTCCACGTCATTCGGACATACAGCCAATATACACATTAGTTTGTCAACGTTATAAAAGTGTGACGCCAATGATTCCTTTATATTAATTTATCCTTACAAATACAGTTAAATATATATTTGAAGGGCAAATATTTCATTTATACTCGATGAATCTAAATTAAATTCTATATGAATGAAAGGTTATTCATTGTAGAAACTTGGAATATATTAACAAATAATTAATATTTTTTTAATAATTGGTATAAAAAAATATTAAAATAATGAAAAAATGAGCGAATAATTGCTTCATCGTGCACTTGAAATTCAATTTATAAGTGACATTTTTCACACGAAAAAAACTAATCTATAAATCTAATATATGACTCAAAGTTCTAAACTAATCTTAATTCAGTTTTCTGAAAATATCTATCTATATATACATATACACACACACACACACACATATATATATATATATATATATATATACGTTATGTATGAGATTTTTGTAAGCATCAGATAGGTTATAAACGAAGTGAAATGAATGAACTATAAGAGAGAAGCTTTGATAATCTAATTTACATTTCGAAAAGAAATTAGAATAATTTATAACTGTTAAACAAAATAAATTCAGTATATTTATAAATAATATATATATATATATATATATATATATATATCATTGTCAATATGATTATACAAGGCATCTTCAAGGGCCTTGATCTCCTTCTTCATAGGTCTACTTTTTTCTTCTCGTGTAAAGGCTGTTTATTATATTCAGTACTAACGATTTTTACTTCACGTGATTATAAGCTCAACACTCAATCTCCAACTTATTTATATATATATATATATATATATATAATTATGTATGTATGTGTGTGTTTATGTACTGTTATAAGATTATTTATATCAAAAGACGGAATAATGAAGGTACTATAGGAAAAATCACAGGCCTAGAACATGAAACCCTTATATTTTTAAATAAACATTTTCATTGTCAAACCTTGACAATTCGACTGCCAAATTTTGTGATATATTACATCCGGTATAAAAATATTTTTGAACGCGAAAGTGTATAACGCTGATTCAGTTCGCTAGTTGAGATTATACAAGCGTGTATTACGAATGAATTAGCTTCACAACATAATATTTGCCATTAAAATTGAATAAAATATATTACTTATAAATTTCTACTCAGGATACTTAGCATACATACATATATATACACACACACACACACACATATATTATATATATATATATATATATTAATCTGAATAGTCAACTTTTAATTCAATTAGAAAATGAAAAAAAATAATTTAATTATAATATGCTTCCTGTTAATACTTTTTTTTACATACACCTTTTTCAGTATTTTTTTTAATTCATATAAATAATGCACTAATTATATACAGTAACCTGTAATTGTATTTAGTACCCGTTTACAATAGGAATGACGAGATATATTCCATCGATAAATATGTCTAGAATTACTTAAATTCATCGGAAAATATGTATACTTATCAGTTATTATGGATATTTACCAATAATTTTTAAAAATGTCTTATAGAAAATGCGAATAACCGAACAGTGAATGTATGGTTTACAATTAGAGATTTATATTTTTAAATACAGTAGTAGGTTAGGTCACGTTAGATATGTAAAGATAGGTCAGGTTGGATCAGATCTGTTTTGATAAATGATCTATATTCTATGCTGCCTTCATATTTTTTATATTGGTCAGGTACATAATTAACAATTTTATAAGAAAGTCAGTCATTTTGTTTAAAATTATTAATTTCCTGCATTAACCACAAGATTTACTCATTATATATAATTGATAGTTATTTTATACAGTCAGCATATACACATTTTCGTTAACTTTTATATTACTATATTGTTTTTGTTAAATCTTCTATTTCTATATTGAAATATAATTGACAAATTGAATATATAATAAAAATTCGAGAATATACCTTAAAGTATAATGAAACCGAACCTCCAGTATTGATAATGGTATTTTTTGTTACTTTATAAATAGGATTATATAAAAAGAATAACAGATACAATTTAATGGAACAAATTTACATCTTTTACTTATAAATGTACTCTTGTTGCTGTTAGGTATTAAATGAGGTAATATTTAATATACAAATAAATTAATATTGTAGCAAAATTTTTAAATTAAAATATTTTTAACAGCCTTCTGGAATTTCATCTAAGATGATTGATTAATATTCGATAATTAATTAAAGTGAAAATAGATTTTCGACGTCACTAACTAATACATCACTCGTGTCATTCGTTTTGACATGCATTACTTTTTATACATTAAATATCAAGATAAAACTAAAGGCACGTTGTAAACTAAAGAATGTGTTGATGTACAGAAAAGCTTTTTTTATTTTACTGTCAATTTATGCTTTTCAAGAGCATATTTTTCAAAACAAGTCACTGGTGACACATTTACCGTACAATTGGCGCTGACAAATTTGTTCTGAATTTAACTTATTCATATTATTTTTAGATTTATTTTTTTCGTAATTATAATTTTAGTCATTTATATATATATATATATATATACATATAGAGAAAGAGAGAAACTAATTAATAATTAATTATGAATCTATTTCTAAAATAAGCACATCATATAAAAATCTATAAATAATACAAAAATGTATTATTTCAAATGTAAATAATTTACTGAAAGGTATTTAGTAACATGAAACGAATTTAGATTTGTTTCAAATAAAATCTTTTTGAATTCGGTGAAATTTAAAACATCTGTGTTCATTTAATTTTATTTTTTTCGTGTCAATGTTAAATTGAATAGATTATTTTCTTAAATATATTTACTTTATACAGATATAAATCATGAAACATAAAGTAAATATATTTTGAATTATAATTATTTCAAACAAAATTCAAATATGACTGAATTCAGTTATAAAACTTATTAAATATAATAATAGCATACACCTGTGAGTTTCGTTAAATAAAGACGTGATTATTTTCAAAAGTATTTTAATACTATTTTTTATTTTTAAACCATGTAGGTGTTCTTTTTTATTTTTTGTGGGCGACAAAATACAAATATGAAAAGAAATAGGTATCACGAATGAGTGAGAAATACATTTTTGAACTGGATTAGAGAATAACTATATAATTCTTTCTAAGCATAACTATTGTCTTTCATATATATATATATATATATATATATATATATATATATATATATATATATATATATATATATATATATATGTATGTGTGTGTGAGTTTATTTATAGAGAATTTGATTTAAAAATACATAGTAGTGGATTTAAATATGAGAATCATCAAAGATTGTAGATAATGATTATAATTTAATTATACTCAAATGAAAACTAGTTATGCGTTTACCAATGAAGTTTGACTGATGGTAATCAGTCATCGAAATCAAACATTTGATGTGGATGGAATGAACCCACACGACGAGAAAACTAATTTGGCAAATGTTCAATATTCTGTCTTTTAATATCACAAATATTTTAAATCGGAGCCACATAAACAACATCTATTTCCCGAATGTAACAGTTGCTCGAGTTTTAAAAATTCTCTACACATTACTAGTGTTTGCATATTCCTCTCACCATTATGCGTAAGTACACACACACATACACACATATATATATATATATATATATATATATATATATGTGTGTGTGTGTGTGTGTGTGTATTAATGTGTTTATAAATACGTGCATGTATTATTAAGTTAATATTTTTTAAATATTATTTTTTATGTACTAAAAAAAGTAAATATAAGTATTTAAAATCCTGAAAAATAATTTATACAATGAATTCAAAGATATATTCACTTCTGATTTAAAATAATCTGAACTTAATAAATAAAATATAAATCTTCCAGAAAATGTAATAGGGAGTATATTTTACTTTACAGATAAAAATATTTTTTTTATTTAATTAATTTTCTTATTCTATTAAGATAACATTGCTGTATAAAATTTCAATTTTAAAAAAAGACGATTCTTTTAAAATCGTTGAAAACAAGTTACTCTGAATGTCTGATTTGTTATAATATCGTATAAAAATATTAATATTTGTAAGTAAATCTGATAATAAATATTTAAACTAAACTCTTATTATATTCTGATGTTATTTTTTTACTGAGCACGATTTTCCAAATCTAATAAGATTATTTAATATAATACTTTAAATGTTATTTACATAAAGAATGTTTAATTAAATATTTGCCGGAGAAAGTAAATTACAAATATTTTTTTTAATTAATTAACATACTAATATACAAAAAACAAAACAGGAAAACAATGTAAAAAAATATCAATTAAATATTTTGACATGTTTAAGAAAAAATGTATTCACCAACAATAAAATTAGTGTGATTTTTTGAAAACATTTCACAATTACATCAAATAAAATATTTATAGTAAAAAAACCGCTACGATTTGTAAATATTTGAAAAAACGTTGATAAAAATATTGAAATAAAACAGAAGATCATAAATATGTAACTAAAAAATTCTTGAAGTTCAGTTCTCCTAGAGAGGAATTTTTTGAAATACATTTGTACGATATAATTTAAGAATTTTCACTGCTGCACGTGAATACAATTAATTTAGATGAAACATATAAAATTTTGGCAATGATAATGTAATGGAATCAATGAACTCGTAGCGATATCAAATAACATTTTTACATTTATCATTGGGTTCAAAAAATCGACTATTTTGAAAATGTTTCAAGTAAAGTGGTATTTATATTTAATTCTTACAACTCTATGAAAACAAAAGTTCAAGTGTATTAATTTCAAACATGAAACAAAATATTTAGATGTTAATTGATCAATTCAATATGAATTTTAGAATAATAATGAAATTTAGAATTTGTTTATATTTATTTGTTTGTTTGTTTTGTTTAAAATATGACAGAAAAATCAGTTGGATGTATTTATATTTAATAGTTTGACAAAACTATTTGTATCGACTAATTTAACAAACTAGCAATTCATGCAAGATAAAAAATATTTTAAATTGTTTACTAGTATACTTTATTACACGCTCAATTTGCTTTAAAAATATTATTAGTTTGAATGACTAAAGGTAAACAATTCATAATATATTTTAAAAAGATATTTATTTCAGCGACGAAAATAATTTCCGATTGATAATGTATAATATTAAACTATGCTATTACACTATGTCACATTTAATAAATATTTGTTTGCAATAAGTCAAACATATGGATGTTTTAAAAGAGGAATAGCGTTGATTTAACGACACTGAATAAATGTTATGATTTAAAAATAAATATATTTCTTTTGAATTCAATATGAAATATCCGTTTATTGTTAATTCGCAGAATCAATAACATTGTACTTATTATTTTTGAAGTGAGAGTAATAGCTACTTTATTTATAAATATTTACTTAATATAAAAAAAAGTAATAAAATTTTTATAAATAGAATTTAACATTCATTAATATCTTATCTGCAATAAAATTATAAAAATAATCACTAACATTGATTAAAAATACTAAAACTGTAACTTTTATGTTTAATTCTCATTTAAGTAAATTTAAAAGTAATACGTATTAATCAGATATAAAAACACGAATTATAATATATATATATATATATATATATATATATATATATATATATAAATAATGTTAATAAACCGTTTTGTGGAAAATAAGCTATAAGTATACAATTTGTATGATTTTTTTATAAAATTTTAAATTACGAAAAATACTAATATTATTTTTTTTTAATTATGTTTTATGCACACAAAATTTAAATTTTACGAAAATTAATAAACTTTCGTATTTGTATTAACATACATAACAAATATTTTTGCAAAAACAATTTAAAATGACTTTTAATTCTAAATATATTAGAAAATGTATTATAAGAAATAATACTGTTAAAATATGAAAATATTATTACAAGTAATATTACTTTGTAAACTCATGTAAACTTTTAAACACGAATGTATTCCTAAGAAATATGGTCTATTTTGATTTTTTTTTAATTGTTAAGTACGGAGAATATTAAAAAAATATTGAAAATAATATTTAAAAAGTAATTGATTATATTATCTGATATTAAATGAAAAAAAATGAATGAAACTATTTTATAGTGTTCTAATAAAAATGTAGTCGTTTACTTAATCTAAGGATAGGCAACTTCAGTGACACTATATTCAAATTTTGGCGTGTAACGGAATCTGCGTTCATGAGTAACCATTTACAGACAATCATTTGGCAAGTATAATAAGAAAGATGTACTCACAATTAACCTCTGTAGTTTATAAAATTATTTATTCACTTTTGTGACCACAATTAAACGTAATGAATTATTTAATTGTCTTCTATACATTAAAATTAATGATCCATTAAGTAGGATATGTTCACATAAATGTTATCTTTTTATTGTAACAGTAATATAAAAAATAATTATTTTATTTCAATTGTCAATATAATTGTCAATATAATTATCATTAATTAATATTAATTTGAAATTTATCGTTCAATTTCAATACGACGATACTAAAACTACTCAACCGAATTTACGCATTTACTACAAAACTTTAAATGATGATTTGAATTTTTAGGTAGAATGAAATCAATTTATAAGAAGTCTTTTCATCTAGAACTAAGAAAACGTGAAAAAATATATCTGTAATTAAAAATAAACTTACATAAATGTATTTATACAACTAATTTATATTGAAAATACGAATATGATTTAACTACTACAGAATATATCATATGATATACAACACTTTTTATAAATTCTCAAAAATCAAATAAATAAATTTTCCGATGATAAATTATAGCAATTAAAAATACTTACAATTTCAATGATATATATATATATATATATATATATATATATATATATATATATATAAGTGCACTTTAGAAAACCAAATACACTTAACAACAAGCTCATCAATCACAGGAAAATATAAATTGTATTGCTTTAAATATTAATTTTATGTAAATATACATATGTACTCCTCACACACACAATATGTATATATGCACATATGTATGATGTATGTATGTACATATATATATATATATATATATATATATATATATATATATATATATATATATATATATAACATTTCACGTTTTTTAAAATTTATTTTGGTATTTAAGGAAGTAATTCATTATTAACGTACATTTTCAACTTAAAGTATTGGAATATTTATAATTTCCGTATTAATATGTATGTATATGTGTGTGTATATATATATATATACATATATATATATATATATATATATATATATATATATACATATATATATATATACATAAAATCAAAATTATCCACAAAAAACATTATAAAACACAACGTTGCAAAAAAATAATCTATCTGCGAGGATGTTTATATAGGTACTAAAACACACACACATATATACATTACAAATATTCGGTTAATTTTTTATGTTTTTAAAATATGTTTTTATTTAATATTTTTAATGTCAATTAAAAATCATTAGTATGAAATAAAAAGAATTATTGTACATAAATATTTTCTTAACTATCAACAAAATAATATAAGAATTGCGAAAAGCATCTAAAACTGCTCATTATACGTTATAGAAAAGAAAAGATTCTATTTTATTTAATTAACTATTTTAAAAAGGATATAAACACACATTTGCACACATAATTTTTGAATATGTACATTGTTTTCACAGAAACATAAAAAATATAAATGAATATAATATCTAACACATTAACATTTCTGTTAAACAATTACCACGATTTGTTGAAAAGGTCTCATAGTACTACTTTGAAAAAAGGTAGAAAATAATATTACTAAATTTAAAGTTACTCAAGCAGAGATATCAGTGTAACCCTTAGCATTACGATATAAGTGTCTGATACATACGACCTTTTTGGTTGGTAAATCATCGAAAATTAATAATTAATAACTTTTCACATGGGCTGCTAGCACACATTTTGGAAATTAGAAAAGAGATAAAGAGAAGAGATTAAACATAGCATTATCTGAACATATCGTAATTGTTTTTTTTTATTAGTTATTAAAAATATCGAAGATATTTTTAACAACACAACACAAACTAGAATGAATTAATATGTGTATATATATATATATATATATATATATATATATATATATATATATATATATATATAAAATTTAGTATCTATCAAAAATGATGTATTAAACATGAAAAAGTTATTGCTTTTGAACTGATGCCAAATATTCAATTTATAACGAAATTGACAAATATTCAATTTGTTACTCACCTCCAACGTGTCCGCCAGTGGTAGGTAATGGGATGTTATCTAAATGAACAGGTCTATAGTTCGAATGCTGGCTAGTTGTAGTTGTTTTACGACGCACTGACTCTGAGCTCTGTGTAAGGCTACTACTACTTTGGACGATGCTCTCTTTATTGATAACGTCGTCTTCAGCCTGAAAATAATTAAATTGCCATGAATTTATTATTTTTCACTATTCTACATACTGACAAATAATTGGGATTTATAACAATAATTTGAAATATTTAGGATATACCATCTCCTGAAAGAAATAACTTATATGGATAAAAAAATAATATTATATATATATATATATATATATATATATAGTTTATAGTGTGTGTAATCGAAACATGTCAATAATAAAATTTCAGTGTATAAATACACTTGCATTACCCTTAACTACGGTATTTCCTGGTTTTCTTGTATTTTTTGGTATAAAGAACTATGAAACACAAATGCATAGCTTAAAATGAACAAACAAATTTAGTGTCATAAACACGAGGTTTCTGCACTGTGTCAATGGCTTATGTTTTACCAAATTAAAGTGATTTCTTTTTGGAAATTATTTCGTTCTTTTTCATGAATATAAATTTAATAATTATTTATTATATACGTGTATATATATATATATATATATATATATATATATATATATATATATAACAAATTAAACTCGAATTTCTTTTAAAATAAAATTCTAATCTTTCAGATTTTTTTAATTATTATTAGACTACTAAAAAAATTAAGAGAAATACTTCATATTATTTACAAAATATATTTCTAAAAATCCAATCTACTGATTATTAGAAAAAGCGAATGATAATTTTACTATACTTAGAATACTGACAATATTAATTTAAATTGGTTGTATTCCCTGTACTTCTGTAGATAAAATGAATTTTTCTATTAATATATATATATATATATATATATATATATATATATAAATTCAAAACAATGAAAAAGTTTGATATGAATGAATAATTGTACTCAATGTACAGTATCTATTAACATTAATATCTAATAATATTTTATTTAATAACAAATGACTCAGTTATACAAATTTCCTCGTGGATGTAAACTTTTGTAGAAAAGCAAGTGAATGATATTTTTTTAAAAAAATACAAAAATTAAATATTGTTTTTAAATGCAAATTTTTTTTAAAAAAAAAACCTAGACCATTCTCCACATTCTCTAGGTTTATTTTTTCATTTAATTGCTTAAATGATGAATAAAAATGATTGTAATTAAATAATACACATTATAAGTAAATATTTATTAAAATATAAATTCGTGTATTGTAATAATTTATTTTTTTGTATAAGACTTCATGATTATTTTTTATTGATGATTAGTATTTAATTATAATTTGAAAGAATAAAAATTATATAAACTTAATATTCAACTGAGAAATATTTCGTAACTATAAGTAAGAATCATAAATCTGTTAATTGAAATCTAAACACCATTTTAATCCTCTTGAAATATTTCAATCATTTTTTAATTGTACTCTTTTACTAACAATCTGCTTTATTTCACAAGCGTCGCATGTCTTATGTATATATTTACAGATTTATGGCTACAAGTATTCTATATGAATATATTTTTTCAATAAATGTAGCTATTAATTTGTTATAAAACGGTTGTTGGCGATGAAATACTATTAAAGAATTCGAGAACAGCCAATCTGACATAATGTATTCGATTTTTACAATTAATTTATCATTGACTAAACATATAGCTGTTGTTGAGATTTCAACTGCAAATAAATATTGAAAACATGAAGTATTTAATATATACTTTAAACAAAAGTAGAAAAGACGTATAATTAATGTGAAG
Organism: Acanthacorydalis orientalis; assembly: GCA_034766995.1. Lineage (NCBI taxonomy): Eukaryota > Metazoa > Arthropoda > Insecta > Megaloptera > Corydalidae > Acanthacorydalis > Acanthacorydalis orientalis. The sequence continues at coordinate 13,969,605 of CM068324.1, read as the reverse complement.
GACGTGGTATAGTTGATTATAAGCGGGTGTGAGTTTGGTACACAGACGAAAGATATCATTAACAGTTTGAATATATTTCAAATAAATACTGCTTCGTCGTATTCACGATCGGCTTAAAATAGATAGCGAGTGTTTTTATTTCACATATGCTGTCGCCCAGCAAGAAAATTTACTATAACGGCGTCGTAGCATTATCAACTTATCATATCATGCCAATTTTTTTCAGTATGATTTTATGTTTTCTATTCTAACGAATTTTAAAGCATCAATATTCATAAAAACATTTAATGCCAAATAGATTTACTATTTGTTCAGGAATTTATTAAAATCTTAACTTCCAGTCAAGTTAACAAGCAACAATAAATTGTACAATTATTAAACATTTTATCTACCTATTATCAAACTGATAATCGAGTAAGAATATTTTTATTAAAGTAATAATTGATTATGATCTCTACAGTACATTGTTCGATTATTAAAATGTACTTTTATTGGAATAATTAATCACTCATTAATGTATATTATCCATTTTTATCACTATTCAGAAAAATATTTCTTTTTCTTTTTATTCTAAAGTAAAACATTCATATCAAAAATATAACAAAATATATTTTTAAAAAAAATGTGTTTTAAAAAAGTGAATAATAATGAATTTATGTCAGTATGTACTTAAAATTCCATACATTCCAACGATTGAAAAAATATTGCCAATAAATCAAAAAATATGAAATATTTAACAAAATTTCTATTATACAGATAAAAATGTTACTTTTTGGTTGAATAATTGTTGCAATAAATCCTAACATTTGTTTTATAACATAAAATATGCTTTGTATTTTATAATAAAATATTTAAAACATTTGTCGTAGAAACTACCAACAATGTTTTAATGATTAAACAAAAATAAATTCATCTTTTATCTACTAAGTTTAAATGTTTCATAAAATAAGAATACTTTTCTTTTTCAGTATAATTTATTAAATTAACTGTGAATGTTCACACTCTTTAACCCACAATGCATTTATTCCTTTGATTAATTGTTTCTTAGGTGCCAAACACTTTTAATGGTACATTTAAAAATTAGCCATACAGGTTCAAAATTTATTGAGTGCTAAAATAATGACGTGTGTTTTAAAACGCCAAATATGTTTGACATAACAATAAAGAGCACACAAACACCTGCACAACAAATTTCAAAATACCCAAAGCCTATCAGTGAGATTGATTAAGTCGATTTAACCACCGCAGTAAACATAACGAGTGCCAAAGAAATGAAATGTTATTATACGTTGTGTGTCATAGATTGTATTGTTTCAATTGTGGAAAAATAACGGAAACAACGTTCACGTAATATTTCATACTATCTTATGTTTCGAAGATGTTTGGCAAACTATAGAGGAATGTTAAATCCTCTTTGAAATTAAAACAAGGCGCCGAGCGCGTAAAAATAAACAGCGGGTGTTGCGCGCGGAAAAAATGCCGTGCAATATTATGGGCCAAGAACAGGTGTTCCGCACAATATTTTCCTACTTACTTCTCATGTGTGGTATAAGAAGTTATAACAATATGACACGTATGTAACAAAGCTGATAAATCTAATGTTTTAGTCAAGAGATTTATATATTAGTCTCGAAAAATTCCGTAATTAAATTAAGAACTCTATTGATGTTCTACTGATATGTGATTTTTGAATGGATGAGTATAAATACTTATATCGAAAATAACGTGACATTAAACTATTAAAAGAATACTATAAATAATTGATCTACTTATTTTTTATAAAAAATAATAATATCTAGTTAATATTTCATTGATAACAGTTATTTTCGCAAATAATTTTTTAATTAAATTTATTACTTATTAGAAAAAAAGAACGCAGAATGTTTTAAATAAATTATTAACGATAAACATGAAACATTATTGACTTAATGCAGTATATTCTTATAACAATATTTCAAAACTTGACTTGAATTATTATAACTATAGAAGTAGTATTAATAAAAATATACGACCAGTCTAAGGTAAAGAAGATAACAAATATAATCACAAAAAGGACAAATGCATATTTATAGATTTAATGAAGCATGTATAAATGCAAAAAAAAAAATTAGAAATAAACATCTATTGAGAGAACTATTTTGTCTTATATTCCGTTGATATATATACAAAGATTAAATAGTTGTGATCGAAAGAAATTTGAAAAAATATATGACGTGTCCCAGACCATGACCGTTCTCAACATATATTATTTACTCTTGTCCGTGTTATAATATTTGTACATTTCTTAGTCGGCAAGATATCTAAATTTCATTCTCCTCTATCACTCCCTAAAGTTTCTCTTCATACTAACGAATATATGATAGAAAAAATATTCTTTTGTAGATACAATCAAACATTTAAAGAACTTTAATTTGCGAAATATAAAATACAATTTTCAAAAAACATTTATTATATGCATATTTTTCAAATAAAATATTATAATATTAAAAAAAGATATTTACATATTATAAAAAAAATATGCATAGACTTTTAAGATCAAAAGTAAGTAAATTATCTGTATTTTAGAAATATGTACATTTTTAATGAGAAACAAAAATTTCAGTGACTATTTTAAAAAAGTTTTGTTATTATTTTGATATAACAACATTATTTTTCAGTTATATTTCAATATTGTATAATATAATGTTGACAAATATTATTTTAATATTGAGAAAAATGTGGAAAAAATATATAAAAAGTTATATTTGAGAATAATTTTGTCAAGACTAAAAATTTATTAAATGTGAAATATACAAATCTACCTATTTTTTTCCGGATAAAACGATTGCTTTAATGTATATACCTATCGATTAAGAGCCAGTTGACGATTGTGCTTACCACACTAATAACATGTTATAAAAATTAGCGCATTTTCAAATTTTAAATAGATAAAAATATCTTAATGATGAGTTATTTGCTAGTGGGTTTATTAATATCTAAAAGAAAGAAATGTTGCAATAACATATGTAATTCCCTGGGCTGCTCCTCAAAACTAATGTCACTGTAGCCGCCAACTAATGTTTATCGAACAAAAAACAAGGTATTTTCGTTTTTCTAGACAAAGCTTAAGCGGTAATTCGATTTAGACCACTCGTGCCAACTATTTCAATCAATATCTGTTATTTCACCGTACGGCTCGAATACCACTCTGTCAAAAGAAACAATGACTTGCGTCATTAAAACATGACTATGTACTCGATAGGAAATCTAAAAATATATATTTATCTCCTCGTTTACAATTGACAAATCATATTTGGGCATTTGTTAAGAAAAACTGGTAATGGCAAAGAAATTGTAATCGAATATTAATTAGTTTCAATATATATATATATATATATATACATAAATTTCCCCTGTTGAAAAAACAAGAAAAATATATTTTGATAAACAAGATAAAAATACAGGCCTAATTTTAGCACAATAACATTCTATTTTTAACATATACACGAAAACAATATAAACACATTTTGAGAATATGTATAAGTTCAATAAAAAAAAATGAAAATGATTTGATAGAATTCAATTTCATATTTTTTAATAACTAAGGAAAAATGTGGATTTCGAAAGATTATTTTATGACTTATTTAAATACATTTTATAATATAAAATAATTAATAATAAACGTTTAATAATTCATTTTTATTTTAATTAATAACAGAGAAAATTTTATCATCTGCATTCTTATCAAAACTTGCAAAAATTCGATTGAAATAAGACAGTTTCTAAGAGTATGTATTTATTACCAATCATGAGTTGAAAATCTTAAATATATCAGTGTTTTATACAATTGGTCCCAGACAATAAAAAATTACAACCATGTAGATCATTCAAGTGAATATAAATATAATATAAAACAATTAATATTATTATTTATGTTTAAGCAAAATAAACAAATAAATAGAATTTTTTAATGTCGAAAACTAATAATTTTTTAAAAAATGTATTGCTGTTAAAAAAATATAATAAATCGTTTACAGATTGTAACTATTCAATTATTTAAATCCACAATAGAACCGAATCGATTTTAGAGCCAAAAAATAATTAGATAATGATTTTACTTCTCTGATAAATCTTTTAACGTGCTTGACATTTTTATGAGTCATTAGATTTTCACGCTTATCAGATTTCAATTATATGTATTAAAGAATTTGTCAAGAAGAAATTTATAGACATGTTCACACGTCTTCCTATGAAAATTTATTTTAATTCGAACATACTGTTATAACCTATTAAAAACACAAGAAAATTTATGAAGTTTTTAAAATACTTTTTTTATGTACGTGAAATTTTTCTTCAGAAACTATTGTTTGTTTGATATAAATTCAAATCACTTCCTTGGAAGATTTTAGTTTTACGATTGAAGTAAATAATAGTTATAAAAAATCAAAGTAACGATCGTACTGTAAATACAGCATATTATTAAACACATAAATAATTGTATTATTTTTAGTATATAATTATAATTTTCATTTAAAAACGTATATCTTGTAATAAATAAACAACATTAATAAATCCAAATTTTATTTACAAGAAACAATAATTATAAAAAATAACACGAAAAATTTAATCAGATTATTTGTATTTTAAACTTAAAAAAGAGATATATTACGATCATTTGATTATCTCTTAAAATTACAATTACAAGAGTAAAATGAAAATTTAACTCAGACATTGAAAAATAGTCAAATTAGTTAGATTTTTAGGAATTGTTAAAATTGTAATAATATGAACGATTGGCCAAAAATATTAAAAATTAATGAGAAATGTATTGGTTTGATAAATTATTAAGTTAAAGTATTCTTTTCCTCTATTTAAAAATAAAAATTCAATAATAATTATTATATAAATTATTTCTGAGGATATAAGGTTGCATTATGTTTAAAAATAATTTACACTCTGCAGCTAAATATATGAACTGTATTTATTTACAAAATAAAAACTAAATTGTAGGAATTTCGTAGTCAAAATTAAACTTAGAAGAGACAAGACATTTATTTAAAAATCCAGCAGTTAATTATACAGCAGGACGACGCATTTTTATTTTAGTTAAAGAATATACTTTTTTGAAAAAAAATAAACGTGTGAACAATTATGTTTTCTAGGTGACAAGCCACGTCAAAACAAAAATATTTCGTTTAACTCCCTAATGAATATTTTTGCATTCAGTGCCTAATTACAACTTTTTTAAAGTAGCGTTTTGTTCTTAATGTGTATTTATATATATTTTTAAATTAATATTTTCTTGCTATTAGAAACGTAGGAATAATTTTGAACAGCTGGACAATATACAAAGTTTTATATCAAATACATTTTTAGTATAAATGTATCGTACTTTTGTGGAAAAATGGGAGTTTCATCGATTATTATTTATTTGTACAATTACTGAAAACTTGAATAGAAATTTACTTAATAATATCGTATGTTTATTTAACTAAACGTTACTTAACTAGTAAAATATACGAATTTGTTTAATATATTTCAGATTAAAACAAACATTTTGGAATATTTATTACACAAAGTGTAAAAATAATTAGAACATATCGAGATTTGCGATTACAAATCATAAGTTACAATCGAAAATGATTTCTAGCTTCTCGAGAAAATAATTATTAATCATCTTTAACTGATCCAAATTATTAATATGACGTGAAAAAAAAACATGGATATATATATATATATATATACATACATATAAACTTCTATAATTTATAAAATAATTTACATCTCAATTAGTAAAAAAATACAAAAATTAGGTGACTAAGAAAGTAACCTTGAAAAAGACTGGGTATTACAGTTCGTTTCAAAGCCACAAAATTTTCTATTTTTATAAATTTGAGCTAAATATTTCATTTTTTAACGCACTCGAATTACCTTCACTACAGTTAATGTGGAATGTGTGACAGTGTTTTGCATGAAATTATGGAAGTCGAATTTATATAAAAATATACAAAATATGAATTGTTCATTCACTTCTTTTAATATAATGTTTAATTTATACAGATACCACCGAAGGTACATGCATATATATATATATATATATATATATATATATATATATATAATCTTTATAATTTTTTGTAATAAGGCTCTAAGACACTTTTGCAATGTTTACTTCTTAAATACTTTTGAGAAAATATTTTTTATACATATTATCCCAGTATTTATATAAACAGTTATTAAAATCAAAATAATTATCAAAATTGGAACATCTGTTAAAATATATTTAAATGAATATAAAAACAAACAAATTTTAATTCATAATGTTAGACACAAATTACATGAAGTCTTCTGTTTTAAAATATAATTACATTTAAGAATGGTATGCATATGTTTACATTCTATAGAAAACGTATGTTTTTCTTTCCAGTAAAGAACAGTTAAACAAAATTTGATCTATAAATAACAGAAGTCCAAATGAAATTTCGTAATGTTTAATATGATGTTCTCGACATATGTTCACTTTAACTCAAATTACATTCAAAGATTAATGTAAACAAAAAGTAAACGTATTTATATTCTATGATCAATCAAAAGAATAAAATATAAAATTTGTAAGGAATTGGAAGAAAGTAGATAATATAAATAAGTTAATAAATTGAAAGATAAGTGCTATCATTTTGAAAACAAAGTTAAAATCATATAAAAATTTATATATATATATATACGTCATATTGTATTTCAGTTAATGTACTTATTAATTAAAATTTGTGACTTTCTGCCTATATAAAAACAGTAGTCTGAATAAAAATCGTACTTTTCATTCAATACTTCTGTCGTATTTTATCTACGTGATTTTATATATTTAACAGAAACTTTTTGAGTAAGTCGATTATTTTTATATTAAGTACTATATATGTATACATACACACACACACACATATATATATATAAATATATATATATATATATATATATGTTGCCTTGGCAGTCTACGCGCCCTTGAACTCAAATATTTAAAATAAATATTAATTATTACTTAAGAAGATATTATTAACATTATTGAGACAATAATCTAAAGTCTGAAAATTTTGAAATGCTAATTAGTTCTGTTAAATGAGACACGTGTAATTAAAATTAAACTAATTATACTACATTTTTTGAAAGAAATTGCTTCTGAATGATCCACACATTAAATGTAGTTTGTTAAACAATATAAATATTTTGAAACTAATTAAATCTTGAATTTTAAAAATCTAACATTGATTTTCAGGATGATATTAAAAAAAATAATTTAAATTTTACTCGACGTATATTAATTAAAAATAAATACAATAATAATGTAAGAAATGTATAACATGAAGAAAAATACTCAAACATATATTGTAATCTATAAATAAAATGAAAATTACGCAACAGTGGCCTGATTTGTTGTCTTAGTAAAATTATTGTAATGTAAATCGCATAGTTGAGTTGTTAACAGGTTTCAAAATGTCATAATATATCAATCATAAACACTTTCCTTACATATATACATGCAATATTTAAAGAATGAAACTGTATATAAAATATAAATGAAATTCACTTTTTAGTATTTGAATAACCCTAATATAAACTATCAAAGTTCTTCATTCAACAGTAAAACCAAAATAATTGCCCATAAAAAATAGATAACTGAACCGTAAAATATTATAAGCGAGAATTCTTTACATATTAATGATTTTTTTTATTTGAAACATGTGTTACTTTATTTTTGTTGTTCATAAAAATAACCTATATATATATATATATATATATATGTAAATTAAAAACAGGTGCCATATTAAATTAAAAACATATTTTTTAGTTCAATATTTGTATGAACAACTATGTAATTTTATATAAAAACGAAAACGTATGTTTCATTTGAAAGTTTTAACTGTATAAAATTTCAATAAATATACTAGTCTAATGTTTTCATTTAATCAAAAAATATTCTCATTAAATAACTTCTCCAAAACACATACAGTTATATATATATATATATATATATATATATATATATATATATATATATATATAACTGGAAAACAAGGTTAATATTTTCCAGTCAATAAATAAATATTTGTATCGTTTTTAAGAATGTTTACTATTTTCATAAGAAAGTAATTAATTGTTTAATGTTTAAGATTAAAAAAGATTCTATATTGATTTTTATTAATAGTGAATGATTAACTAAAAAAAATGTGTTAAAGATGAACATAATGAAGTACATTTTAACAATAATAGTTGACTTAAAAAATAATAATATTTTTAACAGTTTATATCCAAAATCTATTAGTAATATTCGAGAAAAATGCGGAAGATAACTACAAATAAACTATAATAAATGTAAATAGTTTTATTATTAGAGTATACTGTTTATAAAACTTTTCTAATGTGCTTACATATATTGTGATATGTTTAAAATTTTCATTTTTTTAATATCAGTCACTAACAAATATTTAATCTATATTAACACAGATACGCAATAGTTATGTTTTTGATTTGAATTCGTGTTTATTTAATCATTATCGTGTTTATTATCAATCATTCTCATTTAATATGAATGTGATATTAATTTTAATTTCAAGATGTGTTAAAACACTCTTTTGTGAGTCAACTACTTCAGTACGTGACATTTTTTTCCGAAATATCTGTGTCAAAAGGAATAAATTATTTGATAAATCACTGGCCATTTCCGGCCCACAAATTTATATGTATATATATATACTTATATGTGTGTGTGTGTGTAAAGGCGTATTCGCCAAAAATATACCACTTTTAAAATATAGTAGTGGAGACCCCCTCGTTCTGACAAGTATCATTTTCCATGCTGCTGTGTAAGTAATGTAGCGAACGTCTTTGACTCCAAGCACCGATTAAAGGATCGCATATTATAAGTAAGCAGGTGCAACAAGTTTTCTGAGTAAATAAATTATTTAAGATCATTTATGTGACAACGACACAGTTAAATGTGGATACTAGCTGTGCAAATGCAAAAGAATTATGTTAAATACTTTCCTCTCGGGGTGAAATATTAATGTTAATAGACACAACTTCCTACCTTTGTGATTAATCCAACAGCGTGGAAGAATCGCACAGAACTAAAGTGATCAGATCAGGAAGATGAAGATGAAAATTGAACAATTGGTGACAAATATAAGTAGAGCGAGATGACTGGTATTATATGTCGAATGTGTGAGTGAGATTTAGCTAGTGTGGCGAGAGCCGTCACATAAAATCTGACGGGAGTAGGACGGAGATAGTTATCTGTGGCGTCTCGACGTTCAGATCATCGTGGCACGTGTGGTCGAGGGTGGATGCACCGTGGCGTCTCCCTAGCTCCAGCACACGTGAGACAAACACTACGAGTAATGACGCCGACGAAATTAAGTTTGTTTGTAATCGACTGATGTGTGCATTTCTATCACATTGTTTCTTCCAAATCAACACTCAATTAACGGTTGCATTTGTAAAACTATTTATAAAACTCATCAACGTCTGGATTTTTTACATTTTTTATCGACATTTAAACGGTATTTAATACCTTCGAAATATTATCGCTGAATAATCAGAAGAATATGAATATAATATATAATTATAGTAGAATATATATATATATATATATATATATATATATATATATATATATATATATATATAAATCCATGACGTTGACTTATTTATTTGATATGTTTATTATTTCATTCGGTTACATGTGCATGCTTATAATTGATAAGTGAGCAAGCACAAGCGAGCAGGGGGCGAAGCCTCTTAGAAATATATATATATATATATATATATATATATATATATATATATATATATATATATATATGAGTTTATGAACTCTTTTAGTATAAATAGAATATAGATAAATAGAAACGTATATCTTTTACATTTTTTAAAAATTATAAACAATTTAAGTTATTAAATAACACTTTCAATTAAATTTATTTGAGAAAAAATAGAATGAGAATAATGTAAAAAACTAATTAACGAACAAGTCAACTATGATTGAATATTTCTTACCATAAGTGAATAAAAATATAAAATATTATAATTTTATAGAGAATATCGTACAATTAATTTAGAAATTCAAACTGTTAGATTAAATTTTAATAAGATTTTGATTATGTTATAAAGTAACAACATGCAAATTTTCGATGTATTTGATTGATACGAAAATATGTTCAAAATATAATATCTAGATTTCGTTATATAAAGTTTTGAATGTAGATTTCTGCACAACTAATAAATTATTTGACAAAACATATGATTTATTTACTACATTAGATTTACAAAAGCTTAAATAAATCACTCAGAATATAAAGAAAAAATATGTACAAAATGCAAGTGCACAGAAATTTGGCCAAGTACTTAATCTAAAAACGAGGTCAGTTAATCTTTTGAAGCAACTGAGATTACTTAAATCCTATTACACGATTCATTAAATTGTTTCAATGCTATCTAATGAATAACGTTGCTAATGATTACAAACGTACGAAATAAAAATTAATTATATCCGGTAAAAGCGTATTTATTTTTCGAAATACTTAGTTCTTATATTTTTAAATAGGAAAATAACTAGATTGAAACATTACATTCAACCTGTCTTTCAGCAACTTACGTTATCCTAATATATCGAATTTGAGGCAGACAGTTGAAAGGAGGGCGAAAGTCATTAAAAAAAGTCTCGGAGACATAATTTTATATTTACTACTTCTCGTGACTGTTCGAACGATAGAACGACAGAAATAATCTTGGTGCTGGTGTGTCAAACTGATGTTGCTAAGTAAATATGTTCCTACAGAATAAGCCAAGTCTCATGGGTTTAAATGTAGAGTTAAAAAATTTATATGAAAATACTGAATTGTTGTCACCTATTAATAAAAATATAGATCTAGAGCTGGTGTAAAAATAAATAATCGACAATTTTTTTGTATTTTAATATGTTAGAAAATTTGAATTCAGAAAACATGATTCTTGTATATAAACATATAAAGATTATTTATAGATGCTTTGATTATTTTGTTACAAATTCATTTTTTTTCAAGACAAAACTTTAGCATATCACTTTAATGTAAATTTCACAGATAATTAGACTGATCAGTTTAAAAGTCTGTTCTTATAGTAGTTTCTATAAAAAATATTCAATAAAAAATTTATTATACACATTGAGAATTCGAACTTCACGATAAACTTACTACAGTAAATAAAAGCATTATGTTTATTCGTAGTCTGATTTAAAAAACATATCTAAAATTAGTTCAATCTTTTTTTAAACATGTTATTGTTTGTTTTTTATTTAATTTTACTGCAGTTTTTATATTTATTTCAT
>CM068324.1:13873267-13953267 GCA_034766995.1 Acanthacorydalis orientalis | reverse complement strand
AATGCACATAAAACAGTTATAAAATGAAAAAATATGAAAATTCACTAACTGATTACCTGTTTGGTATATCTTTTTCGTCCCATAAAATATGAGTTTGGTATGATGTTCCTTCTGCTGGTGGAATATATTTAACAGTGTACGTTCCGTCACCGTTGTCTATAATTTCTGGCTTTTTAGGTAAGGTTCCTTGATCTGTAGTCATTTTCACTGAGAGTGGCGCAGGTCCGGATTTCTTCGAGTCAACTGTGAACGATATAGGAATACCTGTACGACATTTTGATGGTTCTAATCCAGGTCCGTATGCGGTTACTTGATTAACGTCGACACTTTTCTCAACCATCACCTAATAATTAAATAAATTTATTCAATTTTTCACTACAAATTAACTCTCATTCATATTAATTAAATATATTAACTAAATAACAAACACAAAATGGAACGATTTGATACCATTCGGATTTAAATATTTTCGTATATTTAGAATTAAAATATACAATATTAAAACTGATCGATAAAAGTTTTCAATACAATCAATTATTTATAAATACACAAAAACTTTGAATATAACCATATTCTCGCATTTATATTTAGCTTAATGAAAATTAATCACCTCATAATCAATGTTTATCACGTTAATATTAAAATATTTATCAACTTTTTCCCGGAAACGTTACGGACACTTTTGAAAACAACAGTGTAAATATAAATTCAATGTAAATAAATAATTTAAATTGAAAAAAAAACAGTTAAAAACTAAATAAAGAAATATAATTTAAATATATATAATACAAAACTTACTTTAAATGGAGAACCGGTGATATGTTGATCAGCAAACTTAATACTGACATCATATTCACCTTCTTCAGTTGGAATGTATTCTACAGAACATGATCCGTCACGGTTATCTTTACAGGTCATTTTAGCTTCCGATGGGCCTTCAATAGCAAGACCAAGTCCTCCAGTTCCAGCACCTTTCGTTTCAACAAAGAACATATTCGATTTATCAACAAATCCACGTTCAAGACCAGGCCCATAAGCTCGACATTTTTTCGGTTCACAACCACGTTTTACATTTACAATAAATGGACTACCGGGAATTGGTAAATTATCGTACAGAATATCGATCGTATGTCGTCCTTCTTCAAAAGGTGTATAACTGATACGATATGTTCCATCACCAAGAGCAGTGATCAATTTTTCAGTTTTACTACCAGATGGATTCGTTATCATACAAGTCACTTTTCCATCATCGGTTGGACTTTTTGACAATGCACGAGAATCAACAATGAAGTCGGTTGGTGAGTCCACATATACACCTACAAATATTATTTTTTATTAAAAAAAATAAATGATTTAAATATTTATCAAAAATAATATACAAATCATAAAGAGATTGTGTACATAGTTTAGTTTTTTTTATTATTAATAAAAACAGTTATGATATATGTTTTATACCAAATCATTACATAACATATATTTTCAACTGCAAAATAATATTAAGTTTCTTACAGAATTCACAAAACATTTTATCAATCACAATATACAAAAATATTATCCTAACAATAAAATCAACATCACTCCATGCGATATTTAAGATATTGTTAATAGTTAATTTATAAAATCTCAAATTGTTAATATTTCTACTCTAATAAAACAACGATATTAATGAACATGCAATGAGCCTTCGTTCTTTTGTCGTAAATTATCATCGACATTTTAAGCTTAATAATATATGTTTTCTACACGAAAAAGTATTTACTTTATTGATTGTAAAATAAATATCATTTTAATATTTTTTTAAAAAACAAAGTGATACAAAATTTCATATATGATAAATTAAATATTAATCATTTTATTATATTTGTAATAAAATTGTATTTTCAATTAAATGTGTCTTATGCAGTACGTACAAACTAAAAAAATACTCTCATTGATAAAAATTACTTAAAATATTAATAAGTTGGCTAAAATGGATAAAACACATCAATATTTGGATTTAAAATATACTCGATGACATTTAAATGTATTACATCTTGAATTAAAATCAAAATATGTAAACGTATTTAGGAAAATAGTTAGCGACTTAACTACATATTATAACATTAAACACACGTATTAAAATTATAATACGATAATTCGAGTTTATTAAACAACAAGTCAATACAGTCAAACAACAGGCAGATCCACCAACCGTGTGGCTGGATTCCATTTCCAGACACTTTAATTTTTTTAAGATCAGCTTTTGGTACAATAGTTGCTTGAAACGGCGACCCAGGTATATGTTGATCATTAAATGTAATATTTATACTATAATCACCAATTTCTGTCGGCAAATAAGCAACTGAACATGTACCATCTCCATTGTCTCTACAATTTATCGCCGCTTCACAAGGTCCTTCTACAGTAACGCCAAGACCTCCTTGACCAGCTCCTCTTGTATCAATCATAAATTCTGCTGGTTTCGCTACAATACCTCGTTCAAGTCCAGGACCTGTAGCTCTTACTTTGTCTGGATCACTTCCAGTTAGACAAGTTAAACGATACGGTTGAGGCATAATCGGTTCTCCTCCAAACGATATACTAAGTAAATATTCACCAAGCTGTGTCGGTGTGAAATTAACTAAATAACCTTCGTGTGTGGGTATAACATGAGCTTTTATTCTACTTCCTGACGGACTTGTTATTGCAACAGCAAAATCTGCTTTACCTGCATCTTGTGTTACTACACGAAACTGTTGTAAACTGTTGACTGGGGCAGCTAACAGAACGTTTTAAAATAATTTAATCGAGTTCGAAAAATTATAAGCAAATACGCTGTAAATGTATTTTCTCTCATTTAAAATTTTATGTTATGAATTATAAAAGTCAACACTTCAACTCATTACCCACTTCAATGATTTAATGTCATTATTATCTTTCCACTACGTATAAATTTATCTCACTAACAAAAAAGAATTCATTTTTAACATTCTAAAAAAACGTAATCTGTGACTAAAGTAATTATACAAAAAAAAATCATTTTTAAATTTCTGTTAATTATTACAGCTATTTGTGATTGTATAAATGTAAAGTGCTATTACTTAGTAAGTAATAAATTATTGAGAAAAATAAATCGTATAAAATTCGATACTTTTGCTATTTGCCTATATAATACACTTAAATAAATAGTATCCTATAATATTATTATATGGTAACTTAAAAATTAAAAAAAAACTGCTCATTTAATACTTACTAGGCTCCAATCCATCGACTTTGACTTTTGTAACATCGACTAGCGGTTGTACATTTATTTTAATTGGTGTTGATGGCACTTTCAATCCTCCATACAGAAGACTTACTGAATAATTACCCGGCTGAGGAGCTACATAATCCGCAGTGTATGTTCCATCTTCGTTATCTGTTAACTGAATTGGCACTTCCATTCGTGTGTCTTCATTACGAAGTATTGCTTGGAGATCTGCTTGCCCTGCTTCCCTGTATCAAAAATATTGTTTTTTTATAAAAATTTCGACAAAAAAAAAAAATATATATATATATATTACCTGCAATCGACATTAAAATGAGTTGGGCAATTGGATTTAACGCCGTTTTCAAGACCTGGGCCAAAAGCTTGTACTTTTGCAGGATTTAACGGTTCTTGAACAAACACACGATATGGAGAATTCTTTGTTGCAACACCCCCATAATTGACTAGTACTGTATGTTTTGAGCCTGAACTCGGAGTATAATTACACTGAACTGTTCCATCTCGTTTCTCCGCCATCGAGACTTTTAAATTATTTGATTTCGAATCTAATACCTACAAATGTCTAATTTAATCTAAATTCTAAAATGTTTTATTATTTATTGAAATGAAACTCAAAATACCTGAACATCAAGCGGTGCAGGACCTGCTTTGCGAGAATCTACAGTAAATTCCGTTGGTTTTCCTTTTGATACGTTATTCGGTTCGATTCCTGGACCATAAACTTCTACTTTTTCAGGATAATAATCTGTGTTAGGTAATATTTGTGCAATATAAGGGCTTTTTGGTATATCTTCGTTATCACACAGAATATGAACTGCATATTCGCCAGGTGCAGTTGGATAGTATTTTACGTTTGCAGAACCATCACCATTATCATAACAATCAATTTTCGTTTGAGATGGACCTTCGATACTAAACCCTAAATAAGAAAATAGATATTTTGATCGAAATTATAAATATTTATGTTTTAAATGGCTGTAAAATGTACCTAAAGCTCCAGTTTCGCCATTAGTTTCTACAGTAAAAAGCGCTGGATAGTTTACAACACCGCCCACAAGTCCGGGACCGTATGCTTTAATAGCTGTTTCTTTGTACGGTCCGACATTTACTTCGAAAGGCGATTTGTTTATTTCTTGACCGGCAAAAGTGATCATCACAACATATCGACCTTCACGTTTTGGATAATACACAGCATAATAAGTAGTACCATCAGACTAAAAAATGAATCAAAAATGAAATATTACTTTTCAGTAATTCGCAGGTTTTTAATCAATTTATTTTAAAACATATTAAAAACTAACAATTGGACAAGAAATCGTATCAAATGTTTTCTATATATTGAAGAAAATTGTAACCAAATAATTAGTTCCGGATATATTTTTCTGACTAATAGTGAACATATATATATTTCATACGTATTAAAATCAATAAGTGATATAAAATATTAAAACATACTGTAATTTTACACGGTTCACTGACACCACCAGGCCCGATAATTTTTATTTCTGGTTTTCCTTCACCGGCTCCCTCAGCGAAAATTCTAAAATCTGCAGAATCTCCAACTCTTACTCCTGCTGGTTGTAAACCTCGTCCTGATGCCCTCACTTTACGAACATCGGATACTAAAATTTTGTTCAGAAATATAGTTCAAGTAATATGTTATTATTTACATCATACATAATTAACGGAATATAAATTAAATAAATATACTTGCGTAAAACCATTATGTTTCATTATAAACAAACATTTATACATACAGTATTAATATTTATATTATTTACCTGGAGATATTCTAACTCCAAATGGACTATTAGGAATCAACTGTCCAGCGAAAAATACATTAACTGAATGTAAGCCAACAGTTGGACTTACATATTCACACCGCCATGTATCAGGAGCAGTTTGGCGAACTTTTACTGGTACTGTATTTTTGTGGCCTTGTGGATCTAAAATGATTACTTCTGGAGTTCCTCTGCCAGCATCTAAAATAAAAAAGTCTATCAATAACTAAATACTTATTTTCTAAGACAGTATCCAGTCGAACTTGAAAATTCTTATAATTTCTGATCGATAACAAATATATATTTTTTATTGGTGAATTCATTATCGTACCTTTCGTGAAAATATCGAAATACGTTGGTCTATTAATACAGACTCCATCTGGCTGTAAGCCTGGTCCAGAAGCAGTGACTTTACTAGCATCACCAGCATGACCTTCTACGAGTACTGTATACGGACTTTTTGGAATATCACGTCCTGTAAATTTGATTCCTACTTTATGATTTCCTTCCATTTTTGGTGTATACGAAACAGCATATGTGAGATTTCTATCGTTGTTAAAACGAATATCAACTGGTTCCATTTGTCCTCGTGGATTTTCAACTATAACATCGACTTGGCCTTTACCAGCAGAAAATGTTTCAACAGTAAAGTTAGCAGGTGCTCCTACTACTGGTCCAGAAGGTTCGATACCAGGACCGTAAGCTCGAACTCTGTCAATATAATACAGCATCGAAGTATTTTTATCAGATATATTTTATAATATAAAACAGAAAAGAAAACCCTTTTAACACACTTATATACACATATTCAGCATGTTATTTAAAATTAATATAAAAACAAATGTACAAAAAATAAATAAACAATTTAGTACAAAAATACACATGCATATTATATAAAAAAATAGCGAATATTTCAAAAAGTGTCACTCGTGTTCATACAAACTTACCGAGGTGGAGGAATACTTCATGAAACAAGAAAATAATATCAATATAGTGTAAAAATTGAATGATGTACGTTTAATGTAAAATTATGTGCATATTCAAATATGTTATAGAACAAGTAAAATGTTTTTTATTAAGTAACTAATTTTAATAATAATACCGCGTATCTACATATATATATATATATATATATATATATATATATATATATATATATATATATATATATATGTATGTATTTCATAAATTTCAATTCATACTAATATCTCACTACTTGCCTATTTTATTTATAACATGTATTTATTAAGCATTTTTATTAATTTTAATTAATATTAATTTATCATTTACATCTTAAATACAGAATATGTATTACGAAATTTCTGTAATAAAACCTGATAATCATTAAAATCATTTCAATTCGCAAATAAATTGAATAACTTTATAAATTTAGAAAAAACACAACTGTTAAATATCTCTCGTTTTTTGGGCTATTTAAGACACTTAATATAATAAATATTTTTCTCGGCACTATACATCAAATGTCTCTTTTTTTTGTGTAATTATGTATAAATATAAATAATTAATGACTTTATGGAATAATAAAAATGATACATTTAATGTTATCGATAATAAATAATTTGTTTACGACATTATTTTATTTTTCTGCATATTTAACCTTAGATTATAAATGTTTGTTATTTTTAATAAAGAAATTAATGATTTATCATTATTCATAATAAATACAATTTATGAGAAAGACTCCTCATTTAAAAATATATTACTTCTTATTAAAATGTGGAAGCAGATATCAATCATGAATTAATTAATAAATAAAAAATTCCATTAAAATCATTGTTGATAATTGAATTATAATCGTACTCGTGAAACAATTAAAAGAAATAGAAATTATTTTTGACATTAATTTAAAAAAAATATTATATTTAATAACTAAAATAAACAGTACAATTCTGCATATACCTAATATATATAATTTGAAATAAAAAAATATTTTATTTAATTAATAAATAATTAAATGCTAAACTCAAATAATAAAATTAAAGTAGAGAATTTCGTTCTGTTATTGTAAATCTGTAAAGTATATTTTATACATATGATTTGTACAATATGAACAAAGTATTTATGTAATTCTATATGCATATTTTTCGACACAATTTTTATTTGCAATAAAAATTATGCAAAGAAGTATTGCTGAAATTTTAAAGCAGTGAACAATAAACAAATTTGAAAAAATAAATAACGAATACATCTACATAAACAATAAAAATATATTATTTATGTCTTACTATTCTCGTTCGTACAAAATTGCAATATAATTTCATTCAAATATCTATTTAAAATAATTACCTGTTTGGATTTGTACGAGGTCTTAAAGGTGCTCCAGGTTTTAGTTTTGCATTTGGATATTGCGATAAATATGTCATCATAGATTGTTCATCAATATTTGGATTAACTATTTCATCAGGTTTGATCAACTGACGAACATTTAACCAATCGTCTGCTAATCCCATAGCCTCTGTTGCATTTTGTAATGAATCTTTTGGATTCCAATCCTGAAAAATGTTTACAATGTAAAAAATACAACTATAAATTTAATCATTATATATATATATATATATATATATATATATATATATATATATATATATC
The DNA here is from genome assembly GCA_034766995.1 of Acanthacorydalis orientalis. Classification (NCBI taxonomy): domain Eukaryota; kingdom Metazoa; phylum Arthropoda; class Insecta; order Megaloptera; family Corydalidae; genus Acanthacorydalis; species Acanthacorydalis orientalis. The sequence continues at coordinate 13,945,629 of CM068324.1, read as the reverse complement.
AAAAATAGTATAGATTACCGGCCAATCTGGACATAAGCCTGGAGCGACAGCGTCAACAAGTGCACCCACTGCTTTCCCACTCGTCCAATCTGTCGTGAAATTTGTAATTGGAAGATCAGGAACTTTAGTTTGTATCCAGTTCATAAGTCTGCAATTTTTTTTTAGGAAATAAAAGATATATTAGTAATATTAAAATTATAATCGTTAAAATGAATTTTTCATTGAATATTTAATTATATTCATTATTCATTCATTCATTAAAACATTAATCCATTCATACATTACGATTATATGAAAAAAATATTTGAAACAACAACTAAATAAGAGTATGATTGGAGTATTCTTAAATTTAAAATATCTTTTTTTTAACATAATTTTTATACGTTTATAAACTAAAACAAATACACACTTTTAAACATCAGAAGATATCAACTTGTGGATATCAATATAAATATTAATAAAACCTTCATTAAATCGTACCTTTGTTTAGGAGTGGATCCTTGACCACTTTGCATATCATCTTCATCCCACATCGGCATAGAAATAGAATAATGTAAAATTAATGTCCATATTAAACCAAGAATTAATTTCAATTTACAATCTACAATATCAGATGAATCTGAAAAGAAGATAAACTCATTTTTTTATATCGGAAATGATTGATAAAGCGCACATAAAATAAATTATTACATATTAACGAGAAAAATAAATTTAATAAATGATTCGATTACATATATTTATTTTAGAAATTTAAATGATTAATAAGATTATAAAAATAAGTAGTATTAACACAAATATGTTTACTTAAACATTTGTTAGCCCATATAACATAAATCCTTAACATTTATTATCCTATACGACATAAATCTTATCGATATATGAAAAATATTTTTTCTAAGTACATTACAATTGTTTACTGATTTCACAAATACACTTGAAATGGGATTTTCAGTTAATTGAACTTACTAAAATAATGTTAATCTAGATAATTAAGTTATTTTTACACAATTTCTGATTGATAATAGTAATACAAGCTTATAAGAAGAACTAAAAATTCTATTTTTATCTTTAATTAAAAAAAGTCTTAGAATAAAACCCATAAAAACTTTTTCTCGAATAAAAAGAAACTTAAAAATATAATCATTGAAGTATATAAATGTATTAGCATTTGCTCAGGCAATTTAATTGAATCTTATTAACTCTCCAGCGAATTACCGGAAAAAGTCTTTCAGACAACAAAAGTAACACAAAAAAGGAACAAATAATTGAAATCAAAAAAAATTAATAATTGGGAAAAATAATATGAGATACTATTGACATAAAATGAAGAAAGATGACATAGATATACTTCTTTAGTTTATTGTTTCTTTGTATATTCAGTATTGTACGAATATAAATGTAAGAATTGTTTTGATAGTATTCAAGTTCATTCTTTTTAATTATAAAAATATCTACACAATTCTCTTAAGTGGATGATTATCCATGTGTTTCTTCACATTTATAATTGAAAATCGTTGAGAACTTAAGTAATTATATTAATTATTGATTGGATTTATTGGATTTGTGTATACGGTGTCTCTTTTATATTAACTTATAAGAATTTTCTGAATGAATTAAACGCAAAAATTAGAATATATGAAGTGATAATGGCAAGTTATCTCTCATGTAGGTATAGTGGTACTTGATGTATTGGTAAATTGCCTATGATCAATGACGTTGAATATTTATCTGACATTACAGCACTAACAGCAGCCAGTTGTTAGACGTTACTGTTGCTGTTGATGGCTACGAATACACAAGACACATAGTGATGTCAGGTACAGCACGTACAGGTGTGCGCATGTGTATGTTTACATGTGTGATCTACTTTTGACGCTCTGTTGCTTTTACGAGGTGGGAACAATTGGCATCGTAGTACATATCATACACATTACCTACATATATAAATATATATATATATATATATAAATTATTATTGATAAAATTTTAGCAATTCATATGCTACAATTAACGTATAATAACATTTACATTTATGACATTATGCACAGTTAATAGTTTAGGGTGTTGAACCATTTCATTGACTACATCTCTTCTCTTAACTAAATGGCAAAATATTTATTAAGACGTTAAGAGGAAATCTTATAAACAGGTGCGGATTGACAAATGGCCAAAATCATTTTAAATGAAATCTATATGCATATGGCAGTAACAAATGATATCTAAACACACACACACACACACATATATATATATATATATATATATATATATATATATATATATACAATGACAATTTAAATGATTTAAGACACTCTTAAATTAATTATTTTTTATATTATATGATGAAATATGTAAATGCATTATAATATAATAGAAAAATATATTTTTGATAATTTTATTTAATTACAAAACAAATTTAATTCATATTTTGAATCTAGTTAGGATAAAAAGTACGTGTTTCTGTATTTTGTTTTTTATAGTTAAGTGATAAAAGAACATTAAATGAATATTTTAAACGACACGTTCTATAATTATATTGAAAACAATATTATGCATAAGATGATTATGAATGTTATTATGAATGAGATGTATGTCGCCTGATAGGGTTTACCAGACGCCGACTAAGCGTTGTTCTTAAGAACTCTGTTCTGTTATTAGTAATTCCAGTTTGGTTCAATGCGACTTATTGAATCACTCAGACTTATAAGTCATCATTGAACGTAGTGTCGTCATATCTGTTATTAAGTCATTATTTAATTTACTTAAGTTAAAATGTACTCCGCACATTTTTTTAACGAAATGTTTCATATTCGTACAAAATATGTATTACTCATTCTTTAATTAGTAAATGTTTTCATTCTTTTTTTAGTTCTTGTAATTTTGAACATGAATTAATGAGAAGTTACTATTTATAAACATTTTCTAATTTATATTTGGATATTTCATTTAATAACTTATTTATATAGTAAAATCTGTAATAAGTCGAAGCAAAAAACATTGCACGTAGAAATATAAAATAAATAGATACATTCAGTAAAATAAATTAAAAATTATTTCAAATTTTTCTTATATAAGAGCAGTATTTTTATATAGTTAAAAAATTTAAATCCAATGTATGATATTTTTTATAAAAATTAAATATTATATTGGACAGAAATAAATAATTTCGAAAAAATCTTCTCTCGTGGACGATTTTTTTAAATTTTAATTTACTCAAATAAAAAAAATATTGCATACATATCTTTTAAATGTTATACATATTTTTCACTATTATAATATGTGTCTTTATACAAATATACTTATCTTATTATCTACATATCGTTCAAATACAAGAAAGTATTTCTTTCATTATCATATATTTACATAAAATATTAATATCTTTGAAATATGAATTTCTTGTGAAGTAGTACTCATTTTAAGCAAATAAATTACAAACATTTTCGATTAATATGAGTAATACACAAAAATGAAAAGTTACTTTTTTAACGTAAGTTCTATACAGCTTTTTTCAATCATTGAGTGATTGTAAATTATTAATTACTTCTATTATTTTCATGTAAATATAAAAATAAAATAGATGTATTTGTACATGTATATTACTATCAATATTTTGTAAAAAAAATACTGTAACTATTCGAAAAATCGCAATGAAAAAATAAACAATATAATTTCATAAATGCATATATAACCTTTCTATATTACCAGCCACATTCCAGAATTTTAATCTTATCGAGACACAAAGGTCATTGTTAGCATTTGCATGCACAGAATGCGATAATAAAAACATTTTCAATCTTTTATAAATAAATAAAAAACGTTGCCTTAGATATATATATATATATATATATATATATATATATATATATATGTAATAAATCGAATAATTTTTAACACACATATACACCTGAAATAATAATATCACACAAGCAATTAAACTACATATAACATGAGTTAAGAATAAGAAACTATTTAAGAAATATTTTTTATAGTACGTAGGCATATAGTTTTACAAGATTTTAATAATAAGTAATATTCATTTTGTATTTTTATTAATAAAATTAAAAAGTATAACCAAATGATTGATTACATTTGAACTGGAAGAATTTACTTTCAACCAAAAAAATTTCCTATTTTTCTGTAAATATAATAAACGTACTTTTATAAAAAAGTAGTATAAACATAATTCATTTACAGAACATATATATTTAATATTGTGAAATATTATAATTTGACTTTTTAAATACTTTCCAACATAACAATATAAAAAAAAATTCTTAAAGAAATACATTTTAATTCAGTTTTATAAAATTGTTTAAGAAATTAGATATTTGTGTTATAAACAAGATTTCAAGTACCAAAAGTTGGATAATTAAAAGTGTCATTTAGATACAATCATTTAAGTAATTAACATAGCTATAAATATGTGTGAGAGACAAGAAAGTATGGTAAGAGAAACCATGGCCACACCGCTGTTGAGATCAACAGATTCGAAGTAAATCGATTACGTCACTCATGCATATTACGTATATATTTACTTATCGTGAAACGAAGTTATGTCACCTGTTGAATATTTGCAATATTACTATTCGTACATTGATACAGCATCTGTAATGAAGGTATGCACCAAGCACGTTCCTTTAAAACAAGTTTTTGTATATTTTATACACACGAACTTGAATGAAGAAATAGATCTATATGTGTACTAGACAGTAATCTAATTGCAAAAACATATTTTCATATACATTTAAATATCTTCATTTTTGATTTTAATCTTTCCATATATTTTATTTCAATTCTACTCCTAACTCTAATCAATATGTACAAAGCACTATAAGCTAAATATAATATTTTATTAATTACTAACATGTTTTTGATTGAATTTATATATTATACCATATTTTTAAACATACTCCAGAAACTAATTTACGATTAAAAATAAAAAGATAATTTATTAATTAACAAATTGACTTTTTATTATCAACATGTGAAATCGTACGAAATATTAAATAAAATAAAAAATATTAAAAAAATATATATATAAAAAATACAGGTACTGCATTATTAGACATTGACTTGTCATTGAATAAGGAATCGATAATTTTATTATCAGTAGATGAATTCATATATGATGTTAAATTAAATGTAACAAAATATTATTTCAATATTTATCTTGTTGATTACTTTATATGTAAATAATTATTTATAATCAAAATATTGATTAAACGAGAAACGTTCACTTTAGAGAATGTACATTTTTAACATTTATTTCCAGAATATTGTACAAGAATTTTTGACTGGCAATGCATTATATATATATATATATATATATATATATATATATATATATATATATCATTATCATCATCATCTTCAGTCATATATATATATATATATATATATATATATATATATATATACACCCACACACACACGATTCGACATTTTTGATACACTCAATTCCATATATTTGTTACAAACAAGCAGTTATATATCTAAATGAAAAGGGTATAAAGTGTTAATATCGTGTTACACAGAACAACGTTGTTATTGTATTCATATATTCATATTAAAGTTCCGTTGAATTTCTGTTTGAAATACATGTACCTTAAACAGAGTACATAGCATTGCCATTTGATAACATTGCAGTTTATTCTGTATTGACATAACCATTTTATCATATTCGGCTTCCAACCAGGAATGAAATGTGTCATTCATTTTAGTCATTTGTAATTCTTCCCAATAGTAATCTTAAGTAAACTGTGACTATCTTAAATAAACTGTGCCATTCATTGATACACTTTTACTAAAAATAAATTATAATTGGTTATTATTAAATTATCAATGAAAATATGTTGTTTTTAGTCGAAAACTAGCCATTTATTAATCACAATAATAATAAAATATAAATGCAAATGATCAACTTTTTACTAACTGAAAATATTATACTCATTTCGAAATTGGTTTTTCTATAAAATTGGTCTCAAAGAGAGCTCAATAAAAATTTGTTTTCAATTGAAATATTTTCTATTTTTATATAAATGTTTAACAATGTCAATTTAAAACACTATTCCTTTTTCTGAACAATTAACTCTAATTTATAAAATAAATATGTAATAAAAACATTTTTATAAGATAATCTTAACACATTCATAAAAATGTTTAATGTATCATTTATTAAGACACAACTTTTCGGAAAACTTTTAATATTTAAAAATGTTCAAATACAGAACATGAAATAAATGTAAAGCAGTAAATCAATCATGTTCATTAAGTGCTAATAAAATATTAGTTTATAAATATACCTTAAATTCAAGTATTTATTAATTAGATGCCAATAAACGTATTTTGTTTTGATACTAATATGATTGCATGATAGTTTATAAATCTTTATAATATAATAATTAAATTCCTAATAAATTATAAAACATAATATAAAAATATGTTTCTTTTTTAAACAAAATTACTACGCATATCTAGTTTATAACCTTAACAAGTTAAGTCTCTGAAACCATTATAAATATAATTTAAATGAATTAATTTTATTAAGATAAAGAATATAAATTCATAATTTTGACACAACAAAATACATGAGACCTATTCCGTGAGCGTAATTTAAAATAAATATTTTTAAACAGGACGTTGTAAAGTATGCAAATTAAAAATAATATCAATAATATCATACGAAAACAAAAAACCAAAATGAAACTACAAATCAATTTGATATTTTAGTACCATTTGTAAACGTTAATTTGCATAAAATCTGCAAATTATCTATAATAGTATATATAGTATATCTAGTCAGTCGTAATACTTATACTGATATATATATATATATATATATATATATATATATATATATATATATATATATATATTTATATATGCACGAAAAGAGAACGTTGCCGCTTGTTGTCATTATGACTTTTTCATCGAAACCATTGACGTATAGAATCGAGGCCAATTTAATATAAAATATAATATTTGTATCAATTATAATATTTTTATAACCATATGTATGTTTACTATAATATATATACTTAATCTATTATTAAAAAAATCAGATATCATCTCAAGTTAATTATAATTTGAATACGATAGTAAATCTAAGATTTTACTTCGATATTAATTAAAATTTATCCACATATTGCATTATATGACGTTGTACATAGAAGTACAGTTAATTTAGCAGTTGGTTTTTTACTTTTTCGTTTTTTACATAACTTATAAAACAGAGCTTTCAACAGTATATCAAAATATAAAATTACTTCATTTATTTTCATATTGATGTACTGTTTATATATAATATACATACATTCATATATATATATATATATATATATATATATATATATATATATATATATATATATAAATTAATATAGAATAATCGTTATTATATATCAGCAAGCATATTGGATTCAAAATTTATACATTTGGATTAATATATAAATATTAATCAAACGTTTGAGTTATTAAAACTCAAATTGTAGAAAATGACTCGTCTATTATTAACTAACTAAAAATACGAATAGCATAAAGATCATTTAAAATGTAAATACATTTAAATAGATAAAATTTTCACTAAAGAAAAATGTAGATTATATTAATATATTTAAATGTGAAAATGACTCCTGGGTATCCTTAACATTTCTACAATATAAATCTACATACATATTAAATAAAAGAAGTAAAAGACCGACAATTATAATATTTATTATTTAATAATAGTGTCTGTAATTTAATTAAAAATAGAGATTTATTCATTGATTTACAGCCTAATATCTTGTCTAACAAGAATTATCTTGATGAAATTTGATAATAAGAAATAAATACGAATATATAACAGGAATAAACAAGGAATATAAAATATAACAAAGAGCAATTATAATTTAATAATAATTACAAAGCGTATGAATTAAAATAAAATATATATATTTCGTATTTTATTTGAAACTTTGTTATAAATAATAATTTGTTATAGATAATGAATCGAGTTAGTTACTTGCGAATTAAGAGCGCATTGGCAACTAATTAAGAGCAATAGGGACCATATAATGAACAGAGAACATTTTTTTTACATGTATTATAGAATTAAATTCTAAACTAGTAATAATTTAAGAAGTGAAATATGTATTCACTTGGTAAAATTATTAATATTGTGTAGTGTTATTTCAAATAATTGTCTTTTTTAATATCAAATAATAGTTAAATCACAATGATAATGATTATAATAAGTTCTTCAGAGTACAATGAAGGTGTACTTCACGCCCCCTGTAGATACGCTAGTGCTTCGAACGTTTGTTAACCAGGTAAATCTGACCGAGCCGGTCTAGTCGAGGCTGGCATCGAAGCTAGTCGTTCACTTCTCACAATGAGAACATCAGCGAAATGCCGGTGTTTCTCAAGGCCGCACATAATACATATGAACATACCACATATGTAAATGTGTATATGGTAGTGAGATGTACATACATACATGCATATATATATACATACATGTATATATATATATATATATATATACATATATATATATATATATATATATATATATATATATATATATATATATATATATATATATATATATATATATATATATATATACATGTATAGAGATACACGTACATGTATCACAATCAGACAGAATAAAAAAGCATGACATATAAACATTACATACACACGCGCGAGAACACGCTCGTGGACATTACTGCATAAGTTAACTTATGAACCACTTATATATTTAAATCCAGCACCCTTCCAATCATAAACCCTGTCTTTTACTACTTTTAGAGTTCTCTCATTATCATTAGCAGCAATTATTACCTTACATATGTAGTAAATTTAAATTACAACAGGAAAACATGCAAGGAATAAAATATAAGCAAATCAAGATTATATACAGTAAAAAAGATTGTTCATTTAAATGAATATAAAGTAAAAGTATACTTTTATATATATATATATATATGTTAGTAGTGCAAGATCACATTAGTAATTGTCTAGGTCAAGAGCTAGATGTCAACAATCTATGATTAACTATACAACAATTATTATGTCTCATCCTAAATTTGTGTCCCATTATCTACATGTTATCTCGTTAAAGAAATGAGTTAATAAATTCACATTTTTATCTCCTAAAATGGGCATATAAATAAAAGAAGTATCGAAATGATATTTTTTTAAAAAAATAATGTAGATAAAATTTGATTTAAATATGATTACAAAAATTTAATGATTTATAACCATCTTCTAATTTCCATAAAATATTTATAAAGAATGAAATAAAAAAATTATATAAAATTATAACACAAAATAAACCTGAAAATGAAATTAATAAAATATCATATACTCTTATCATAATGTTTATCTAGTTAGTTATTTGAAATTTCAGGGTACGTTGACAACTTTAGCACTTGAAATATATATATATATAAAAGCAACATTTTATATATTCAAGTATATATAATTATCCACTATAAATTTTAGAGCAGAAGCGAATTTCTATATTTTTTACATAAATATAAATAATTGTAATGAGTGTTTAAAAATCCTGAAAACAGTTTTAACAAGAAATAATTTCATATCAAATGACACTATTAATCTGTTTTACATAATGAAATTTTATTAAATATATATAATATAAAATGCTATTAAGAAAACTGAATATTTTCAGCCATTAAAACACGATTAATCATCGTTTAAAAATAAATACACAACGTAAGTTAAAAACGAAAAAGACAGGTAATACAATTCAATTATTCAACAAGTGAAATCACACTAGTTTCAATATTAAACATTTTATATGTTTACGTTAAATAACGCGATATTTATATACAAGTACAGTATGTATGAGATGGTATATCATTAATAGAATCTAAAATTTCATTTTCATTTAATGTCGTTTTCATTTAAACTACAAACGACTCTACAAGAAAACCGCTTCGACACTTGAGTATTTTAAATACACGCTATTCCAAATAAAACAACTAACTCATTGCTGACCTTGATGGCCCGGTTAAAATTATCGTATTTAATAAATATTTCAGACTTTAATGCACACACATCCATACATACAGCAGCAACTTATCCACACACACACACACATATATATATATATATATATATATATATATATATATATATATATATATATATATATATAATACAACCATGACACTGAAAAATACAAAAGTAAACTGACCATGATCATGAAATAATATTAACATAAACTGAACATTTGCAATAATTCCGTATGCAAATGTATGATTACGTTGACAGATGAAAATTGCAACATCAACGAAAATTATTTTTAAGAAGTACGTTTTAATGGCACGTTTGTTTATTTTGTCTGGAATTCAACTGAACATTTATAATCGATGTCGTTTCATCAATAATATCATCAAAGATATATATATATATATATATATAAATAAAAACCGAAAAAAATCTCAAATTTCATGACACAATATAAATAATGCTTATTAATTTTTTAAATAGTTAGGAGCAGGTATGTATATAATTGACTTAATAAATTGCATATAACTTAATATTTGATATCAATATCAAATACTGTCGACTATCTGAATAATCTTCCAAGTATAAATCAAATACAAATAAAAAATCCAATACGTATTCACTTGTCAAACTTGAAAATTAATTATCTTTTCACCTCTATAATTCCATTCAGCTAATAACACTTCGAAAAATATATGTAAATAATTGTCATTTTCTAAATAAAAGTTAAGTTAAATTGATATTTTTAAACAATATGATATTTAAATATAAAATTTCATTTAGTTTTTAAAAACAATAAATCATTCACAAGTAATCATACTCACACGTATCATAAAATTTACTTTCAAAATGTTTAATGATTGCATATTAACTATTTTCAAATAAAACTGAATAGTTTATTTATTTCTAGAAATGAATTTAATTACAAGACTATAATTGTATTGACTATAATAAATCTCATAATGCGTTAATATTACTTATTGATTGAATCAACTATAAAAGATATGTATAATTTACCATCCATACCCAAAAAAAAGTATAATTTGTATATATATATATATATATCCTAAACCTTCAAATAAAAATTCATAGCTTTATAAAACAATATTAATCAAAAGTATCAATAAATAATGTGAAATAATTAACTGCCTACGACATGAAATAATTTTTTTTTATATAAAGACATTAAATAAAAAAATCATTAATTAATACGTGCTGTACTTTCTGATTTATTAAATCTTGAACAATTATATTTTTATACAAAATTACCTATCATTGTGATTAATAAAAAGATATTTTTTAAATTAACAAAACTATAAACTACTATTTTCCTATCGATTTAATTAAATCACTATTATATTTTATATCATTTAAACATCTATTATAAAATAAAGAATTAAGTTACAAATTATTTTAGATAAATATTACATATTTTCACATTTTTAAGAAAAGATACTTTCTGTAAATTCTTTATTCACGACAGTACTTTATACAAATATTTCTTCTAAACATACGCATTATAAAAAATACGTATGTATTTAACAATTTAGGATCGTTCTTATTTATTTTGAAAAATTAATAGAACTTCCTTTTTTATGTTAACACTCTTCAAATACTTAACAAATATGAATCGTTTGAAGAACAATCAATCGTTATAATTAATCATCAATATTGTCCTTGTACTTAATATCGTGTATATATATATATATATATATATATATATATATATATATATATACAATTTTGTTAAAATGTTAAGTGAAAAGTAATGTAAATAGAATAGTATGACCTTCAATATAAATGTATGAATGATTAATTTTAACAATCTTTTGGCGCGATTATTTCTCTAAAGTCCTAAAAGATTTTATATGTATTTTATACAATAATTAATAGTAAAATTATTTTTAAATTATTATGATATATTTTTATATTAACAAAGTTAATTTTTCAAAATATTTTGATTCAAAAAACTATTAACTACAAATTCTTCTATCGTTTTTTCAATAGAATTTTAAACTGTTTGGAATTATGTTACAGTACATAATAAGTTATACAAAAATCTAAATACTACACAATGTAAATATAATAAATATTTATAAAAATAAAACTTGGATTATTTTTTATGCTGACGTTTTTACATTCAAACAAAATTTGTTCATATTCGAAGAGTTAGAAAAATAAGATTATTATTTAACAAATTGTAAGAATATAAACACTTATTAGTCATTTTTTTATAAAAGAATGTCCACAAATCGACTACTGACGTTCGGAAACGCCTCTTTTTACTATCGTTAAACTAACAGGATGTTGTATTTTTTTAGTTCATACATAAACTCAGTTGTTTTAATTTTTTAACTACATTAATTTAGAGTATAAACTTTTTTATACATTTTGCAAATACAAAAATTGTAAAAAGATATTCAAATAAATAAATTACAGTATACAAATGAAAATAATGTATTTTAAAAATGTAAAAATATGCTAAACATTCAATAAAATATATTAAAATGAAATATTACTTTCAATAAATAAATAAAATATATAAAACATGCATCAGTATTAAAAGTAAATGTTGAGATTTTTAATACAAAGATATATATATATATATTTGAATCGTATAAATATTAGAAAAATTAAATAAATTTGCTGAAAATATCAAAAAATTATTCACCTACAGGTGTTTTTTTTTAATTATTTTACTTACATGTACTGATTCATAATAAAAAACGAACAGAAAAAAATCTATTGAATATAATAATTCAACTGTTAATTATTTAATCAAAAATACACTGAACTAATGTTTAATAGTTGTAAGATACTAATAAATCGTTTAAATGCAATGATTCTAGTGACTGATTAATTTGTAGTTGTATGATTTAAAATAATTTAAATAATAACAATATTTTTCTATTTTTCAGAGACATATAAATAAATTATACAAAATCGTGTGATTTATCTTTTTAACTCACATATTTTAAAAAAAAACGGTATACGCAAATTTGAAGATTTAATACTTCTATTTGTTTATAAATATTTGATAAATCACTTGTGTTAAACAAATTCGTTTCGAAATGCAACTGATTATTGTACATTGAAATATAGAATTATTTATCTACTTTTTTTAATTCACTTATTTATTACATTTTTTTGTTTAAGTAATTGTACAATGAAGGTCATATTTTTTGTAGTTTTTATTAATATGTAATCATAGCCCGTTAAGAACGTAAAATCGTTGACTCCGAACGATCAAAATAAATAAATATTATAATATTTTCATTTCGTACGTTTTGTCAAATCGATTCTTAATAATATTTTGAAATAAACTAATTAAATGTTTAAATAGTTCACTATAAAATAAATCACAATAGATTTAAATAAAAACAATGCTAAATTGACAATAATTATTATATATATATATATATATATATATATATATAATGTGTGTACATATATAGATTGTAATAATCATTATTTTTAATCACGGTTACGTTATCATTAGTTAACAGTTATTAAAGCTAATGTAATACGTGCATTCTTTGTTCGGAATTGTGCTTGTAATTAAGCAGTAAAAAATTACAATCGTACAATATATACTAATAATACTGATATTAATAAACAATGAATAATCTACTGTTTTTCCAAAATTATTTTTAAGTCAAAAACATATTTATTTTATATGTAATTCACTGCAAGCTGTGCATCTTTGATCATTTTAAAATCTTCAATGTTTGAAAGAAAATCGAAATATGTCCAAGAATATAAAATGAAATATAATTCGTCTTCAATAAACTAAAAAAAATTATCTAACAAATATTTAATTATAATCAAGATATTGCGTTTCATTTAACTCAATTTACCGATATTAGATTATTTAAAATTAATTGTCTTTTATTGTTCAAACTTCTCGTAAGAAAAAAATACGCGTAGGAAGTAAATAATAATCAGGGGAATTGAAATTTAACCGAGATGACGTCAAAAACGAGAGTTCACAACAGTGATATGTGTGTGTGCATTATATATAGCGTTATTTCAATGGAATGTCCGTTCTTCTTGTCTTGATGCATTGTAGAGTCAAACAACGTGAAAAGTACGGTAGATAAAATAAACACGAGAAGTAAATGTAATATAATTCTCAAAGCAAAACGTGCTTTACATATTGGAATCAGAAATACAAATATGAAGAATGTTCAAATGTATTGTCTTTTTAGAAACGAACAATGCAATTTTCAATGTCTACTGTTCGTTTTAAACACGTATATTTCAGACTAAACATTCTTTATACAGTTGTTCATTTTAAATAATCCCTTTTTCGGATTATATTCAAACATATTACGAATATGTACTGCATGCAGATCATGTTTCTGTAGAAATTTAAGATATTTTTATTGAAAAGGACTATTATTATCACATAAAACAGAATTAAAGTACAAATACATTAAATTGTAAGTATTGTTTCTCAAGAATCGAATTAATTTATTCATTTATTTAAAAGACTGAATGATCTGATTAATTAAAAATAGATATGATGAAAATATAATCTGATTTTTACAAGATAATACATTTAATAACTAGCTACCTACTTAAAACTATTTCTAATTTAAATAATAAGAAATCTTATAAAAAAAGAACCCTATATGTCATTAACTCGACTAAAGATGGACAAAACGGTTTCAAAAACGCTATGTTTATTTCAGAAATTGTTTGTAAATGAGACAAAGGGGCGTAACACAGAACTTTGGTCACCAAAGACTAGTTTTTGATAGTACTTGCCATCACAACAACGATGGTTTCATAATAAGGTGAAGTCATCGCTATATTTCTGAAGGCCACGATGAATTCAAAAGAGATGTAATAAAATAATAGTGCGAAATGTATTTGTAGAATTGATAATATACATTTTTAGTGATAACTAATTATATATACACAGTCTTATTCTATGACACATGTTCGATTATTAAAACTTTTAATGTACAAATTTCATTTTTGAATTAATCATCCACATATGACATTTTTAATTTGTAATTCAATTTTTTAAAAAAATAAATAAATTATAATTTATTTCTATTAATTATTGTCGTGTTTATTAAACATTGGTGACTTATTTATCACCTCTGTTGTATGTAAGTGTAAATATATTGAATCTATCAATCAAGCAAACTATTCATCTTAATAAAAGATTAAATACATTTAACAATATTTTCTTGGCATATATTACCGGTAAGACAATTAATGAAAATAATTAATAAAAGTAAATCAAATTGTAACATTAAAAATAAAATGATTGTTTAATAAGTAATTAAGAGGCATTTACTATAATTTTCACTGATTAAAAAGTAATATGCGTGTGTATTAAAACTGAGCAAACATTTTTTGAATTATAACTTTAGTTGTTTTCGTTAGCAATCACAAAACCTTTTTATCTACAGCAAGTTACATAAAAGCGAGACTAGGTGCGATGCACTGTTCATATATACATAGAACCGGTCCTTACATTAACATTGTCTACGACAAAACATGATTTCGGATCTGTATTAACGAAGCAGACTTCTAAAAAAAGAAGTTATAAAAGTATACAAATACCGACAATTGTATAAACGACGCGTCATTTAATCCAATTTGGAATTTTGACAGTTGACTACGAGAAATATACATTTATTCCTTGGACTTCCTGAACAATTTGGAAAACCTGTCAGGACTAACGACAAATACTGGCATAGTTCGTGACTGGTCTTGCCGCACATATTGTAAAAAATTCACTATATAACATCGACACTATACAGGGAATGATCGAAAAGTCACATAACTCAAATCAAATATAAAATATCAATACTACAATACATTTATGAACACTTTCACGTTGAAATTATACCAATATGCATGTTTCAAACAGACATTACTTTCACAAACAATACAGCATAATGGTTTTGATTGTTTTTTTTTCTGAATATAAAGTGAATTTACTTTTAAATCGTGATTAGAAATACACATTCGTGAAATATTTTATAAATATGTATATCTTTCTGCAATGAAATATGAAAATGCATTATATATCCGAAAAATTATCAAATTTCTCATACTGAAAGTTACAATGGCATTCATATTCTTATTGAAACTTATAAATTTATATTTTGATACGAAAGATATTAAACAAATCAATTTAAATGTTAGATACTAAAGTTAAAAAAATTACAATTAATTTTGCTACTACTTCAGTTTAAGAAAATAATCTATTAGAATTGTAAATAAGATAATCTGTCAAAACCATTTCAATTTATTACTTATAATACGATGTGCATAATGTAGAACGAAAACAAAAGTAAAAAAAGTCGATTCATTTTAAGGAATTGACTCGAATTTAAAATAATAGATTGATTTCCGAACTGCCTTTCTATTAATCACATAGTCATTATTTTAAATAAATAAAAGTAGTAATTAATTATAATCTGAAAAAATATACACACGGGGAATTGAAATCACTTCTTTCACTAGAGTTTCTACAAAATTATCTCATTTATAATTACGAATTAAAATACTGAATATTTATTTTTTATTTAATACAATATATTTGAATTATAAAAACCAACAATACTTAAATTTATATTGCCATAAACTATCTATCCTATAATGTCATTTTAAATCCTAAATATATTATACAACAAAATCTACAGCAATTAAAATGAAACCAGCAAATTAACACAAAAGCTTTAAATTATTTCTCGAAAATATATGTAAAAAATCTGTATTATTTAAACAAATGGAATATTTAAAAAGTTACTTTAAGAATGACCGTTGAAAAGAATTAGATGAAAAGGCACGAATATTTTAAATAATAAATACACATGCATATGTTCAGTGATACACGAATAAAATATAATTTAATTTAGTTTGAATTGTTACTCAGACATGAATCTCAGATAATTTAATGTGAGTATAAGAACATAAATAAAAAATATACAAATCTATTTTCGTACTAAAAAACACGCTTAATTAATTCTTATCTCAATAGGATATTACTAAACTTCATATTAAAATTATTTCACAAATAATATCTTATCTGCTTCCTGAAATCCAAAAAAATGTTACGAATATTTGTATTCATTTTATATTTTATTCAAACGGTAACTGCTTTAGAATTCACAATAAAGTTCATTTAACTGAATTTAAATTTTTCTTGAATAATTTTGTTACTTCTCTTATATTAAACGTTATTTCATGCTCATCAAAATTCTTCATGTGCACAGGTCAAACCATACATTGAAGTATTTCAGTATCATTGATAATTGTTATACATCGAGAGTGTATACATTTATACAGATTATTTTAAAATGGATTAGAATAAAATATATAAAATCCTATTTAACTAAAGAGATCAAAGCTTATGCATTTCATTTTTAACTCGTGCTTTTTTAATGATTGACTATCAAACTAGTATGCAGTTTTTATTAATCGACAACATTACCATGAAAAATCAAGATTAATTCATCTATTAAGAAAAATATTTCTTCATTGCAACTTAATTAGATACATAAAGAAATGTGTTAGCAGGATAAACAATTTAGTTTTAATAATGAATCTAATTATATATAAAAAATCTAATTACTAACGACAGACAGGTAAAATATCGAATTATCAATACATTCCTATATTTATGACATTATGTGAAAATTAATAACTTTAAAAAATCATTTCAATTCACTTACATTTTCTAATTCATAGTAATTAAAAAAAATAACTAAATTATTTTAATTAACTATTCTTACATCGTTCTTGAAGAAATATCAAGAAAATAGTTATATTAACTATTGTTGAAGCTTATTACGACAGGAATATTCATTGTTTAATTGAGCTAGTCTGGAACAGTCAATCTATTTTAAATAAAAGAACTGTTATGTAAAAGACTCAGACAAACAAATAAAATAAACACAAAATTTTGTTGCTATTTAAAAGATGCACTTTGTTTCTTTTTATTATTGATTCCCGCCTTTTTAAGACAGTTTAATAATATTTATTAAAATAAAAAAGAGAATACACAGACTTGCAATAGTCTGTTTTATAATTAAAAAACTTTGATCGATAAATCATTTTTAATAATAAATACACTTAACCGGTAACATAAATAAAGAATAATCTACAATACCTATATTTCTCTAATCTTAAACTCTGCAATTCAATTCATCAGAACACATTTTGTTTTAAACTGAAATGCATGAACTTAAATTTAAAGTTTGTAAAAATTAAGAATACAGATTTCAATTTAAAATAACGATAACGGATTCATTTTCAAATGTTTTAAAAATCCGGTTCGTACGAGAACGGTTTACAAATTGCTCGACATATTTATGTATTTATTTAAATTATTTACTTTTATTTGCAATTTGTTCACACTTTCATGAACAATACATTGATTTAAAGGTTTTGTTTATATAAAGTACCATCAAATAACCGGATTAATAATTCGACAACAATAAAAAATATTAACGTGACTCACCAATATTAACAATACGAATTCCTTCGTCGACCTGAAGAAATGTAAGTGCTACAGAGACATTTTCGAGTTTTTGCGATCGAAATGTTGGTTTCTTATTGTGTTTAGGTAATCTTTTACCGGAGAGTACTTCGATAAGTGTAATTAATCTTAAACCGTCACTTAAATCCGTTTCCAAATTTCCGATATGTTTTTCGACAGTCTTCAGATGTTCGTTGGCCCATCGTGTGAATGTATTTTGTTGTATGCGTTTCCACTGTGCATCTTCGGCGAGTTCTCTTTCTGTTGCCGCCATTTCGTCTTCGTCTTCGTACTCGTAATATTGTTGCGGCTCACACTCGCGATAATCACGCGTTTGTTGCTGTTGATACGACTGCTGTTGGCCGACTGGTGAGTACAGTCGGCCTTCCTCACCACGATACCCTTCGTTCATCATTAAGTCTTTTATGGAAACCAATAACCGCGAAATGTGCTGCTATCTATTGTACACAACGAACACCTATCCTTTTATTTGTACGTCGGACTGTATGCAGTTGCATAAATTTTTTTTTTGATTTTCGATATTGTCGATGAAACAATAATGTGCAAAAATCTGTAATAGAATAACATTATCAGATACACACAAACACATTATATTACATAACATTTATTTAAACTACATTGCAAACTACTCAATTTCATTCACTGGCACACGTTTTCTCTGTTAAACAGAAACCATCGTGCCGTGACTTCCGGAAACGGCATTGATAAGTTTTACATTGTTGTTTGTTCCCAAAAGACGATGCTTAATAGAGCAACGTTTTACTGTTTCACACATCTGTTAAATTTTTACTTTATTTATAATATAATATGTTATTTACCGAAAAAAATTTACTAACTCACTAACTATATATACATATAGTTAAATAAAAATATAAAACAATATTTTAAACAAGTTAATTACATTTTCATACAATCATTCGACACATAGATAAAATTAGAACCGAATACTGTTCTATCAAGAACTATATAAATCGAAATCACAAATATATGAAAGAATGAGCCAGTTTCTAAACATTTTCTGTAAACATATAAACAATTCCAATCTAAACCAAATTTTAAATAAATATTTGATGTAAATTTGATAACTATTTTCATATTCATAAAAAAAAAAATAAATTCGTATAGAAGAAAGTAACTATAATGTAAAGAAAAGTATGTATAATTAGAAAGAATAAAATAATTAAAAAACTTTAAATCTTCTCCTACATTTGCATTAGACAGGTAATATTAATTAAATTATTTTACAATATATACACACACACACATATATATATATATATATATATATATATATATATATATATATATTAAAATGATTAATTTTGTACAAAATCTATTTAAAGATAAGACAAAAATAACTCAGAATAATTGCTGTACTTAAACAATTATACAACTTTACTATTTAATTTTATATACACGTTTGAACTTGACCATGATATCATTTTTCGGTAATTTTTTATGTGCTTTATTTTATATGAAACTAAATAAATAAATAGTTTTTGGACGAGAAAGATATGGCTTTTAATGAAACAAAATAAAAACAAACACACTTTTATTGTTGTAAATTATTATCCTTTATTTATACATAGGAAATTTCTATTAAAAAAATTAAATTCTTTTCATCACTTATTAATTTTCATATGTATTAATGTATTTAAATAGTATGTCAAAACCGCAATATCCTCTCCATATCGCATTAAAATTATAAACACAAAACCACGTAAGCAGATAAAAAATGATTCAGAAGAACTTATACGGATTTTTTACTTTTACATAATGAGAATATTCCAGATTTATTCGTAGATTATTTTTTAGAAAAATTAGCTATACAAATTAAATAAACTCTGTATTTAAAATAATATAAATACAATATCAAGTCATATATCAAGTTTTATATAAATAACAATTATTTTAAATTTACAAACTATAATCAAAGTTTCTTGATTTTTTTTTTAGACAAATAGAAAATCAAATTCGAAATATATAAGCTCTTCCATAGATTAAATCATATTAATATAAGTTAAAAGGGTGAGAATATAAATCCTTAAGAATACTAAAAATTAAATAATATTATTAAGGAAGATTATTTTTTTCGAAAAATAATTATTTCGAAACAAAGATGTCAAACTTACAAACAAAAAAATGCAGTATCTAAGTAATGTAACCTAATAACGTTCATTACAGTAAATTAAAATTATTAATATTCGTTTCAAAACTGATTGCACATTGAAATATATTTGTAAAACTATTTAGAAACTTTCTTACCTTTACAATAATCTATACAGAAAATATTTTTATTAATGGTTAATCACACTATCGTTCTCTCTCTCTATATATATATATATATATATATCATATATAACCATTTTTTTATTTCCCTGTACTCAAATATTTTGTAACTACAATCTGTTTCTTTGCCATTAAGCAATAAAATTAATTATGGCCAGTTTAAATTAATACAGCTTTTCAATTTATAAAAATGGTAATAATCTTAAGCACCCTTTGAAAACGCATGCCACGAAAAACAATGGAATCAAGTGCGCTTAATCATGTACACTACAAAATTGCTAGCATGCACATATTTCTTCAAAATAATGCTTACGAAGAATAAATATACCTATACAGGCTATTTTATGCATTATAAAAAGTTATTATATTTCTAAAAGATTTTAATAATAATACATTTAATAATTGTAACATATAATCAATAGAAAAATTAATACTATAATACCAATATATTTGTATTAATAACATATTAAATAATATTACATTAATAAAATTTATTCAGCAAAATATATGATGGCAATGATACAATTAGCAAAAGTATTTTTGGTTGACGGCACTGCTTTCAAATCTTTTCTATTGTTTATATACTGCGACAGAACTAAATTTAAAACTACGAATCGTAAATCGCGAAACCATTTCAAACAAACAAAATAAACTTTTGTACAACTTTCTATATATATTTCAATTACAACAAAGTAAACCATCTGAAAACAACGTGCCAAAGTATAATTACGGTAGCATTGCAAAAAAAAATGTCCAAATGAAAATCGTTCTGCTAAAGGTGCTGCTCTGATACGAACAACATAGTACATAAAGATATGTAGAATCAATTAAAGCGAAAAGAATCTTTATTATCATTACGCACAAAGTGACTATTTCCGAACACAATTTAATAGTTAATGAATTATTTTTAACCAGCTGATTCAATCATACGACTATTGTCAAAATAACTTCTCGTGTAATATCAGTGAATCAGATTTAAAGTAAAGATTTAGTACTGAAATACATATATATATATATATATATATATATATATATATATATATATATATATATATATATATATATATATATTAGTGATTTGATTCAGTATTAAAATAAATTAGGTTATTTGATGATTTCTTTAAATTTTAAATATAAAGAAATCATAATATAAGCGTAGGATGTTAAGGCCAAACACAAGGATGTTAGAAGTTATTATTATTTCGTGAAAATTATATTTTTACACACGCTCTTCTAAACACTTATTGAAATGTCTTTGTATGATATATTTAAAATAAATATACATAACGAATAACTTGAACGTTATTGATAAAAACAAAATAACGAAAAAACAATTAAATATTTTAAAAATAGCATTAAATGTACGCCACTTTCTATCATAGTTAATTTGTACTTTATAAATAATTGAATATTTATTTGAATTGTTGATTCAAATTAAGACTTTTTCTGTATGCATCAGATAAACAATGTATGATTTATAAAAAAATATATTTATTTTTTCATCTTTGTTACCCTCATAGTATTTTTATACATTAATAAAAAAGAATTCTACCGATGTCATTAACCTACGACTAAATAAAATAGAAAATAAAAACATTTTAAAATTACATCTACATTATTGCCAATTATTTATTACATTTTTTACAATGTATAATATATATATATATATATATATATATATATATATATATATATAGACTTACAATTAAGTATTATATTTTATAGATAAATAATAATTTGACACAGTATGGTGACATTGAATTAAAATATCATGTATGATCATTTTACAAAACAATCATATGATATATCTGGCTTCGTTCCAATATTTATTTTTATATTGCTATATATACATATATATATATATATATATATATATATATATATATATATATATATATATATATATATATACCGAATTAAATTTATTAAATAAATTTGCAAGTGTAAGTATTTATATAAACTCTTATTATTATTTTTTATTAGGAAAAATCGTAAGGAGTCATTAAGAAATATAATAAGCTATAAAGTTATTTAACATCTATATTATTAAGATTTACGATATATTTTTTATACTATTTTTCTAATAAAAAGTATAGTTGTTAATATATTAATTTTATTTACTTTATTCAACCCTTTAAAATGAAACTATCTGTCAAAATATAATTATAAGTTTGTTATATTATTTAAAATATTTTCATTTATTTTTTTAAATCCATTATATTATGATCAAATCCTTTTAGAACGTTGTCAAAAATGAAACATTCAAAATACTAAAATATTGGATTACGCTAACGATAGAAATTATTATTATTGAATTTTAATGAAAAAAAGATTACTAACTTCCATATAACTTAAGCAAAAAAATATAATAATAATAAAAGTAAATTATTTATTTATATATATATATATATGTTTATAAATAATTTGCATTAGTAACAGTTTTTGTTATTAACAGACAAATAAAAAAAATCATTAAAAATCCCATGGTGATAAAGCATTTTATTATAAACATTTTTTATTCCGTGTTAGAAAATATAAATCATAAATATTATAATATTTTAAAATATATTACAAATGTACTATTAAGTAAAATGTCAGTTATATTCAATATGTCAATAGTTGTCCTATTACGTATTTAGGTTTTCTTTTATTTTATAATAAAAAAATGTCGATACCTAAAAGGACTAAATGGTATTACAAATAAATATAACACCCCTTTTGAGTTTAATTTTAATAAAGTTATTGAAACACGTTTGTAATACCAATGTACTTTTAAATTATAATTTTATAAACATCTTGAAATACAAAGTATTCATATTTAAAATTTCGTATATTTTTTTATGTAATAAGTTTGACATTTACAGTGATTGTTATTATTATTTAATTTAACACCCTTAAAAACAACAATAAAAGAAATCGCGTACAAATTAAATCACAACTGAATATATATATATATATATATATATATATATATATATATATATATATACAAACTTTAATATATTCCAATATTAATGACAATTTCGAACGTATTAGAAAAATTATAATCTTTATATGCTTGTATCAATTATGAATACTAATATCTCTGGTTTTTATAATTTAAAATCGTTGAAAGCATATGTTGATATGTGTGTGTATGTATATATATATATATATATATATATATATATATATATATATATATATTGGTTAAAAATAGTAAAATAATAGTAAAAATGTAATATTAGTTGAATTTACGTTCTAAAAAAAATTATTACAGTGTGGGTTAAGTAAAAAATAAATATTTGAATCCAGAAATAATTATACAAACATTTGATTTGTAGATTTAACGATGCACTTTCAAATATTATACATGGTATATCCGTAAATAAATTATCACAATGAATTCATATACTATCACACTATACACATACATAGATCAACACTGAATAATATAAACATCGAACATCCACTCTTTGAAATTGGAAAACAACCTTCGTCACAAACAAGTACACTGAACAAACGAAGAAGCAGCTTTTAAGAACAAACACTGTCAAGCGAAAGCACACGTGACGTCCCGGCGGATGCAGAGCCACACTACTAGACCTACCTGAACGTGTAAGCGTCGACTGTACGACCAAACAAGCATTTTTAGGTATATATAGACCGGCCACACATGTCCCACGGTAACTAAGAATAGACCAAGTCTTCGCGACCAACGTTCTACTTCATGCTCTATGTTTCTATTGATGACAACGATGCACCATCTTTATTGGAATAGTTTATTATTTATTTATTTTTGAAAAATATGCCCAATCGTATTGACTCGAAGATCAAAACAGACATTAACAGAAGTCGATGGACAGAGAACATGTCCAAATGAAATAATGATAAGTAGTACCAATAAATTACAAACGTTTTGAAGACGATCTAATAAGGAAAACATGCGAATAGAGATTTTTAAATTTAACATAGACAAAAATTCGAAATTTTCAGGAAAACTGAAAGAATGAATACTTTGGCATAGAAAAATTAAGTATATCAATATATAAAATAGAATAAATAGCAAAGACCAATTCATACATAGGAATTATCAAATAAACCAGTAAATTCAAAAATCCAGCTAATAAATATGAAAAATAAATTAAACATTTAAAAATATTTACCCTACATCTATTTAATTATGAAAATGGGACATTCTTAAACGATATTCCACACAAATCCTCAAATAATTAATCAAAGTACTATAATATACATACGTACGTACATATATACGTATCATACACATGTGTACAAAATTGTTTATAAAACGTTTTATTAATTTTTCAAAAAACTACAGATGCTGATGTTCATAATTGAATAAATCAGGTCATTAGATCAAAAACATTATATACATCATATTTTGATAGTGAAAGCAAGCAATGAGACAAACGCAAAAATGGCCACATTACCAATTAAGGAAACTGAAACTATATATTCCAATCTTGTAGTTGGAATAAATGTTAATATGTTACGCAAGATTTACTTTTATATCCATAAATGGTACTCTTTAAGATACTGAACATTTCAAACGATTATCAATTGAAACGAGAGAATTCATTCGTTTTAAAAACTGTGTTACTTATTAAACATATATGATACGGTGCAAGTTTCATTTAGCCTACTTATTTAATATTTTAAATATGTAAAGGTATCATTATCGATAATTAACATAAAAAAACGTATCTATTGTATTTGTTGTTAGAAATATGGATTTGACAAACAATGTTTGTTATTTGCAGAACAAATACAAATATTTTTTTAACTTTTTATTTGCTACTGAGTAAATTTTATATTCTTAATCCTTTTAATTATTAAAATATAAAACCTTCGTAAGTTATCTACGTACGTAAATATATTTTTTACTAGATCTACGAACCCAATCGGTCAATCACCGCTAACTAAAGTAAGCTTATGAAGTACACACATTAAAAAAATACCAATAATTGACATAGTTCTACCAAAAAAACAAATCATTTACCATAGACGAAAAAGATATGGTTTTAACCCTTCCGATACGGCTTTCGAAAACACCGTACATTTGATGGTATATATGTGTACCAGTTGTAACGAAAGGGTTAAATATTAAATGTTTTTTTAATAACAAAGAATCAATACGGACCACAATTTATTCTAGAAAAAATTTTTAATCGCGAATTATTGCTGACTAAAATTATATTTAAAATTGTTAAATCAATTTGCAACAACAAATTAACATTTATAAAATGTAAAAGAATGGTAACATTAAATACTGATAATGAATTTCGAGATCCAAATTGAAGAAAATGCACTACACATTTTGGAATATATATAAATAAGTTGAACATCTATATACGAATATACATTTTTCTGCTTTTACTCGTTTCTTTTATACAATAGCAATTTAAAATGTATATATAAAATTCACATATATATATATATATATAAATTTGTCCTGCTGTATAAAAGCGTTAATACAGAGTATGTGCCTATAAAAATGTCTTATTTAAAAAACAATACAAAAACAACAATGATTACTAAAAAAATCAAATGATCATTTTGTTAAAAAAAGTTTACATACCTAAAAATAATAAATTATTTACAATAAAACTACTTTGCAACCTTTTCGATAATCATTGTGTAGATAAACTGTTAGATATACCCCGTAATGAACGTAACTAAATACGTTGTTGCAATCGAGACCATATGGTCAGTTTCTTACATCATCATTCAAAAGTACAATAAAGTATACATAAACATTTGTATTTCATCTAATTATATATAATATAAACAATAATATATGATTATTATGAATATGAAAATTTAGATATTGAAGAATATAAACATTTTTATATTGTAAAATGTTAAATCTGGCTTGTAATTACTTTAATAATAGATGGAATAAAAGATTTAAATATTCAAATAATACACCGTTAATTTAAGAAATAAAACGTCTACTAGCCTAAAATTTTTGATTTTCTTGCAAAAAAAATCCAAAAATTAATTTTGCAATTAATTTCGCAAAATAAATTTAACCATTCATATTCGTAACAAAATTTATATGCTTTAAAATACAATCAAACATATATATCTCATTTTGACCACCTATTCAAACGATGATTCTTATTGGAATAGAAGTGTGATAACTATATACACGATTACAAATGAAAGAAAGGAACAAATATGCTAAAGGTTACAGTTATAATATTCGTTCAGCCACTCACACTGTTACAAAAACGAAATCTAATTTATCTACTGTGTTCATGTATTATATATAAATTTCTAAAACATTTAAAAAGATAAACAATAGTAGGGTTTTGTGGCATGCACATTTATGAAAATAATTATTTACAACAATGTGGGATATTGACTTAAAGGATGTAGGATAACAATGTGCATATTATTAAAGACAAAATATTATTAATAACTATTTGATATATTTAACATTTTATTTAAATATTATTATAAATTAAATTATCATAAGTTTCTCCGTCGAACTGGATATTGATTATCCTCAACAACTATAGTATTACATATTATATCATATCCAGTTCGATTGAACTGAAAGAAGAACAATGTGAAACAAACTGGGAAAAATAAAGCAAGAATAACATTTTTCAAAACAGATCGAGTCAGAGCAGTCCAAAAATTACAGCCTGTCCCTGGAAATACAATAACAGTTTCTCGCTGTCGACCCGGAACTGCTACAACATTGTTTGCAGTCACAACTCTTAATGCCATTACCATTTTACCAGGCGTACGACCTCCTTCCCTGTCTCCATTTCCTCCTTGAATCCAATATGCCTACAGTTTACATATGTTACTTAATAACATTCATAATAATCATTATGATAATTTAATACATATCATAGTACATAAATACATTATGGGCTATAAACAAAATTATGTACCTCAAAACCACAAACAACCACTTTATGTATGAATTCCAAAACCAATATATCAGAAGTCATTTCTAATGCTTTTTTGTAATCCACTTTTAAACTATTCTGTATAACTCCTATGTCATATTTATCTAAATCACTAAAAAACAAATATATAAAATTATAGTATTAGAAATACTAAATAGATACATGCACAAATTTCATTTTCAATTTTTTAAAATAATCACATTTTTTGTGCAACATTTTTAATAAATCATTAGCTCAAAAATACTGGTAAAACAAGTACAATTAACTAAACATGCAAACAAAATGTGTTTATATATTTAGTATACAATTATATCAAATTATAATGTGATAACTTTACCATTTAAAATAAATATTTTAAATGGGCATGTTTTTGATGCAACACTTATAAATAATGAAAGTAAAATAGTTATTATTTTCAAATAATAAGATTGTATAATAAAAAAATTGAACTAGACATAATTAAAAAAATAATGAAAGTAATGAAAATAAAAAATACTCACATAAAATCAAATAAATCTATCGCTATAAAAGTAATAGCAAGTTTCAAAAAAAAAAGTATTATAAAATCTATAAATTCTGCTACAAAACGCTTCCAAAGAGGTGGTATTATATATTCATATGACTGATTTCCATTTTCTAAAAAAAAAATAATTGTTGATACATATTAAACATATACTTCACAATTTAAGTCATTCTTGTCATTACCTTCAATTAACCTTTGATCTTCAATTCTTTGAACTGGAATGTTTTGTAATTGAGCATTTTGTACATTATTTAATATATTTCTACGTATTTGATTAAATGATGTTTCAAAAGGCCTTTGATTTAAATTGTCAGAAGAACTACTTAATGAATTTGGTATTGCATTATTTAATGTCAATAAGTGCATAGCAAAACTTAAATTCATTTCGTTCCAAATACGTGCTTCATTTAACCATTTCTCTAAACTTTCAAAATAAGTTTTCCTTATTTTACTCGAATCTTCAGATATCGATGCCATTATTTACACAATTACTTTTTAATAAAATTTACAGTTCAAAAACATTCGTAGACATATCACTGCAGAACAGCAACAGCTGTCAGATAAGAATAATCTCTATACTTGTTTACATTATTCTAATACACAAAAACTATTTCATCACGTTTCGTTTCAAATTTATTTCTTTTTGTTATATTTTATATCACTGCAATAAGAATATATACACATACATATATTTATATATATATATATAAACATACATATATGCTTTCATTCAGTAGTGGATTGTTAATCAACAGTACACATTTTAAGCACAATGTAACAATTCTTCATGATAACTACAAAATAAAAATATCTTTTTGACTGTAACATTTATTTGAAAAAACATAAAATTTCAAATGAAATACATATGTTTTCATATTTATCATTATATATGAATGTTAATTCATTTATGAATTTAATTTATTATAATAAATTGCAATAACATGATAATGCATTCAAGAATAAATATCTATTTGGAAATTTAATAAAAATTAATGTTTTATTCCTCAACTATTAGTGAACTAATTTAATGGACATATAATTTTAAACTCAGAATTCTAAATAATAATAGATTAGGATACAAAAATTCTTGAATACATTTTCTGCCAATTAATAATTTATGTAACAAGATTATAGAAACTAACAATTTTTTTATCAATTTGATATCATATGATAAAATTTTAAATAGGTAACACATCAAATCATAAATTTAGAAAAATATAGTGATCACTACAATTAAATACCTCAAATTTAAATGTTTTATAAAAAAAAATAATTCTGTACTAAAAATTGTGAATTTCAGGTTTTAAATTAATTTAATTTTTTAATTTCAATTTAGAAGAAACTTGTTTCAAAATGTTTGAAAAATATATACTTATTTTACTAATACAGTGTATCACTCATTTTCAAATAAATTTTTAAATATCAAAGCCTACTGTGTATGTACATATACTGTACTATTTAACAACAAATATTTATCAATATTTCACATGTCAAATATTAAATTCATCTCATGTACAAAACATTTTTGAATAAGAAATTTTATTTACACATGTGATTATTGTAATTTGAAATAAACTATAAGTATTCCCAAAAACAAATTTTATCAAATTAAATTAATACGTTAACTTGACTTAAATTGACTTTGATGAAACAAAAATTTTGATTCAAATCAGTACAAATTTCATTCTGATTGTGTATTTGTATCTGCATATTTCCCTTCTATAAATTCATTTTCAATTTGTTGAAGCGACCATTGATGATCAATTATTTCTAATGCTTCCCATTCAGCTTTGAAGGCTACTTTTGGATCTTGAGGCATAGACATTGCAGCTCCAGCCATCTGATCTTGAAGATGGCGTGCTTGATCTGCAGCTAAAATATTACACAAACGTTATATAATAGAGCTAAAAAAATTTTTTACAATTACATCTTATTTACCATTATTTTCACCCAAAACAAGAGCATATATACTACGAAGACCAAAAACATTAAGAAAATACCAAGAAGCAGATGACACCCAAGATGCATCTAAATACATTAATTCTATACCACGTTGAAGCATAGGCTTGAAGCGTAATGTTAATGGAAATGGAACTTTTGCTGTAAAAAAATTAAGATTTCACAATTGTCACCTATTTAATGAAATTGTCTTCTAATTAAAAATACTTGGTCTATAAAACTTACTAGTGACAAACCCTGAAAACATCCAATTAATCCATCCTCCAATAACAATCATTGGTAAAACATTAGTAATATTCCCTTTTAACATATCCGTCATCATGTTTGGATCTGTCATTGGATTTTGAGATACTGGTGCACGTTTCTGAGTAAGATAACCAGTTTCTTCATTATTGAAAAAGTGTCGACGCATTAGAAATGATTGTCTTGGTATAATTGACGCATTTTCCCGTAATAAACGTGCTCTGATCATAACCTGGCTGAAGGAATATTTTAAATGAATTAAAATAAACTTATACAAACATCCATAATTATAATTATTTTTAAAAAATGTTATTTACCTATCTTGAACTTGCTGAAGTTCAATTTTCTTTTGCGATGCTAGCAAAATTGATATGTAGTGACGAACTATACCAACTAAAAACGTTATTACAACAATAGGTAGAAATACCCACACCCTGATATTAGAATCCAGAAGTAGTTCAGTCATTGCAAAAGACTCGATATGACGGTGGCTAAAATAAAAAAAAATTAAGAAACTTGATTTTATATGCATTATCAATACATTAAAAAAAATAATTTAAAGATATTTCAATAAAATAATACAATTAATTACTTTTTATTTACACTGAAAAATTTTACTGCTTCATTTACATTAACATTATAATAGTTTATCAAAATTTGTTTCTAAATAATTAAATTTTTTAATAAAAAGTAAGGTTATAAAATCATGTAAAACTAATTAAAAACTCTTATTGCATATAAACTTATTCAATAATTACCTAATTTTTGCGTTCCTATTACAAGTAAATAATAATAACATTAATTACTGATGACAATTACCTGCACTTTACAATGTTTTCGTTTTAATTGTTACTTGACGTACAACAGAATTTCTGAACATGTTTTGAAAATTAATCCAAAACAGTAATTCTCAAACAGTACAAACATAATTAACGAATAAATATAGATACATGTTTATTCTGTTTGATACAGTTAAACAATAGAATTTTCCAAATAATTATTATTTCAACTAAATGGGATACATTTATTTTACTTATGGAGCAAAGTTTTAAATGGAATACATTAAACAATAAGTCACTGAAGTAACAAAACTATTTATATTATATTACGATTGTCACCTACATAAATACAATAAAAATGTATATGAAAAGATTATTCTGCTCATTTAAAGCAACTTCCTTTCCCAAAAATTTAATATTTATAATTTTTTAACTGGAATGGAAATTAATTTTTTTGTGACATACTCCTTTAAAGTATTTTTTATAGTAATTATAAAATACATTTTAAATAAATAACATTTATTAAATATTAGTATGAAAATAATTGTACAAACAGAAATATCACATTCATTATAGTTTTATATACCCCATTCACAAAAATACATAGAATTCCTGTAAAAAATATCACACTTAAAACTGATTAAATTTTAAAACAATAATCTCTCATAATACATGATAATAAAACATTTACATTGCATGCTAACTGTAATTAAAATACTTCAACTTATTTTACAATCAAATTTTTGAATACTTATAGGACAGTATTAAAAAATGATAATAAAATTATATAATTTATTATTGAATATGTACATTCAGTTCTTTGATTGAGCCTAAAAAAGAATTCAACTAATAATTGTAAATTATAATATACTATTCAAAAGACTTGATGCATCAACATTTGGTGACAATGGTTTAGCAACACTTGATGACAACATATATTCAGATGCAGAAATATAAAGTCCGACAGCTAAACCAACAATACTGGCTATTAGTACACTTCTTTGAAAAATTATGCACGTGGCTACACATAAACCTAAATAAGTTAAATAACGAGTCAAATTAATATGCGCTGTTCGTTGTTCTTCAGTTGTATCTGAAAATTAAGCATATATATATATATATATATTAATATACTCATTTAGAAAATCATTAATTTATTATAAAAACAAAATAAATTTTAAAGATTAAATAAACCTTACCAATACACATATTGTCCCTTTTAACATATCCAGACATACAACGAATACACATATCTGGACCATCACCTGTACATCCATCACATGCTCTATCACAAGCTGAAACAGTAAAATTCATGAGTTTCTCCATTAAATATAACTTCTAGTTTAATGACGTAAAATAACTGGATATTAAGAAAATTTCTATAAACTATATAAAAATGATTTCACATGATATTTTATAACAATTATATATGTTTTTTTTTTCAGTTAAATAAATCTTACATCTTTATTTTATAAAAAAAAAAAACTTAATACCTAAACATTTAAAAGATCCTGCATTGTTAACACAAAACTGATTCTTTTCACATGCCTTATCACCAACACATTCATTTAAATCAACACATCCTTCAGTAGACTGTATCCAGCCAACTGAACATTTTTCACACCCTGCTGGACCAGCTTTAAAACATTTACCATCACATGCTGCATGACATCGTGAACAAATTAATTTAGTTTCATCACGGTATGCCTCATAATGAATATCAGCACATTTGTCACACTGACTTCCTGTGTACCCATCATCACAGCTACAAGTACCATTTCCTTTACGTGTTCCAGCACCACGACATTTACCATTATTTGAACATATCTGACTAGGATAGCCTGCACAAGGTGTACAGTTTGGTCCAAAATGTCCCTCTGGACAGCAAACTTTCTGGGTATCAGTACATAACCATTGTAATAAATCAGGAAATTGATCTTGTTCTTTTAACCACCATCTTTCAAATAAATGTTCAGCTTCTTCAGCTAATATTAAACATTGATCTTCTCCTTGATCTAAATCTTTACAAAGTAGTTCTTGTATTTCAACTAAACGCACCTAATATAAATGTAATTCTTTTAGTTTTACATAAACATTTCATATAATAATTAATGTCAAACTTAAATCTAAATTAATAAAAAATTGAAACAAATTACTAAAATTACCTCACTTTTTTTATAAGACGATAGTTTTTTCTCTTCCCAATCAGCATCACCTCCCTCATATTTCCCACGTTCTGTCTTTTCTATACCCTACAATAAGAATGTAAAATACATATATAAAGAACTTTATTATAAAAATTATATCAACAACGATATATATTTTCGTTCAATTGAAATAACATTAGCCCCTTTGATTATAAAAAATTAATATTGATAAAAATATTCATCACATAAAATATTACCTTCTGAAATGAATTTACAAGTACTTTACAAGCAGCACAAGGAGGTAATTTTACAGCTTTTAAGACATCTTGAGATGGAGGACTTGTCTTATCAGCAAGAATTAATGAAATCATAATAGTAAGTATCCAAACTCCTTTCATTTTTTCCAATAATTTAATAATAAAAACAGTCTATTAATAAATGAGGTTAAATATTATTATAAATAACGATCGCTATCTAATCTAACAAAAAGAATAACACCACCAAATGAATATTTGTTAGGCGAATTCTTCACTATTTGTAAATAATGAAACGACATTCACATATATGTGAATATTTTAAAGTACACGTAGATCAGTGCTGGAACAACAAGCACAGCAATGAATCCTACTTATGAAAACTGGCTACGTCTATGCTGGCTACTATACTTAAATTATTAATAATATTTTTTTATATTTCAACACAGATCTTTAATAATAATTAATTTTAATTTACAAAAATCTACTTTTAATATAAATACTTTCATAAAAATCCATTAAAATATACTTTATTTGTTTAACTCGCATTAGTGTTTTAAAAGCACATTTTTTGCATATTAAAATTGTAAAGTTCGAAATTTCCAGGCTTCAAAAAATTATCACATTTAGAGAATTTATTATTAAAAAATAAATAATAGTTAATTTATGAAAACATAAGATAGATAATATAACATACAAAGTTCATATATTGATTCATTGAAAAAATCAAGTAAAAAAGTAACTAAGAAATTGAATAAACATATTGTTGCAAATATAAATCTGCTTCCATATGCATTGTTATATAGAATTATATTTTGTAGTTTTTTTTTTTTAATTAATATTATATTAAAGAATTGGAAGGAAGCACGGTCAATCGTTTGGCCCTCTTCCTATAACACTACATACATTTCATTATTAAAAAATCATTGTTATATTAGAAGGGTTAACACTAGAGTGACCAATTAATTTTTGACAATGTAACATAAATATACCAAACAATATTTTTCTAATATTAACTGTATTATTAAAATTAAATCATAATTACCAATTTCATACTGTTTTTTCAATTAATGTTTCGCTAAAAGAATCAATTTAATTAACACATTTCAATTTGTATTGAATTTCGAGTATATTCTGTTACACAAAAACAACTGTAAAATGAAAAATGCAAATTGGAATAAATGAATCATTAGTGTTTACCGAAATAATATTAATAGAAATACATTTTTCAACTTACCTTCATAAAAATTACATAAATACATAATTTTCTGTAAATAATCAAAATGTACAGAAAGTACAATTATTCTATATTACTACTATTGGATATTAAAATATTTAATATAAACAATAAATTGTATCTAATGTTTTTATTTTCTTCAATTTTAATAAGTTATCATTTAAATGACAATATTAAATAGTTATTGCACTGATTTTTGAGAAATATTTTTCATATTACAAATCAAACATGAATTAATCAATTATAACTATAACTTCAACTCTATCTAAATGAACATTAAATTCTGTATTATTACAAAATTTCTTTTATATCTTAGTGAACAAATACTTTGAATTGAATACTTCCATATTATTAGAAATATTCTAAGCTAATAAGATTATAAATTTTATTTAACTAACAATAATTTCTACTATCTTTAATATTTGATTATTATCTTATTCACATACAAAATTATCTAACAGTAATACTACATTACTTCTAAATTTGTGATTATATAGTTTTTATTACGAATATAATTAACCGTAATGCTGATATAACAACCATTTATGCGTACGGATAAAAATAATTGTAGAGTTTATGATATTGACATAAAAATTCTCTAATTAATATTTAAATTAATTACAGATATTGTAGAACTTATCTTTTTCTAAACAACAATAATAATAATATCAATTACATTCTGTTATGGCAGTGTACCATCAGCTATAAGAGCTACTGTTATTGCTCTTAGAAAAAATTTTGTAAAGAAATTCAAAAATTATTTGTTACAGAATTACTGTAGAAACAAATAAGAAACATTCTTAATTCACCATTTGACATACTATTTTGGCACTTTTTTTTGTAATATCAAAAAGTGAATTCTTATTTTTCACATGACCAAACATACATACATACATATATATACATGCATATGTGCATATTTTAAGTGTATATTTGTGTGAGTGTGTGCATGTAGATATGAATTTTGTATGTATGTTTATATGTATATATACATGCACACACTCAAATACATATGTAACCACATACATACATACATAAATATTACTTCTAAAATAGAAATGGAATGATACAAATATTATATATATATTATATATATATATATAGCTATATAAAAAAAATTCTAGGTAAGTATGAATACATTTTAAAATTCATTCTACAAGTCAATATCAAGTTTCTTTACATATAGTTGAGTAATATGATCACTATGAAATCTATTTTGATTTTCGTTGTACTAGTAAAACATTTCATCAAAAATAGTAGATAATATATAAAATGTATTATTGCTCAGCTCTTCAACATGTTTACTTTTAGTACACAATATGAAAAAAGGAAATAGTTCCCACACAGTAAATTATAATACATTATTAAAATATTATAAATAATATTTGCACAATCACAATTTTCAGTTTGGTACTGACAATAATAAAGTTGAATTATCACTATTTAAAAAAATATTAATCATCATAACTGTCAACATATTTCTGTAAATTTATTAATTTAAATACGAAAATAAAATTAATTATAAATTACATACTTAAGAATAAATGTTTAATATTTTTTAATGCTTTTCAATATAACATATTCATTTCAAATTTTAAATCAAAAAATATTCAATTCATAACAGTACAAAAGAAAACATATTGGAATGTGAAAATATACAAGTGTTATTAGTAGGAATGAATTGTAATACAACAATCATTATGAAAAGCTAGGATAATACTGCTAAACACTTCTTTTTATATAACACTAAATAAACCTAATGTTGAAGAAATATTATTACTTGTTCACTGCTGTTTATGGTCTGTGTGAGAATAGTCTTAACTCTAAATTT
Source organism: Acanthacorydalis orientalis (assembly GCA_034766995.1). Taxonomy (NCBI): domain Eukaryota; kingdom Metazoa; phylum Arthropoda; class Insecta; order Megaloptera; family Corydalidae; genus Acanthacorydalis; species Acanthacorydalis orientalis. The sequence continues at coordinate 13,908,897 of CM068324.1, read as the reverse complement.
GGAGTTTCATTTAAACTTCACCAAAGTCACCAGTGTATTTTAACAATTATTTATCTTAAATTATATACATACATACATACATACATATATATATATGTGTGTGTGTATGTATGTGTGTGTATATATATATATATACACATACATAAAACTTAACACCTCCATCAGCTAATCAAGTGTTTTAATTTTACTGAGCAATGTAATACATGAGCCAAAGACTACACTATTCGATTTAACAAATAATACTAATTACTGATTATAAGTCATGTATGCTAATTTGGCTCGGAGCGTGGAAGCAACAAACGCTGATTCACAGTCTGCGTCGTGCGAAGAAGCCTGTATAGCGGCACCGTCGTATCGGTGATTACCAGCCATAACATTATCGAGTGTAAACCACGGATTGTGATGGGGGGGCCACATAGACGAGGCAGGAGGCGGTGGGCAGGCTTGAGTCGAAGACGACGGGCCAAATGTACCAAACTCTGATGCTAGGTGAAATGCTGCCACAGGCGGTTCGTGGACACCAGTTGGAACAAGGGACTGATTACTATTACGACGACATCCACTGCCCATTGCAGACCCCTCTGTAGCCCCAACTTCCACTCACATTACCTAAAACATATTAATTTTCAATATCTACTAAAAGATATGAATCAAGATGGGATATTAAATAAAATTCAAACCAAAATTACCTGTAATATTTGGCTAGCTTCAAAAGCAGTGCCAGGCAACAATATTACTGGACTAGAAACATGTCCAGATTCAACACAAATCATATTAGGATATTCATCATCTCCAAAATCTGTAGTTTCTTTTGCTTTTTCAATCCATGGGTTCCATACAACTAAAATTTAAAAATAAATATCTTACAAAGATTAATATTCTTCATCAATCACAAAAAAATTTCAAACAATCAGTAATGAATATTAAAAAGTTCAGTCTTAAAATACTAACTTGCAGTTTGAGTAGTAGTTTACACTTATTACTAAGTTTTTTGGTTTATTTCAAACAAATTTTTAATGATTAAATTACTTCAATGTATATAAATAAATGTTTGTTAAGATTCTTTTTCAAATGCATTCTATTTTAAAGATAATCCGAATATTGTAACGTTTATACCTGTGTCAGGGAAATTATATTTTTGAATACGCATCTTACGACCAGAAACCACATTTGTAATTATATGTTCTTGGGGTGTATTTTGATAAATTCGGTCAGTCCATTCAGCAATTGTTACAACATCTCGGCCTTCCTGGTAGACAGCTCCATCACGTGTCTATTTTAATAAAAGTTAAAATAAGAAAGTAAATAAAACTTACCTACTCACAAAAGAGTACAAAAATAGTATTAATTTACTTTATCAATAAAAGTGCATCCATGTAACCCTGTAATTTGGCATCTACGAACATCGGGTACTTTGAAATATGTATGCAATAACATATTAAAACTGAATGTTAGATCTTTACTTGGATTGTACACTCCAATATTGAAATGTAATTCTTTTTCACGCAAAATCAATCTGTATGTCAAGCGGAACCTGTTAAAAATTAGGAAATTTAATATTTTGATCAAGTACGGTTATTTAAAAAAACAGCTAACGGAATTTTTTTTGAGTTTTGACAAACTTACGAATAATTCCACATAGCACGTGTTACTTCTGTATCTATTATTGAAAAAACAGCTTCTACGTCACCGCTGGGAAGACGTTCTGGTGATTTTTCCAGGTTCCAACGTACAATTCTTGCAAAACCATGCTGTGGACCAAATGTCCACTGGGCAAATTGTGCTAAAATATATTGTAATGATATGGAACATATCAACTAAGTGTTGAAACAAATATTTAATTATAGTGTTACTTACGAAAAACAAATGGTATTCCACCACGAATAGGCTTTTTTCCATCAAAAACTGCTTGTTTACTGAAATTTAAATAATTGATTTATGAATAAAATGTTTAATAAACATTCCTGTCAATAAGTATTATATTTAATTACCTTACAAATAATTGTTCTTGATTGTTTACACGCCAAGAAACGACTGTTGCTCCTAAAAAGATATGTATATAATAACAAAATTTTATTTGAAACGTAATGTAATTGAATTAATTATATATTTAATGTAAACAATTTGGAAATAATGATTTAAAATTGAATTGAAATAACTTTAATACGTAAACTATAGCATACGATTGAAAGAGACTTGTGATACATAACCCATACAAAAAAAACACAAAAACAATTAAACGATATTTTATACATATATTAGTCGAAAAAAAATTGAAATAATTGTGGTTTTTGTTTAGCTAATGTTTATGTATTGAATTTTCTGTATTTACCATGTAAATTGATGGTACACGTTGTATTGTTGCCTCTGTCAAGAACAACTACACTTGTAGCTGCCGCCATATTTATTCTTCTTGAAGTCGGTTGTGAGGACGCGGGCGCAGCCAGTAGGGGATTTTTTGTCACATACAAATTCTTCATGCAGCTTCCACAGTTTGTTTATATATATTAAATAGAAAACGATTTATGTAATCATAAATATTTGTAACATAATCTTAAAAATATTTAAGCAATACAGCCAAACAACTTTTCGATCAATGTTCTTACTTATGTACAATAATTAGAAAATTACATCAATTTGTTAAATACCTGTAAATCACATTTTGTTTTTATTGTAGCTACATTTACTTTCACAAATAAATTAATACCATTAATTCATTTGTAAAAACATTTAAATCAATTTATAATTCATTAAGTATACTTCAGTATTACACTATACTGCAAAACAGATAATTAATAACTTTAAATCATGCAAAAACATAAACATAAAATTTAGAATTTATCCATTATTATCATCACGATAAAGTTCTTTCAATTAATTTGTTATTAACATTTTAATATTAAATTGTTGTAATTATTTTTAATAAATTTGAATTCACGATTCCAAGAATATACGTGTATATATATATATATATATACACATACACGCATATATAATACACACACAACCATATGTATATTCTCAAAGCAATGGATATTTATGGGTATTGTTAATGAAAGATTAAATAATACGTACAAAAGTCCTAGTCAGAAAAAAATATAGCAATACATATTAATTACTATAATTATTCATATAAAAGAAATTTGAATATATGTAACAAAAAAGACTACTTATATTAAGATATATATATATATATATATATATATATATATATAAATATATATATATATATATATATATATATTAAATATTAGAAATAATAAACCAAATATCACTGTAGGATGTTAATTATTATAAATATATATATATATATATATATATATATATATATATATATACATATATATATATATATATATATATATATATATGTATATATCATTTTGTTTACAATGCCTTTATTGAAAATTCGTTTATATATAACTTAATGTAAACATAACAGAAGAGTGGAGTGAAACTGAACTTCGCATCTGCAGTCAAGCCGCTTGTTACTGTCACAAAAAACTTGCCGTCAGAGCGATTGTGCATGACTGCTGCCACCCCAATTCACTGTTGTAAAATCAGTAGGTTTGTGAAGCTAAAAAAAACACCAAAGCTATTCGTCCAATACCCAGAATCCCTGATATAGCATACATAAAAATAATTGCTATACATAAGATATTTACACAAATTGTAATTATTACAGTTAATTGTAATTTTCATTATAAACTAATCTAAGACTGATTGGATTTTTGCACGAACCTCGATTAAATGTTCATTCTTTATAACATGCTTTAAGTACGACGAAAGATTAAATAAAATTATAAATATTTTTTAAGTGCATATATATATATATATATAATATCAACGTTGATAAAGGCAAAATAATTTATTTTCCAAATTTACTTATTCAATGTTAACAGAGTATATAATTATTTTAAAGATATTTAAAAAAATATACATATTTTCTGAAATAAAAAAAATATATAGGTATTAAATGAGAGAAAAAGTAAAAAATCTATTTCTATTTATTATTTTTATATTGATACATAAATTGCTTTATTATATGTGCACATATGTATATATACACATATGACTTAAAAAATAATTCAATAAAAAAATAGGAACATTAAAAAGATACACTATCTCAAAACAGAGCAGATATTTATTTTAAATTGGAATTCTGTAATAAGGCATATTTTTACATTAAAACATATATAACTACTGAGATTCAAAACAAATTTCATAAATATTTGATAATACAGAAACAACCTATACTTCAATATTGTTATATACTGAATTGCCAGTCTTAAGTTATACACAAAAAAGAAATTAATTACTTTTCATGATGTTATGAATAGATACATTTATAATTTGTATTGTAAATTTTGCTAACAATAATTTATTTTTGCATATGTAACATACATTACTGAAATAAATTCATATACTATATCTTATCAAGAATGTATGTATTTCTTTCATATAAAACAATGTTCTTTAATTAATTTGGATTTTATTCTGGCTTTTTTGAAATACATCCATCTTTCATATCCATTTCCTTCCATTTGTGTACAAAGGAAAAAGCTGCATCAATATTATCAATATCCATTAATTCATTTATCCACATGATACCCATATCGCGTTTATATAATTCTTCATATGCTTCGAATCCACGTTTAACTACTTTTTTTGGAACACCAGCTAAATATGCTGCATTAAAAGCATAAGAACGATCAGCAACACCTTTTAATAAAGTATACATAAAAATTATACTTTCATGAGGCATCATGTCATTTTCAATTAAATTTTCATCTATTTTGCAACCCTATAAGAGAGTTAATTTATTTTCAGACCTGAATCCATCAGTTTTAATTTAACTCAATTATATAAAAAACCTCACCATATGTGCTAGTGTACAGTGTGAATTTTTTTGAAATTCCAAAACCAACTCACTGAAATGAGTACAAAATATTGTTCTCATATTTCTAACAGAAAGCCAATCAAGTACAGCTCCTGCAAGAGCTACCCCATCATGAGTTGATGTGCCTCGTCCTAATTCATCAATCAGAACTAAACTATGCTTAGTAGAATGATCTAAAATAACTTTGGTTTCTGAAAGTTCCACATCAAATGTTGATTTTGAGTTCATAATATCATCACTAGCTCCCAGTCGAGTAAAAAGCCTATCAACTAATGTTAATTCAAATGACTCTGCAGGCACATAAGATCCCTAAAAATAGTCAAAATATAATATTTCTAACTTTTAGTACTTGCAGGATATTTCATTTGTTTACGAACTATCTGTGCCATGATTGTTAACATTGCTGACTGACGCATTAATGTTGATTTTCCACCCATATTTGGACCTGTTAAAATCATCAAGGGAGCCCAATCTTCTGTTCCAATTTCAATATTATTAGGTATAAAACCATCTGAATTGATAATTGGGTGATATGATTGCTTCAGTTTGATGAATGGCTATTTAAAAAATAAAATTGAAGAAACAAATCTAATATCTAACTAAATCAACATGATACATTTACATGTAATGCTGGTTATTTAATTATGAACATATTTCATAATTACAAAGAATTAAAATTGAGAAATTATTATAAAAAAATACCTTATTATTAACACAAATTTTCGGTAAGCACATATTCACATTTGACTGGTCATTACAATATTCAGAAAGTGAAAATAATGCATCTAAGGTAGCCAAACATTTGATCGCCTGATTCCATATAAAAAAACTACAATATATAACATACAGTTCATGAACAATGAAGAACACTATATTTTCCAGTAACTAAATAATTAATATGATAAAAGAAAAACAAGCATCTTTAAGAACTTACTCTTCACTGAATTTTTCATAAATTCTACGTGATACATTTTTCAATGCTATACTTTTCCTTTCTTCAGCTGCTGTCATTCGTGCTAGTAATTCCTTTGTAAGTAAAAGTATATTAATACATATACATATATATACATATATACGATTCTATACATAAATCATAATTACCTTTGTTGTTGAAGTAGAAAAACGTTTTGCCATTTTCCCACTTTTTTTTGTACCTTCTAGATGATAATCCTTGGTTGCTTTATTAGCATTTTCAACTGGAACTTCTAATTGAAACCGTTTTTTATCATTTCCAATATACACTACCTATAATGACAGATTTTATTTATTTTATTGGTGAAATAAAACAAAAAACAACTTACACGACAACCAAAAAATTTTTCTTGAGATAAACGATAATCTTCCAATTGTTCTTTAATTTCCTCGATATCAGAAATTGCTGAATCATATTCCTTGTCAACACCTTGATGTTTAGGTAACAAAATACCTTTTTCTTCTGCTTGCTGTCGATTAAATGCTGACTAAAAGAGAAAAAGAAAGATGAAAATGTAAAATTAGTTTTCAAAACTAACAAACGATTTGTAATACCTGAAAATACTTTAATTTATGTAATAAATCAGGAAAAGTACCACCATCTTCCACAAGTGTCATACAACTATCCAATATACCACTATTGTTGATTCCTGTAAAAATATTTTAAATTTAACTGAATTACATATTGACATGAATGAATATCTATTTACCATCAAACATTTTTACAATTTCAACAGCTCGTTCAAAACCATTTAATACTGATAAAAAGTCATTTATTTTCTTTTTTGAATATCTAAATTCGTCGTAAAATAGAGCTCTGCTATCTGGATGTGATTCACTTTTATGTTTGTTTCCAAGAGCATGAATTCTGTAAGTGAGACATGTAAGAGACATTTAATAAAGTGTAGATAAAAGTACAATAAAGAACACTTTACTTTGAGAGTAATCTTTCTAAATCTGGAAGTTTACTTAATTCTTGCTGGACTGTTTTTGATAGTTCTCCGTTTTCCACTAGAATTTTGATAGCTTCTTGACGTTCTTTAATTAAATCCCATCTACATAACGGAGTCGCCAGCCATTGGCGAAGTAATCTAACATAAAAAATTTATAATTTTAGTTAATATGTTATCATTACTACAAAATATTTACAAACTTCGTATAAGAATGACTAATTAAATGTGATGTATAATACCTTTTTCCAAATGCAGTACAACAATAATCAAGTTTTTTAAACAATGAATGTGAATGATCATCAATTACATGTAAATTATGAAGAGTGATTGCATCAACAATCATGTGTGTTCCATTAAGTGATTTTTTTTCATTTTGTGGTTCATATATTTTGAAATTTCGCATTTCTACAAGCTGCGTATCCAAAAGTGAATCTGATAAGTACCATAAAGCTCCACCAAATGCATTAATAGCAATTTCATACTCGGGCAATGGTATTACAGTTATCCCTTCACCTAAATACATACATACATACATATATATATATATATATATATATATATATATATATATATATATATATATATATACATATATATATATATATATACACATACATACATACACACACACTCTCATAAAAGATAATTAGTTTGGTTATTATAATATTGTTTATATTTTTATAATAAAATGTTAAATTTAAATCTGACCTGACAACATTTTAGATAAACAATCAGGCCATTTAATTTCATCATCTTTATTATGAAAATATTTATTTTCAATTATCATTTTGATAGTTTTTTCACTAGACAGAAACTGTTTTTCAGGAATCAATGTTTCTTTTAATGCACTCGATAAGTTTGTATTAATAATGTTTTTTGTTTCTTCTGATATTTGATTTTTTGGATAAACTACCTACAAATTAAATAATTGAAATTGTCACTTTTCAATACAATATTTTTTCCGAATGTGCACAAATACTTATAAAATTATAAAAAAAAACAACATTTCAATGAACATTATACAGGTATATTTTTTTTAATCATAAAATTTTATTTGTACATACCAGTGCAGGTGGGTATTGAGTTATCAGAGATAACAATTTAGATCGCAGCAAGTCATCTTCAAATTGGCCAAAATGAAATTCACCTAAAGAAGTTTCAATAAAACATACACCATACACACATACTGCTGCTTTTTGTGAAGAATCAATAGGTAAAGACTGAAAGACAGAATTGATGTTATTTTTACAAAAAATAAATTAAATTTAATTGTAATACTTTTTCAGTTAAGGAAAGCATATATGTTGCATTTGATTTTAATGTATCAGCATCTAGAACATTATTAACAATTGTTCCTTGTGTGATGATTTGACATATTTCACGTTTTATAACTTTATCAACTTTTTTTCCGGTAGGAACTTTACACCTTTCTGCTAACATTTCTGGTGTTTCAATCTGTTCAACACGTGCCACTTTATATCCTTTATTTACCATTATTGATGACATTTTACCAAATGCTTGTTCTGGAAATCCTGAATGGGCAAATGCACCCTAAAATATTATTTATTAAATATGAAAATTTTACAATTTATATATGAAATGATAAACTAACTTTCATATAAGACAATCCAAGTTCCTTAACTCCTGTAACAGCATCCATGTGATATAATTCATAAAATTTTCCAACCTTTAAACAATAATAGAAATAATTATTGATTTTCAATACGTTTGCTACATCTAATTTTTATTTCAGTACAGAACGTTTTCATTAAATTATGAATATAACACATACCTTAAAGAAAAGAATACAATCAAAATGATCAGATTTTATTTCCCACCACTGACGCATTGCAGGAGTAAGACTGTCTTTAAATGAATTTGGTACTTTTAATGTTCTCTCATCATAATCTGGATTGTCTGGTCGATGATTTTGTTTGTCACGAATATTATCAGCATTCAAAAAATCAAGAGTTTCATGGGTCCAATATTTATCTTCACTGTTTTGAGAAAGAGGCATATCATCTTTTTTAGATGTACCATCCTTTAATACTGATGTGTTATTTGTTAATTTAGATGTACTTGTTTTTGGACTCTATAAAATGAATGTTTATGATTAAATTGAATACAGTTTTTTATATAGCATATACTTTACCGCAGGTGAAAATAATGTTACTGAACAATTAAGACCAGATGACGTAAGTTTAATTTTCTTTGATACTGGTGATGAATATTCATCTGATAGACTTTTCACACCATTATCTTCATTGTCAGAGTCCAACATTGTATTTGCTGGATTCCTTTTTCGAGATGTATCTTAAAATTATTATACAAAATTAAATAATATATAAACTTTTCCATTTCTAAAATAACATTTTGTTTAATTGCATTGATTTTTATTACCTATGTTATACAAGTAAATAATTTGAACTGTTTTATTATTTGAATTAAAATTTTTTAAACATTTAATTTAATTAAACTTAATAAATAATATCGGTCTGTATTTGAAGATAAGTTTGTTCGGTTCATTTCATTCTTACCGAAACTACATTAATCGAAATTTTGAATATTAAAAATATTTCAGGTACACATAACTTTAAATAATATTTCTTATTTTGTAGAACTATTTTGAAAATGATACATATTTATGAAATATTAAATCCATGCATTGTATAAAAAATACATACTTTTTGGTTTAATAACCTCATCTTCTGAATCTTCATCATTAGGTTGTACACTTTCCACTGGCTCCTTCTTTTTTCTAACTGGAGTAAGAAAACTTAAAAGATTTGTTTGACGTTTTGCCATATTTTTAATTAATTATGATATAATCTTTATTTCACTATATAATGTATTATTGACTTTGTCTTAAATAATAATTTACCGCCAAACCAGGCAACCAATAACAATACAAATAGATCCCAATCGTTTCTTCTACATTGTACTGTGTATTCTAGCACTAACACATCGCCACTGTGTTCAACTGTGAAACTAATGTTTTGCTTTGATAGGTTGTAGTTTCCAGGCGGTAAATTTCAAACTGTACAATGCCAATTTAACAATATAATTTTTCACAAACAGTAGATTTAGTATACAGTTATTGGTTACTATTATTATTATTACATTATAATACTATCAGTATAACTTTTTCCAATACCTGTACAAATTAGTTCAGAAAAAATATTTTACTAGCAGCTAGATAAACTTTAACAATACAATCTAGTCCAGTCTTAGGCCATCTGATATCATGTAAATGCAATTTAGTTTAATTATATGTAGATATATTACAATAAATTAAATATTATTCAATTTTCAAGCAAGAATGAAACTGTGCTAAATGTTTAAATATGAGTTAAGACTTGTGATTCGGGCATATGATTAATACTATTAATATTAATTACGAATTTACTTTCATAAACATTCACTTAAAAATAATGTTAATTTTCTTTCTGATTTAATACATATTCAGTAAGATAACTACTGTTTATTTTGTATCCGAAATTTATACAATAAATGTAATACTATTAAAAAATATAAAAGATTTAAACTATAGAAGGTATATAATTATTTATGCACTTATTTATATTCTATAAAAAATATTTAGCGAGATTTTATATCGTTCTATGAACATACAGACTTTTTTTCATTTTTAAAATATGTTCTCATTTCTCTTTAAAAGCATTCCGAAAATGTAAGGGAAGGTCATAAATACCATTCAGTATTTATAATATGTTATTTTTGTGTTTAATTATAAAATAATATAAATTAAAAGTATTTTCCTTGAAAATATTTGCATACATGGCGAATAAAAAGAATAATCTGAAGTATTTTTGAAGCGTTTATAAATATTTAAACATGCATTATGTTAGTTTTAAATTGAGTTACGAAATTTGGTAAAGTGCCTGGCAACAATTAAAAAAATGAATGAAAAAATGACTGAATAGTACTATTTCAAAAAGTTTGAGATTAAAGTTTTCATTGATATATATATATATATATATATATATATATATATATATATATATCTATATTGGCAATTAATGACTATCTTTGAAAATAAATATTTGATGTATAGCTGTTTGATGAAATTCAATCATTGATGAATGTATATTTTTAACATCTACATATATTCATAACGTGTTTAGCATAACAGTTTATAAATTTGGCGATGACTTAGCAAGCAAATAAGGTCATGCAATTTATTGTACAATCATTTAATTTAAATCTGTCCATATCGATACAATAAAATAGAGATTGGTTTATTAAAGAGCTATCATAAATATAGTCTAGTTAAAATATATTTTTAATATAAATTCACACTGTCAAGAAAATATTTTTAAAATTTTTGATTTACTTACAAAAGTACCTTGAATCAATTTATATAAAAACGAATAATATGCTACTTACCTGGCTGTTCATTGGAATTATATATCTTTTATAAATTATACAGCATTTTACAAATTAATTTCTCTTTGTACAAAATGTTATTCATGTACATAAATTTTGTTTTTTCTTTCTTACTCTTTGTTAAATAATTATTTCTTATAATACAATTATTTTAACTGAAAAATTATAAACAACGTAATTATCTAATTTTATAAATATTTTAAAAAATATATAAAAAAAGAAATAGGGAATAATAAATTTATAATTTGAAAATTATGAGCTATATATATATATATATTAAACATTTAACAATTAATTATTAAGTTATTTTAATTGAAAATAAACAGGTATAAAAATAAAAAATATTTGTATTATGTTCATTTCTGAAAAAAGGTTTTTATTAATAATTCATCAGTTCAAAGATACAACAATGAATTACATTTTTAATAATATGCGTATTTATTAATATCTATGTATGAAAACTACTATTGAAAAGAGTGAATATCATCGTCAAAATGGTCTATTAATAAATTGAGTAATATTTTTTTGTATTTTACTAAATTTAATCCAAATATTTGCCGTTTAATTGTTAATTTATAAATTACTTCTTTCAAATATTGGTTGCTTATTTTATAATATTTTTTTTAAATCGATTTTGGTTTAAAGAATGTTTATTTCGAATCACAGTCGAAAAGGAATTAATTAAGTGTTTTAAACACTTATTTATCTAATTATTTTTGATAATAATACTAAATTTGATCTATAAAACATTTCAATAACGGCTTTTAAATATATATATATATATATATATATATATATATATATATATATATATATATATACAAATATATATGTACATATAAATATACTTATAAAAAATAACCAGTGATACAATTATTGAAAATAAGAGTATTGTAACTATTGCAAATTAAAAAAAAATGGTAGTAGAAAATGCGTATGTATGTATAGGTGTACGAATTTATGTATACAAATTTATATATATGTATATATATAGAAGTGTTTAATTTACTTTAAAAATAAAGAAAATCTTGTTTTTTAAAAATAAAATTAAAGTTTTTTCACTTCATGCAAAATTAAAATGTTTTAATTACAAACGTTTAAACAGTCTTTTTTTTGAAGTGCAGTTATATTTAACGAAATCATTATTTATAATATTTAATAACATATTTTTTGAAATTTACTAGCAATGTTTCCAAAATGCATCTATATCAAACAGAAAAGTTTCAAGTTTAAAAATGAATTTATTTAATAAAAAGCTGCAGCGTTAAAATTGAGTTAATCAAATATAAAAATAATTAGTAAATGATAAATTTCATTAAATTAAACAATTTTATTCGTAAGGTTAATAACTTTGTTGCTAAGAAACAATAATATTTAAAACATTTGATGATATAATTGAAGTTAGAGAATTTATAAATTTTGTAATATATATATATATATATGTATGTATATATATATATATATATATATATATATATATATATATACGTGTGTTTATACATACATACTTACAAGTGTGTGTCTATTTGGATGTGCATGTGTGTTTGTAAATGTATATGTTGTGTATTTTTATTATCTATTTTTTCGTATTTATATAATTTTATATTAAATTTTTATTTACCTTAACAGTTAAATTATTTAAAAACCGCAACAATTGAAGATATATCCAAATAAAAATATTTTCATAATAGTATTGTCGTTTTTGATATATTAAAGAAGTATATATCTTGTAAATGACTACATTAACTCTTCATTCTTTGGTAGTTTGATCCGTGCAACTTTTTATGGTATTTCGTCACAATGTATTACGAAATAGGAAAACATATCATTATTGTAGGCGTTCAAGAATATTGAAAATTTCATCTTAAATTGAAAAGTTGCGATCAAAATATTCAATGATAAATTTTGGTTTGCGGATTTTGTATTATGAATAATTATATCATTTTTGTTTAGCTATGGCATCGAAATTAAGTATTTCGATTTGAATAAACTGCAATGAATTCGACGAGCATATGAATGTAAGTCATAAGAGCCATACCACCCCCGATTGATGATTACGATCATTCATTATTAAGGATTGTGTGTACTCTGAATTTTGCTCAATTGAATCATTTGAATACAGAACTGATTCATATATTCAATTTGCTTACTGCATATTAAAGTTTATTTCGAATTTTATTTTGAAGGCAAATTCAATTCTTCCATTTTCCTCTGGAATTAAATATCACTTCGTTGTTATTAATATTGATATCTAACAACATATATAATTACGATGTTTTATAATCGTTAGTCACAGATTATACATAACAATAAGTATAAAATTGTTGAAGATTGTTATTAAATTACAATTATCACAAAAATACACAAAAAACGGATTTGTTGTTTTTGTAATATTGTTGTCAAATAACCATATCCATTACAAAGTCTTGGAATATACGAATGTCGCACGTGATTGTCCTATAATTAAGTTATACTAGCAGACCCTATATGCTAATATATTATTGAACGTTTTTTTTTCTTTTTAACATACAACTAGCCACAAGGCACTGTTTCCACACGAATTAGGTTTAACAATATAGGAACAAAAATAAGTTGTAAACTTTTATCACAAAAATCAGTGATTTGTGTCTCGATGTTTTTTCGTAGACTCAACTATCGAACTGTTTATTTTTTTAAAAAAATATTATTGTGATGTATATATATATATATATATATATATATATATATATATATATATATATATATAACATATACATGCGTATGTTTACTAGTTTAGTTATGAGACGAGGGTGTCTCGTTAGGCGTGACAATGAAATCGCCAGCATTGGAACGTGTACGAGTTACCAGCACAGGCGTTTTTAGTACAGAGTCAGGCAATTCAGAGACACGGATTTTAACACGTTCCGTTTCAGGTGTTACAGGCGTTGGAGTTGTTATCCCATTTGTTGGTGAAAGAGAAAGCTCGTTGGCGACTTCTTGGCCTAAATGTTCTGGCTCATCAGCCAGTTTATCTTGCGATTCATCCGATGGAGATAGTGGTATAGTTTCTGGCTTTCCGTTCACTTTAACGGGATCTTCGCTATCGTTTGGAACTAGAGGAGTTTTTGTCATATCTCCCATTTCGACTTCTGCTTTTTCAGTATCCGATGCTCTGTTTCGTTTTCGGTTACGTAAATTACTCTTAATTATTGCGTATCCCATAAGACAAATTAAAACAGCAATAAGTATAGCGAGAAATATGTAAGTCCCCAAAGGTTGTTTATTCGACTGTTGCTCGACAGCTATGGCCGACTTATCTTTCCCTTCGGTTGTAGAACTATTTTCGTTCAGTTCTTCTGTAGCTTTTGCTTCAGAAATTTTTGCCATATTAGTTCTGGCTACTCCTGCACGTTTAAGTATTTCCTCCGTAACTGGTTGTAATAATGCAGTTGTGGCTGCGGGAGTCGACGTATCTTCACCAACCTGTGATTCCTTTTCGTTTATATTATGATGGCTTATCATATCGTTGTCGAAAGATGTATCATTGTTATCTTTGTCATCATCATAATCCCAATCGGAGATTTCAGACGAAAATCCTAATCCAGATCCCATGTCGTCTTCAGTTGTAGTCGTTAAAAACGATTCTGTTGTGCTAAACGAAACGTCACCAGAACCAAAAAATTCTGTCGATGTTAATGTTTGTCCGATGATAAGGGAATCATCACCTGATCCTGATCCATCTTCGTACGTTTCAGAAAAGTTACCTTCCGTCATCGTAACGATTTCGTGCAAATCATCAAAATGAAAATCATCATCGTTTGCGTTATTTTCGATCGGTTTCAGTTCTGATGTACTCGGACTCGATGTAACAGGAATAAATAATTCCATATCATGGTCACCATCTCCTGATGCATCGAATTCTATTCCTTGTCCCGTCAATTGAATACGTACTATTTCATTAGCATCATCTCCACTACTATCTAACACATCGTCGTGGAATATTAAATCGTCATTTATTGATCTACGATATCTTGTATCAAAATTTGTAATACACAGATTGGACATTTGAACGTCTAGCCAAGATAATGTATTTGACCCACTATACATACATTTAACTGCTGAATGTCCTTCTATGTTGTTTTGGATTAGCCAGTTTCTAACTAATAGCGTATGGCAGTCTGAGCAAATGATTGGATTATTTGTAACATCAAATGATTTTAATGATTTTAGTTTTGTTAAACTTAATGGTAATACAGGTATTAAATTATGCGAGAAATTAACATGAACCAAAGATTGTGGAAATAAGAATCCATTTAATTCAAAAATGATGTTTCCACTTAAATTAAGATCCGTCAGTTTTGGAAAGTTCGGGAAATTTTCCAAACTACTTATTTTATTATCCGATAAATCTAATCTTTTTAAATTTTCACATTGAGAATATATTATATGGATTCTAAAAATATTAGCGTTCGTTGCTTGAATAGACACAACACGCGTTGCTTGTTCAACAGACGAGAGAAATTGGTATGAATTTTTCAGTTTTACACATTTGAGATTTATATTCGATTGCTGGTCGATCGTAGATGGAAAACACTGGCATTTTTTTGGACAGGAGAAATTAGCAGACTCTGTTGAAGGAACTGTGCATATTGTCAGCAGCAAAAATAGACTCCACTTCGGAATCACCGTAGACTTCATCCTTATTTTCTTACTGAATGTGGATTTCTAAAACATATACAATTTTTATCATTACTTTTTTAAAACCATATATATATATATATATATATATATATATATATATATATAAAGTATTTTAAAAAGGAACAGATATTTAAAAATATTATTTGTTTTATTTATGTTTTAAAATTTTCTATAAATATATAATCAGGAATATTGTATTATGATTTTCTTGCAAGATGAATGTATTTGTTCGTCATGATTTAAAATTCATGGATGAATTAATGACTGAACAGTTTTCATTAACTTCTTAGAATGAATAATGAAATGGAGAATGAAAAATATTTTGGCTTCTGTTTATTATTATTATTAGATTAAAGATATCGAATACATACAACTTTTCTAATATTATTTTATTTCATAGACAAAATTTACTACAGTTACAACTGCGAACTTAATAGATAATTTCCTCGAATAAAACAAATTATTAAATTTTCCGACAAACACTACATTAATTGAAGAATAGCATATATTTAAATAGAGTATTTTCAGATCGATTATATTAAATATCGGGAAATCCGTAAAAAAAAATAGTTTATGAAGAATAATTTAAATGTTTAATCACATTTATGATATAAGAGGCTAAAATTAAACAAAGTGAATTAATTTTATTGTAGAATTTTCGGATATATATTATAAAATATATTATCTTTCATAAAACTAATTTATTAAATGAATTATTCGTTGTATTTATGAAATTATAGTAGACAATAATGAGAATAGACACGTCAATAATCAAAATAAATTGATACGTCTTGATTCGTGCTTGATTGATATTGATAACTTTTCTGTATGAATAATAACAAAAAAATTAATCTAGCCAATAAATCCGTTCACTTATTTGTTAACTAAGCTTTACAAAACTTTAGTATATGTTTTCAATGTGGGTATGTATTTTAACTCTCATTAGTTTGCAGTTCAGAAACATAATTACATACAAAATAATGTATTGATATTTTTTAGGTTTACATAAACGATTATACTTTTTAAGGTTTCTATGTAGCGAAGTTTAAATTTTTTGTTTAATACCATTGAGATTCAGATAGTAAAATCTTACTGTTCGTGTAACTAATGTATAACATGAGAGAGAAGTGAGGGCCGTGACTTGACCTATATTACAAAATGTTTAATGTACATATAGATCAAATTATAGTCTATGATTTCTTTGCTCCGTTAATAATAATGGTGTGTTACTAACGCTAATGTCGAGGGTTTAATCCTATTACAGATTTAAATCAATATATATATATATATATATATATATATATATATATATATATATATATATATATATATATATTATTGACATTTTAGCTAAAGATATGGTCTTAGATGAATTTTTGGTTGCATAGATGATAATTAATGTATGATAATTTTTTTTAGAAAAAATTAAGAATTAACATAAGTATGATTATTGAGAACAATTTAATAATAACAAATTATTTAATATGTAATAAAAAGTTTTGAATATATTGAAATATGTCAATGAAATAAGTTGAATGTGTCATTAGTTAATTAAATGTTTATATATAATAGACAGCTTACGTATAGAAATATAAATAATTTTTTAAAAGGTTATTGCTATATTTAAATGTTTTTAAATAAAAATATATTGTTGAAAGAAAAACTTATTTTCTGTGTTATTCAATATATAAATGTAATACAAATAGTGTTTCAATTACATATCTTATCTATAAAATTAATAAGTAAAAAGTATTTAGCAAATACTAATATCCACTTGTCTAATTTTTTAAACAAATACTTACATAAAAATTGAAGTAAATCCAATTGGATATAGATAACAATTTATTGACATTTTCTGGAACGTTTGAAGGTTTAATTTTTATGCGCACAGATGTGTATATATATATATATATATATATATATATATATATATATATATATATATATATATATATTAGATATATTTATGTAGGAAATGAAAATGAGCAAGAATATTTTTTTTTTAGAGGAAGGAGAGTGTGTGGTATAGAAATGAAAGATACTTTTATTAAGGTTCATTCTCTAGTTACTTTGTTCACGTTTTGATTATGATTGTTCCAAACCATTTAGTTAAATTTGATTGCAAAAATTTACTAATTTTTTTAACATATGTGATTTTTGACTCTCTATTTCTGTCTATTTATATATACATAAATATTAAGTAAAATTCATGTATACTCTTAATTTTTAAAACTGAAATTATAAAATATACACTAATGTTTAAAACATATATTATTTCAAATGTAATTAGGATTTGTGCAGGTATGCTTTTCTGATGTAATAATTTTGTTATAGTCTGTTACTGTCGTTATTATTTAATTATTTGTGTATGAATCAGTTGGTGAGTATATATATATATATATATATATATATATATATATATAAATGTAAGTAAATTGGCACGAGTATAAAAAAATACCAGAAAATTATTGCAACCGATTACATTAAGTCTGATCTGTGAAACACATTGCTGGCAACGACTAGCATATAAAAATATACTTGATGTTTGGCCCAAAGTAAAATATTTTAAATTGTTACGAAAAAGTCTAATGCACAAATGTGTCTTGAGTTTATTATTCATACTCAGATATCTGGCTTGAAAATGATTATTTTTACACTTTATGTACTTTTGAGAAGTAATGTATATTTAATAATTTATTGTATAAAAAATATATTAATAAATTTATATACTTTTAAATAAAGATTGTAATCTTTAGAATATTCTTTCACTTTTGATGTTTATTTAAGATTTTTTTAACAATAAATATAAAGAATATTACTTTAAATTAAGGTTTTGTGATGTGGATTTAAAAAAGGAATGAAATAAGATGTCTTTTTTTTTTAAAAAAATGGAACGTTTTGAAATTATTAAAAATCTAGAATTATACAATGAAAATTTGTTGATGAATTATATTTAAACCATAACGAATATATTTTTGTGTGGTTTGATTAGTTTTCAAATAAATGATTTGTTGCATTCAAGTTTGTTTAATCGATTTATAGAGAGACAAATAATTATCTAAAAGAGCTAGCTGTTTAAAAATAAATATTTCATGTATTTTCATATTATTTGCTAATAAAATAATAATATTTAATTTATTTAAAACATTATAGAATTTAAATAAACAATTCTTTGTTATAATTTATTTAATTTTCACTCGACTGCAGTGAAATTTGAGAAAATAGATGAATTGATAATTAATTATAGTAAAATGAAAATAATTTGATTATTAAAAAAAACCTTTATGTAAAAAATAGGTACTGATTCGAGTTGTTCAATTAATATGAAAATAAATGATTTATCGCTTTCAAATTTAATTGAAATTAATTTTTAGAAACCGGTCAAGATCTAGAAAGGAGTTGATCGTTTACACGATTATATTTTTGTATTTAAAAGATATATAATACTGAATTCAATGTTGAACTCAATTGTGATATATTGAATTTTCGAAGTACATCTGAAAATGATTCATCGTACAAGTGACAATTTCAATAATTCAGTAATATTTGTTTCGAAAGTTGAGAAATAAAATTGACTCAAGGATTTTAATAGTTGTTCATCTTGTTTTATTAAGGTTGTTTTAGAATATATTTTAACAGTAGAGGCTTTCAAGTACTCGAAAGTAACTGTACTGTTAATGAAATATATTTTTGAAATAAAATTTTCAGTTTTTTAAATGGAAGTGGAGCACATAATTAGCATGTGACAATTGGTAAAGGTAAATTGTTAAATAAAAATATTTTAAAAGTAAAATGAATAAATATTTAACCAGTATGCAGGCTGTGTGATAAAGGTCAATAGGTAAGTGGTATGTCAATGCACATATTGTCTTGATTCACCTTGAGAGATAATAAAGAGTGGATTTATGAATGACCAAGAACGGGGGCTAGCGAACTAAGAATGTAATCATAACCTAGTTATACAAATCGTGGACAGGATATGCAGAGTATTTATTGTTGACTTTTAATCATGAGTGACTAATTGCCTTACGTCAACTGATGTGCGATTTATAGTCTTTGACTATTAAAATATGTAGTTTTTCAAATGCATACTTCGTGTTCAGGCTCTAATGATCATTGTTATCGACCTATCCTAAAACTCCAAATATTCATTTAAATGTAAATTTGATTTACTTTAAAATATTGATTTCACACGGAAATAGATTCAAGTTTTAATATTAATTGCATTTAGATGTTGGAAATTTTAGTATACTACACAGAGATTCAGTATTAAATCTCTTATTAACAATGAAATAAAATTTTATTTTAAAAAGAGAAGATTTATGTTTTTATACTTTAAGAAAAATGTTTTTTTCGCTCTTTAATTCAAATATAAGATTAATTTTCTATTAAAATTTATTATATTTATTTCACTGTAATGATATTATTATAAAATTATAATAAAAAATGGCATTGCTAAGAATGAAGAGATATTTTCAGAATTTGATATTAAATTTACCCATATTTATTTGACCTCATGTTGAGTTGAAGATTGCGGAATCCGACAGCTGTTTAAAATATCTAATTGTACGTTGGTGAAAATTAATGAATTAACTTCAAGTATAGTTGATTTAAAATTAATGAGATACAATTAAATAAAGAATGTTCTGTAATATTTGTCTTAACAATGATATTTGTTTATTATTTACTCTGTATCTGTACATTTATATAATGAATTACTGTCATTTTGAGTGATTATTTAAAAAAGACTATTATATTACAATAAATTTATTGCGCCATATCACAGAATACGCATTAAAATAATTAAGGAACACGAAGGACAAAATATTACTATAATATCTTTATTATACGTACGTGCAAATCATTAATTTGCATGTTGAAGACGGTGAACACGGCAATGACATTAATTTAACATTATTAAGTATTTACCAACACGTTACGATCTATTATTGAAACGTGTAAGATTCATAACTGTTAAGTATGAAATGTTGGTACTAAGGCTATTCACACTGGACCTACACATGTATTCGAAATGCGACACAATTATAGCGTTGAAACAATTACCACAATATTTGTTACTTAAATAAACTTGGTCCTGTTTTAATATCATGGAAATGTTGGTACAGATACCAAAATCCTACGTCATATGAACGAATTTTCGCCACACGACCAATTATTGTTTTAAGACTACTTGACGAAATTGTAATATCATCTCCAATGAACATTTTTTCAAAAATGTGTATTTGTTAAATGGATGTAAATTATAATGTACTAGATAATTGATTTGAGTAATTTTTCATTCGAGAAATAAGAGCAATTAAATTAAAAACTGGTTGAATTTTATAGAATATCAATTAAAATGTCAAAGATCATTTTACTTTGCGTGTTTAAAATTTGTTTTACATATTTAATTTATTATTCAATGGTACAATATGTGATATGTATAAGGTAGATTGATCATTGTTGTTATTAATTACAATTTAATATATATTATTTCATAAAAATAATTTTCATCCATTCAATTCATATAAAAAAATCAGCCATATTTTATTAGTATTGTATTAGGCTATTTTTTGTTAAAGATTATTTTTTATTTATTTAATGTTTAGCTAAGAGAAACGAAAATATACAGTTAAAATATCCATTGTACTAAGTAGAATGAATAGTTTTTTTTTTGTAGCAGATAATGTTTAACTGAGATACTAAAAAAATAATTAGAATATTCAAATAAAAATGAGATTTTAAACAATTCTTGTAGTTACATTGACTATTGAAAATAGGCAAATTATAATTAATAAGAAAAAACTAATTAAAATATGTGAACCTGTAAATTTTAAACTGAACAAAAACTAAAAGATTTTTAAAATATTTTAAAGCAAGTCTATCTGTATTGAAAAGTTTCATTTTATCATGAACTCATTATATTAAGCGATAAATATTTCAAAAGAAAAAAAATAGTTAAAGAATTGAAAGTATACATTTTAAACACTGAACTAATCAGAATCAACTTTAATTCATATTAGAAATGTATGAAGCATAAAATGAATATAAATGGAATGATGAGTGCACTTTGATGGTAAATGTTAAATGACACATTTAGTTATAATTATTAATTGAATAAAAAATGACTGAAATAAAGTACTAGGATTTGAAATAAGGCTATAATACTGTAAAAATATTAATTTACAGTTATTAATAGTAAAAAAAATCACAAACAAAACTTTAAATGAACATCATATTTAGTTTTAATAACGTTAAAATTTATTAAAAGACTTGAATACTTTTTCAATTATATAATTGGCTGTGCTTTTAAAGTTGTGTATATAAAAGTATTCAATGAATTTTGCATATATATATGCATATATATATACATATATATATATATATATATATATATATATATGCATGTGTGTGTTGATTCATGTTTTTTTTTAATATATTTCTGTTAACAAACTGTATATATTGTAAATAAAGCAATTAAGGAATTACAAATAAAGTGCGTATGTAGTCAGATTATTCGAATATGATTATACTGTGATTGTTAAGAGCTGATTGTAAATACAATATGGATTTTACCTATTTATGAAACAGTGGTAACAATATAAATAGTACTAGTTTTTTAGTATTCATTTTTTAATGTAAATAAGTGAAATGAAATGTGCTCACAAAAAAAAATGATTGTTTTTATCATGTATTTAGACAGGCACTCACGATACCGATACTGCGAATCCATGGAATTGTCCATGAAAATGAAAAGTACAAAATGCATTCGTGTACGATTGGCTGTTGTCAGTATTCAAATAAATAGTCCGAATACTGAACATCGGACTGTTTTAATAATTTAGTACGCGTTTAACAAGTAAAATACACGTTTTGACTGAACTAAAGAGGTTATTGATCACAACACAATTGAACCGTTGACGATTTGTTTAATTCAGCACGCAAGTCACCACGATACTCAGAGGCCTTGAAAAGTAAAGGTAACGTGACCTTAAGCGACCATGACCTACCGTAAACAATTTTATTTTTAACTTTTTGTTAAACACATGTAAGTAGTCTGCATATGAAGATTATATTATGCAGTGTTCTGTCAATTGGAAAATCAATAGCAGGAATTTCAGCATAGTAGTGTTTGCTGTTTCGTGTATCGATTTTTGAAGTAAAATATACGCCATAAGGTTTATTGATATGTGTTTTAATGATGCCAGTTGTGGTATGCCAAATAATGATACAAAAAGTACTTTAACCCATTAGCAAAGGAAGTATTGTTTGCAATAAGTGTTCAAGTGTCGGACAGTTTCAATAAAATGCTTAGTTCATTGATCTATGATTGAAAAATTTCTCCTCTAGTAATATTCTATTTATAATATTCAAATTGTAGATCGTAGTATATTTAATAACGTACAACTATTAATGATAGAAGTATACAGAATTTAAGTTTGAATGAAAATATTTTAGTCAATGATACAATAATTGTCGTATATAGAGTTTAAATACGACGAGTAGAAGAAAATGTTGAAATTGAGTGAATGACAAGTATTGAAAGAAATACGAAGTGCAAATAAAACAGCACTGAATTCTAAATTAATGAATAAAGAACGATAGATGAAAATAAAAGACTATGAAAAGTGATAGTGTCATATTTTGTAAATTTATACAACTAAACTTGAAAAGATTGGAAAAATAAATGTACACATTCTCATTTAATACCTCATTTAATAAAAATAATAAAATGTTTAAAAGCAGAAGAAATAGAATATATTTTAAGCATGGGCTACACGTGAAGCAATAAATAAAAAATGTATAAGAGATAGAATATCTTTGATACTTAATATATAATAATTAAGAAAAATAGCTTATTAAGGGAACATTTCAAAAGAAAGAAATAGGCTTAAACTGAATTGATTTTTTTTGTGATTAATATAGAGATATGTAGTAGTTATAAAGAAATAATAAAATTTTAAAATATCATAATAGATATAAAATTAATCACAACCGAAAATGCATAACAAATATTATTTATCAAAGTATCCAATTTCTGTAGTTCATGTTTTCTACAGACTCTATTTTTCAGGTTATTTTTAAAGTTCTATTTGACAATAATAAATACTTTCATATGAATTATCTGTTAACACTTATATATGTTTATTTCCGAGCGATTATAATTTGATATTTAATTTTGAATCTTTTAGGCAATCGGGAAGGTTAATACGAATTGTAATTAGTTATTTTAATTGGTTCGTATTTATAAAAGAAATGTTTAATATTTTTTATTATTTACAAATACTATAAAAAATAATAAAATAAACAGTTGAGCTTTTGACGAATTAAAAAATAACACTTAAATATTCCAATAAATCAACATTTTTAATACAAGTCATGTAACAGTTATAATATATTAATCGTAAATTTGTGTAAATATATTTTCTTTCTTAAAAAAGACCATCGTTACTATAAAACAAGCACTAGTAATATATTTTATTTACTTGCTGTTACTATTAACTTGTGTTTATTATTTTTTCAATGTTTGTTAAGATTAAAACGATAAATTAATGTTTTTATTGTCTTGAAATTTTCTCACACACATCACATGAATAAGATTAATTTGTTATTAGATATTTGTCATTATTTTTTTTATTATTTTCAGAAATAAAGTTATGTATTAAAAGAAAAACATAATATAAATATTAAAGAAAACGATAGACATGTTATGATTTTAGATATAATTGGCAATTTAGTGATCATTAAACGAATTACTTTATTTAATTCAGTATTTATAAGAACGACATTTTTTTACTCAACTGTTTATATTGAATCTGTAAGGCGTAAACTCGGTAAATTTTAGTAATGCAGTCTGGAATAATCTTACTTATAAGGGAATTGATATTTTAAACAAAAACGTGTATAACCAAATACGGAACTCGTTGTATTACATTATTTACCGATCGAGAACGGTTAAACAAATATGGAATTATACCGGATTAGATTCTACCAAGAGTAATACTTTTTAATTTTAATCAAATAAAGTTTTTTAATAACTACAAAACATTTTTTTTACATCTGAAGAAAATATATTTAATGTATGTTTACATAAAATTAATTTATTATTTTATTGTATAGTAATTTTTGTTATCTTTATATCAGGATTACTTATTTTATGAGACAAATTCACTCCGTAAATGTATTATGCACTGAATGATTATTTTTTTGTTATTTAGCTTGTGTAACTACATTTTTGTCAATTAACTTTATATTAATATCTAATAGTCTTGTACTGTTACAAATTTGTTCAAGTGTTTATTTATTTTAAAATTAATTAATTAGAATTTTTATTATTTTTTGTTTTATTATAATGTTAATAATTTTATTTTTTTAGGAATATACTATTTTATAATTGTATGTTAAAATATTATATTTATCATAAAATTTATAAATAAATAATATAGTTGTTTATATGAAATTGTGATATGTAATATAAATAGGAGACAGGATATAAAAATATTAAAAAAATAAAAACTCCGAACAAGATTACTTTTAACCGCAAATAATCATCAATAGTCAGTATGATGTACAATCATGACCTTATTGTTGTTTTTATTTAACCACTAGTTTCGATGACGATATATGTATAACCGAAACAAAGAAGTTTTCAGTTTTTGTCCTGTTGCGAATGATTGTTTTTTTTGATATAAATATTAATTATTTATACAGATAAAAAGATATATATATATATATATATATATATGTATATAGATATATATATATATAAACAAATTATCAATCTTTTTATTGATGTTTATTTTAAAATTATTTATATGAAATATTCATTAAAATTACTAAAATCACTATTTTATTATTATTCTAAAATATAATTTATAATAAAATACACAAAATAAAAGAACAGATAGAAGATGAAACATATTAAGATATGATTTTAAAATACGTAATTTAATAATAAACAATATTTCTAAATATAACCACGTGTTTAATTATTAAATAGCAACACAATACTTGCATTAAGTTTTTAATTAAATGTGTACATAGGATTTTGATATTACTATTTATTTACTTCGGAGTAAGAATAAACGTTTAAATATTTATTGTCAGATATATAAAATAACATACTTGATTTATTGTATTTTATTTAGTACAAGATGATTTTCGTTTCCAATAATATATTTCAATAGATATCGAGTTGTTTTACATATCTATCTATCTATCTATCTATCTATCTATATATATATATATATATATATATATATATATATATATGTGTGTGTGTGTGTGTGTGTGTGTGTATGTATTATATAATAAAGTAGTTTTATGTTTAATAGATTATATTTTTTCTAATGTTTTGTTTATAGATATTATGTTTCTCAATATCGTTATTTTATTATAGTAATAATATTAAATAACAGTTTTTATTGAGTTACATTTCAGCTTAGAATAAAAAATGTAAAATATGTTTTTTCGTTATTAAAAAAGAATATATTTTTTGAAATAAAAAAAATTGTTGGGTTTAATTATGTAAATTTTTATTTTTGATAATTTGAGACTTAAGAATGCAATCTAATTATTATTTAACATAACGTATTATTTTATAAGAATTTCAGCTTATAACAAAATATAATCTACGTATAGACTTTAAGTGAAATCATATGACAACTCTTAATTGTAAAAAAGAAGTGCTAAGTGTATTAATATATTCAGTTCATTATAGTCATTGTTTATTATGATTTTTCAATTAGTACTCATATGCTAATCTCATACGTAACACTATTTGATTACTAAGTAATTTAAAAAAAACTATACAAACGATTAGTGTGTATTTGTTTCATAAGCACATATCTGAAATAATTGCAATCACGTCGAGAAATAATATTATTAAAATAAGTACATTGGCTGAAATACGACCTTGCCAATTGTTTCACAAGGTCAATTATTTTCAAATAAACATTTGTCTCGCCACACTGTGATTTTCGTCGCCTAAGGCCGAAAATAGATACTCTTATTACAACAGTTGTTTGTGTACGAGTATGACTGATAAAAAATTGAAATTTAATATCTTCTATAAATATATTCAGGTAGATTTATCAAAAAATTGGTTGTACTATTTCAATTGAATCTACTTGTCGGTATTATTTCTTTAAATAATTTTTACTAATTCCGGAATTTAACAACACATTTCGATAAAAGCTCTCTTATAAATAAATGATATTTTTGAGGAAAATTAGAGTGAAAGAAAGTATTGATTTCAGATGATAAAAGAGAAATTTATATATTTTTATGATTATATAGCAGATTTGTCTAATTTTTGCAAACTTAAATATCTTATGTATCTTAATACATTATATTTGTTTTTTAGACTACTTAAACATTCATAAAACGTTTCACACTTATTATAATTTAGAATATATTTGTCATTGTCGGTAAATGTACCAAATTGATAAATATACTATATAGAGCTCAATTAAATCCAGAGATAAAATATGATCTCAAGTTCAGATTAGTATAAATTACTTAAGAAGTATATACAGAGATTTATACAGCATGAAATTACAATATTAATATATTTACAAAAAGAAAAAATAATCGTTTAAAAATTTTTCTTTGGAAATTTAAAGTTGATTTTAAATTTATTGAGTCAGAATAATGTAATGTGATATCTGATACAGATGCTAATTTGACATTTATACGTAGTGATTTGTGGTCAGATTTAATGTAAATTGAAGTCAAATTTGTAAGAGTATATAGAAATGATAGAAATATTTCAGAATAAAATATATAGATATCATGCAATTAATTTAAATATACAGACATGTCAATATTTATGTATTAAAATAAATCTTTATTAAATTGTATTTTTTTTTTTAAAAAAAAGAAGAAACAATATTACTATTTTTACTGATTTATCATGAGCGATATGTCATTTTCCAGAGTAACTTAACACGTACACTTTTACAAGAATGAAAATTCTAGTTTATATTTAGGTTTAATGTATATTTTTTACAATGAAAAGTTATTTTCGTAGTAGGACTACATTTTATGTATAACAAAATGATTCGAAACAGACAGTTTATTAGTTTGTATAAAAAAGTAATTGAAAAGAATAGAAATTGTCAGATAAAGAGTAATTAAATATTTCAATATTTTAAACATACAAATTAAAGAAAAGATTTTGAATATATTTGTCAGACGTTTACATTTATATCTGTTTTGTAATATGTTTACAATTATAAAATATTAACTCTAACTGGGTTCAATGCAGAGTCCATTGTTATATGATATTACTTTAGTTCGATAAAGATGTAAAAAGTGTAAATAGATACTGTGTTGTTGACTTTTTTTATAGTTTTATGATAAAGAAAGTAAAGTTTGTTAAGGATATTCTTGTTGTGGAGAGAAAGCGTTCTATAAATATAATTTAAATAGTGCATATGAACCGTATATAGGTTAGCGATGCAAGAAAGCAAAACGGTGCGTTTATATTAATAACAGTGATACAAACAGCGCGTTAAGTGTCAATTGGACACTGGTGGTCGTGGTCATGTCATCATAATACAGGACTTCCGCAATAATCGAGCACGTTGTATGCTATCTTTATGAGGCCACAAGGTCTAATGTAAATATATAAGAAAATGGTCAGTGGTCCGCATTGGCCATGGTCATTCGCGTCTGCGCTTTTATGCAACGGTACCATTGATAAATGGGCATAACATTTGCGCACTGAGAACGTAACGTATTACACCTGAATAGCAAGTAATGTGTTGGAGGAACTCAGCAGACCTACTATACAGCAATGTCTTCAGCTCACTCTGTACATGCATTGTTGCGTATTTTAAATATCTGATTACTACGTTGGAAACGTTGATTTCCCTTTTAAATTTATCCAATGAAACATTGTGAACGATTTAAATTCATATTTACAATGTTGTGTACATCATGGGTGATATAAACGATGCGGAACCCAAAAAAAAAATAAATAAATAAAAATTTAATGTGAAGTGGTTTGAATTTCGTTTCATATAGATTCGTAATCAGTGTCTTACAAGATCGAATACAGTCTTATAGCATGCCATTTGTATTAAGAAAGTAATTAGTTCAATGATTGACTTTAATGTTTTGATTTTGAAAGCATTGTAAAATATTCTTGTAAATAACAAGATAACAAATATCGATATATACAATCATAATATCGATTTCAAGAGAATTGTAATAACAATTAAATTTTTAAAGAAAATATATTTAGTTGGATTTATTTGCGAATATTATTGTAAGAAAGTATTTTTTATTATATTTATATATATATATATATATATATATATATATATATATATATATATATATTAATAAGGTCGTTATTTTATTAGTGTTATAATTAATTTTATGTTTCATTTATCATTCAGTTGTAACTCATTTTCAATAAAATCAAACATTTATAACGTTCCTAATCTTCGTTACAAATACAACAGAATTACCTATCGTATAAATTAGGTCAATTTGTTTGTTATGTGAATAATCATTATTATGAACAATATAGATATGTGTTTTATTTATTTCAAACTACATTAACATGTTTTAAATTAATACAATTGCATTTGTATATATATATATATATATATATATATATATATATATATATATGTGTGTGTGTGTGTATAAAATATTTAAATAATTTAAGTTTATAAAAAGAATAATCAACATTTATTTAAAAATTATTTCATTAGTTTAGAATTTAATTATTAAGGTACATCTATTTATTTGAAATATTTTTTATCAGCGTTTAATTAATGTTTTATTATTTTTTTTATTTAAAAATAACAGTTTTTAATAGATGCATTTTAGGAATATTTATTTTCAATACATTTATGTAAACTATGTATTATTAATATTTATTCTCTTAATACACTTGGTATAATTAATTACTTCCAGTTATAAAAACGAACTTTACTTAATTCTGTTTCATTATATTTCAATGTCTAGTCAATAAATTTTCAATTCAATTGGATGTGTTGAAAAGAGTATTTAATTTTATGGCGATGAAATTAAAAATTCAAAAATATATTAAGTTTTTTAGTGAGAATCGATAATAATAAGGGAAAACTTTTCAAATGGGTAATAAATTAAAAATGGAAACCTTTTTGAAAAATATGTCATAAAAGAAACATGGTGTGTATTAAATTGATTAAATGGATCTATGGAGAGAGTAAAAGTAAGATATTGCTAATGATACTAAAAAGAGATTTGCTAGAAATGACAGGCTAAAATAAATGACAAATGAATGCAGTGGGAAGCACTTGATTAGTGATGCAATTTAGTAACATTGGTTTGTAAACTTAAATTGCGTAGTAATCAGGAAGCATAGAATTTAAGGAGAGATTTTAGACAACGAATTCGTTAAGTTAAATCGAGTATGACTAGACAGTAAGGCAAAAGGACACTTTAACAATTAGGAAATAAGTCATTAACCCATAACATTTTATGGAATATTTATGCTTATCAGTTATAAAACTAACTATTTGTTTTTGAAAATATTCGTAAAAAAAACAAATAAAAAAACTAAATTAGAAATATTATTTTCTAATGTGATCGATCAGATGTAAGAATAATATCCATTTATACGTTTATAAAAAAATATAAATTGAAAGAATTTAAGACAATAATATTTTAAATAAATTGTTTACTTCTATTTATTTATTTTATAAGTAGAAATATTCAAATTATTAAATATTATAAGAAAAACAGATTATAATAATATATAAAGTATTAAATATTAACTATTCTTATAGTTTTTATAAATTATTATAATAATTTTGTTTCTTCTCATAAATTAGAAACACTACTTTTAATAATTAATGTTTATGTTACATAGTAATTAATATTTTATATTATAATATAATTAGAAATTTGCTTGTATTAAGCTCAGTAATGTTTATATATATATATATATATATATATATATATGTGTGTGTGTGTGTTATAGAAAAAAATAATAAGTTACTATGAGAAGTTTGATATTAATATTATTTTCCATTAGATGATGAAAAAAGAAATACATTTTTTTATAATGGAAGAAAAAAATTATTTAATATAATGTAAAAAATTCGGAGTCACTATTCTACACATTTTTATATTTGTCAATAAGTAAAGAAACAGATGTGTGTTAGAAGTGATAGTCTTATTTAGAAGTACAATTTGCTGCAATTATAAATTATATAGCTATTATGTCGCAAACCGACAAATATGGGACATAAAACATTTTTAAACATGGTTGAATGACTCACTCACTAAAGTTTAGTTTTTCTTTCTATCATTTGTTAAATTATAGGCTCGACATTTTCAAAAATAATGATATAATTAAATTGATATATATATATATATATATATATATATATATATATATATATATAATTTTATAATTTGAATGATTTAAATTTAGAAAAGATAATGATAATATGAACAAATCAATTAGAATAATTGTCATGAACTTTATTCGTGGTTGGGTCAATGGGGTTAAGTTGATTATCTTAGAAAAAGATCTATTTTAACTAAAACATTGCAACAAAAGGTCAACAAACTATCATAGAGAGAAGTTCACATTCGTCACAGGTACAATTGTAAAGATTTGCATCGACTTAAAACTATAGTTGCACTTTTGTCCAATTACAACTAACGGGGTTACAAATAAATACGTTCTGCCTGCAGCTATCCGTCCAAATCCGGTTTATAAAAATCATTCAAAAATGTAATAAAAGTACGAGGTAAATGGCACAAAAACATATGTATACAAATTATGTCGGAATAGTCTGATCACATAGTTATCAATTAACTATACGTTTTATGATGATATTTTTTTATGATTAATAATAATAATATAATCGAATGGCTGGTTTCTGTTACATTTACCGCTAATTACTGAATCGAGTTGTTTTTCAAACACATATATAGACATTTTTATTATTTATATTCATAATTAACACACACACACACATACATACATATATATATATATATATATATATATATTATTTTCCAATCCTGTTTATTGACTAGAATATGTTGTATATTTGATTAGTTTAGACTTAAAAATGATTTCAAATTCATAATAAAATTAATTTTGTAACGATAATGAATAATAAGATTGAAATAAGAAAATGTAGCAAGTCTCATTATCTCAATTAAATTTTATAATTCGTAAAATAACGGAAAAAATAATTAAACGAATACTTTTTATACAATCATGTTCTTGTTGTGTAAATAACTGTATCGAGTAAAATTCAATAAAAAAATATTTCCTTGTCATTGATGTTAAACAAAATTTGAATAGATAAACATGTAAAGTAACTTAATACTCCATAAGGTAAGACCGTGGCTAACGTCAATTTAGTTCAAGTGTGTACATGTTTCCGCTTCATCGATCATAAGGCTTACTGTAAATATCAGTTTGGAGCAATGGAATATGTTCATTTCACTTACGGAAGTACTATAAGTAAATGTTTTAATTGAATAAGATTGAGATCAATATTGATCACTTGATATTTGATATAATCATGTATTCTACGAAACAATATGTCAGTGAAAGTAATTTTGTGTCGGATATTTTTTGAGCAAATAAAGCCATGTATACTTGTTTGTATTGAAAAACTGGTACATAGAAATTTGTTTCCAGGAAATATGTTGATTGTGTTTTGTAAAACCCAATGAATATTTATTACAAAATTTATTTTCAAACAGTATTAAATTATAAAAAAAAATTAAAAATGTTTAATCTGCGCACAACTACAGTTTCCTTTTACATTAAGTCTATATATATATATATATATATATATATATATATATATATATATATATATATATATATATATATATTGATGTTATCTTCAGTACTGATTATTTTATGAATTGCATTTTGTAGGAATGATATGTCAAATCTTTATTTTATAAAATATTTCCTACAGTTCTGATTTAGTAAATTGTTTCTAGAAAATAAAGAATGGGAAAACCCAATATAAAAACATATGTCAAAAAATACATGGTATAATTTCCCAGCAAATGAACGGTGTACTTTATTCTCATAACTCTGTTATTACACATTTAATTCCAGATTAAAATATGAAATGAACTTGAGTAGAACAATAGGCTCATCTAAATTTTATTACTTATGTTTACGAGCGAACCGGATTCTATAGAAAATGTCATATGCATTTTTATACGGTGTTTCAATATAAATATTATTTACTTATATATATATATATATATATATATATATATATATATATGTGTGTGTGTGTGTGTATAAATAATTTTTAATTCATATATACAGAAAATCGTTAAACCTATCAAGGATAAAAATATCCATCAAAGATGAAATTAATCTCTTTAACATATTTCTATAATCAATAATGTGTTTGTATACTCTAAGTTCTTTCATTTATTTTAATCTTCAAAGTATTAGCTATCACACGTTTTAGTATTAAATGATCTTCTTTGTGCAAATTGCAAATGAAATGCTTCATTTTTACCAAAAATGAAGCATTGCTTCATTCTAAAATAAATTTTAAGATTTTTTTTAATTTTTCGAGGTACAAATCATTATTTTAAAATAATAGTTTTATTTATGGATAATTTTACATATTTCAATAATAAAATCAATTTATATATATATATATATATATATATATATATATATATATATATAAATAATTGTCAAGGAAAGTTTTGTATGTAACAATACCTCGATAAGGCTCAATCTTTTGAATATAATCTTGTAATTAGAATGAAAAAGATATTATATCTTGAATGTTAACATTTTAAAAATTGAATTTATATCTATATATATATATATACATATACGTATATGTATACATGTCTTCTTCCACATCGTGTTATACGTTTACGACCTACTAGTTGAATATTTTCTTTTCTAAGGGTCATCGTTCTGTCTGTCATGACTTTAGTTTCAGTTAACACAACAGTTTATTTTATTAAATTATTAATATATTTCTTAAGATTTTAAACTATTTGTATTTTGAAAAATGTCATTTTCGTGCTCATTATATATGTGTACATATATATATATATATATATATATATATAAGATTTGAATTTATTAAAATAATAGAATAAAAAATATGAATTCATGTTACAACCTTTTACGGTGTGGAGGTATTGAATTTATGTGGATTGATGATAATAAAATTGTCATATTTTGTTTCATATTAGAAATGATAAATATTTTGATAAAAAATCAGTATTTTACAATATTTTTCTGAACTGAATTAATTATAATAGGTATTTAAATTGCAAATGAAATGTCATTCAAGTTAAAAAAAATAAATTTGATATGATAAAAATCAAAAATCAAATAAAAATTATTAAATGTCAGAAAAATGAGATATGTTAATAAAATAATACGTAGCTTTTCATGAAATAAAAAAAACCTTTAAATATTTAATGATTTTTTTGCCAAAATAAACATAGGTAAAATCAAATAACTACAACAATATTTAAACAACTGTTAAACATATCTAACGATTAACATTGAAAATTGAAATAGATATCTACTTGTAGATTACTGATTAATAACGAATTTGACTGATTCACTTATTTGAAGAATTATATTGAGACATTATTATTTGACAAATTAGATTTAAAATTAATATTATATTACAAGAAAAACATTCAATAAATAAACATTACGTCAATGCGATTCAACAACTTTGACATCTGTTAGGAAAAGAATATTTAATATTTATTTTAAATATTTATTTTAAACACCGTCACTGTCAATAGTTTCATACATAGATTCATAAAGTTATTTTTCTTTGAACATGACACTATTGACACGGAAATTGATAAAGATTGAAAGAAGTGCTAATTTATTAGTTAATGTTAGATTAGTTTTAAAGACACAACATTATTTAGATTTTTCGAATTCATATGAGATCAATTAATATTAATTACAAAGCAAATTAAATAGAAAAAAATATTTTTCATATTGTAGAATTATTTATTCACTATTGTGCTTAGGGTATATTTTTTCCATATCTCTTTTAAGCTCTGTATGAATAAGTTTCATTACTTATAATTATTTTAAAATAAACATTTTTATATTTTTTAAATGGTATATTTTTTTAATAATAAAAAAATAATTTGTCTCATTGTTACGTTGACTTTTGTATATAAACTATTAAAAAACAATTACGAATAAAACAAAAAATAATATAAAAAATGATTAAATTTAATTTCTTTAATAATTTCTTAAATAAATAAAAATTCATGACATCTATTTATTGTGGAAATATTTACATATATAAATACATAAACTTATATACACATTTATGTGGATAAGTATATGATGATAAAAGTAATCAAATACAAAACTGTGTTTTTTTTTTTTTTTAAGAAACTGTTAATTTTATTTATAGATTTAGTAAAAAGAGATTTCGGTTTGGTTTAAATAAAATGGAACAAAAAATATACTGAATATTAAAATACTTAAAATTTTACAGGTACAATCGTATTGTGAAATAATATTTATGTTCTAATTAATACAAATTTCATTTATTATTAAATACATATAAATATAAATTTCTCACATCTATCATATTTCATTCTTCGCATCAAAAACTGAGTCTGATCTACTTCAAAACTGGTTTATATTTCTTTTGAACTTTTCAATAGTTTTAATTTTACAATATATATATATATATATATATATA
>CM068324.1:13815767-13870767 GCA_034766995.1 Acanthacorydalis orientalis | reverse complement strand
ACTATATATGACATATTTGATATTTTATTGATTATCTTTACTTTATGAATTATTAAAATTACGTTTATTTAAATACGGTATACTATACACCGCTTTATTAATCATGTATATCAGTCCACGTGGTTTGGATTCAATGTTTAACAATCAATCTGTTCCATATGAGAAATTTATTTATCCACTTCGTTAAAAAGACCTTCATTTCAATTGAGTTTCTACGATTTCATAGACCTTGACATCAAAAAGTAAATAAGACATATATAAAATAAAACGATAAATATATCATTTGTTTATTCAAATATTCAGAAATATATATATATATATATATATATATATATATAAGAAATTAAAAAGATATCAAGGTATTTAAAAAACCCGAAATTTCATTCACAGATACTCGGTAACAAACAAAAAGGGAAAATAATGATTATTGAGTAATATTCAATAAAGTTTCATTAACCGTATCAAAAAATTCTATGAAAAAATGATTGAATACAGTTTTATACAAAAATAAATGAAAATTATTCACTTGCATTAAAAATATTTTTTTGAAAATATATTGACTTGTAATAATCTTAAGAAAATTGTATAAGAGTATAATTTTTTTATATGTAATATAAAATATGTATAGAAGATTTCTAAATATTTGATTCATACTTAAATAAAAGCATAGAAATTGTGTAGTAAATTTAAATTAAAAAGGTATAAGTAGAAAAAAACTGTCTATTTATATAGAATTGTGAAATAACCGAAAATCAAATGTAAATTTATTTAAATAATAAAATTTATTATAACTATAAACACGTTTTTTTAATTAATCGTTATCCTAATTACTAAAATTAATATTTTATCTGAAAAGTGTCATCTTTACATGAGAAACTGATTGTAATTTGAATAAACATAACAAATAATTAAATTGTATTTAATGAATAAATCAAGTTTTTTCCAAATTTAAAATACTAATTTGCATAAAATGTGATTTAAATGTAATAAATATATTTAATAGTTGGTTTTGAGAAATATTATTTTTAAAAATGTAATAATATCTCTTTTTATCTTTATATTTATCATTTTTGATTATGAATTCGTTATAACTTGTAATAAAACATCCAATTTAAATTAGTAATAGATTTCGGGTTATAATTTTTAATCTATAATATAAATTTAAAAAAGTATCGATAAAAATTATCATAATATTAATAATACTTAATATTAATATAATTAATTACTGAATTATATGATAATATTTTAGAGAAGATTATATTTTTTACATCATTTTCAATAAAATTTTGACATTCAATATTTGAAGTTCAAATGATTAATATATATATATATATATATATATATATATATATATATATATATATACATATGTGTGTGTGTTAGTGTGTATAATAATAATAAAATATGAACTTTCTTCTCTTTATCAAAATGAATAATACTATTCTGATATATTTATTTAATAAATATCTTAGCTAGAAAGTATAAAAATACATACATATAAGTATGTATATATATATATATATATATATATATATATATATATATATGTATGTATATATAAGAAGACACAGAAGAATATATATGTGCAGAGAAAAAGAGAAATACTTGTGTAGTCAAATTGATTATTAAATATAAGTGATGCTCAAAATACGATTTATCCATGGGCACACCTATAATTGATATAAGTCAACATGTATAGATTAAAGTATTAATTATTCTTGATAAAAGAATTATATAAATAAGTTAATATTCATTACTTGTTGCTAAAAAATAAATCATTTTATGTATATCTAACATGATATTAATTTCATCGAAGGTTAAGTATTTCATCTAAAGATAAATAAGAACGAACACAAGTATAATATTTAAGCAAAAATGTATAGAAAAATTTTTGTAAATAATTTATTGGTAATAAAGGCGTAAGATCATGGAACAAAATACAATTATGATATCTAAAATCATTCCATTCTGCATCTGCAGTCAACAAGAGATATTCATGGGAAATACTCTACACGTTACAATTCTGTTCAGAAAGCAATGCTTGCTAATAGACACTGATTTGTCATAAATAGGCGAATTATTATTGAAAATTAAATTGAATTCAATATTTATACACACACACACACACACACATATATATATATATATATATATATATATATATATATATATATATGTATATATACATATAGAGTATTAAATAAATTCAGTGTACAGTATTAGATAATAATGTATTAAATAAATTCCATTTCACACATGTGTTTTTTTTATTGAAGTAACGTAATTAAGTCATACACGTGTTTAACAGAGTAATTAAGGTAGAATGTTACATGATAATTATATTAAGCGTACGATAATTGTTGAATTTATAATGAAACTGTGCTGAAATTTTTGCTGATTTTTGTTTATATATATATATATATATATATATATATATATATATATATATATATATATATATATATATATATAAATGATTGAAGTCAAATGAACGGTTTTAATCATTTAGCAAGTCATTCTTTGTAATACTTCATTGAAATGAATTAAAAAATTTTTTTATGATATTATTATCACTATATAGGTATTTTTGTAATTATTGACACTGATAATTAAATAAATTATTTTCTAACGTAGTTGTAATATGATGTAGGATATAGTTTTATTTAATTCAAGTATGACTTTGGTAAGTATAATTATTAATAAATGAAATTATATTATACGTAAGCATTTATTATATTTGTTGGAAGTAAGTAATGTACTTACTCTGTGGATCAAAAGTCCAATGTTCAGTCATTTATAAATAGTTGAGAAATAGTTTTAATAAAGTAATTTCTATGATTTGTGACATATATTTATTTGTTAATAAGCATTTAACCAATTCGAATACTTATAAATTTACAGTGTAGTAGTTGAATTGTTGCTATTAAGAAAATGTGTTAAGCTTACACATTTATAGCTACATACATACATATATATATATATATATATATATATATATATATATATATATATATGTATATCTTTTATTTGAAAAATAATGACAATTTTATTAATATAATTACATACTTTTTGATTTTGTTCTTTTATGTATATATCTTTTTTATTTAAATTAGATTATAAGCTAGTAAAAAACAACTTGTTTAAACTATAATATATTCATTGAATTAATTTGTTTGATAAATAATCTGATTTTAATTTACATTAATAATATTAATTTATAAACTGACGCATTTTTAAAACAATTAAATGTTAAGTCTAATACTTATGAATTGTTATTTAATGAGTCAAGTTTAATGAAATTTATAAGAAATTTAAATTAGATGTAGATTAGAAACTGAGTAAATATTTTTTTAATTTATTAGGAAATGATAACTAAATGATATTCTATGTTAACAATGGAATATGTTAACGTATGTTAACAAACAGGAATAAAAATTGAAACGAAAAGATAATCTTTTTGATTGTCTCTATTATATTAATATAAATGCCTATAAATATATTATAATTTATATTGATATGTTTACGTCGTCAAAAGTGTGTAGAATAGTTTATGTTAATAAATGAGATTGGTTTTAAAATGCAATTTTGATATACAAAGTGAACTAAAAATAAATCTTTAATGCAATATTCAATTGAAAATACGCGTATATTGTTTGGAAAATATATATTCTAAATAAAAATATAAATAAAAACGTTTATTTAAAATTGTCTTTTTATTGAAAGTACTGAAAGAGTAACCTTGTTTTTTGTTTCAGATAATAATTCGCTTTACTTATATTTCTATTTTATTTAAAAATGAAAATATCAGTGTCATTCTAACAGACGTATTCTGTTATAGATTAGTCTGCAATATAAACTGTAGAACATTATAATTTATAATAGCAAATGATTTGCATTATAAGTTAATATTTTTATGTGTTGTCTGGCAAAAAAATAAAAATGGTTTAGGTATGAATTAATTTGTTACATAACTGGTAATAATAAGTGTAGTAGTACAATTATTTATAAGCGTTTATTTTAATTTTGTAGATTTATAAAGTATGTAATAATAACATTCAATTGAAATTCATTGAGAAACATTCATTTCCTGTAAAATTTTTATAACAAAATGAAAGAAAGTGTGTCGTACTTCCCTTATATTTAGTTTTATTAAAATTTTCTTTATTACTATATTTTAAAAAATTGAAGTCAGTTTATGAGTTAGTAAGGTAATATAAAATTATTACAAGAAATAATCGTTTTAATTTGAAACATTTAATATTTTAAAATATATCTTCCTCAAATTAAAAATATTTGATACAGTATTTTTTGTTACGCCATTATATATATATATATATATATATATATATATATATGCATGTGTGTATGTGTTTTTATCTGTTTTAAAGATTACTCCCTATCAAAATATAGAAAGTCGGTATAAACATCCAAATAAAAAGGTTATTAAAAGTTTATAGTAGTAGAACAGAAAAAATTATGCTATAAATTATTTCTTTTTCTGATTTATCTGTCAGCTTTTCAAACATCTAGTAATATGAGATAATAAACAGATATATGATATTAAGTGAAGATATAACATTTTTCTTCAACCTTGTAGGATGAAAAAATATAGTTGACACTGACGTATTAGTTGTTAATAATTTCTATAAAGATTTTATTTTCGATTTAATTAAGATATGTATGTATATATATATATATACAAATATAAACTGTCTTCTATATTAAATAAGAAATACAAAAAAGTAAATAAATTAATAAAACAGTTTTATTTATATGTTTATTTAAAAATGTATGATGATTAGGTCGAGGTGCTATCTATATTTTATGAACCATTTCAGAAAGTCTGTTGTTGCATTGTGTTTTTATTTGTTCGTAAAATATTAGTATATATATATATATATATATATATATGTATATATGTATATACATATATATATATACATATATATATATATATATATATATATATATATATATATATATATTAAAAATATCTATTGAAAAAAATACGAGAATAAATTGACAAATGGATAAAAGAAAATTTACTTGAATGCCAACTTTATATGCGATTGAAATGATATACAATTAGCCTTTTTTAAAAGTATATTTTTTATGTTTTTATATTCTATAGTAATTCAAAAACTTTGAGATATTGTCTAGAAGGATGAGATAATTATTGTCATATAAAGACTTGATAATTTAACTGATTGTTATAAAGATTGTTAATAAGTAATTTTTGATACAAAAAAATATATTTCCATTCAATAAGTATTTAATAACAGTAGTTGTTAAAAGTTAATTATAATAAAACTAAAAACGAACGAATAGTCATAATTAAATATTCCTAGTAAGTTTTTTTGTATTAAGTATGATAAGAAATCAGAACAGTATTTATAGTTATTTAGTATAACCTACGATAACCGCATTTACCATAGCAATATATTATAATTCCGCGCTAATTAATAAATATTGTATTGTGATACTTCGTTCAATATATACATATATATATATATATATATATATATATATAT
Organism: Acanthacorydalis orientalis; assembly: GCA_034766995.1. Classification (NCBI taxonomy): domain Eukaryota; kingdom Metazoa; phylum Arthropoda; class Insecta; order Megaloptera; family Corydalidae; genus Acanthacorydalis; species Acanthacorydalis orientalis. Next base: position 13,865,236 of record CM068324.1, on the reverse strand, counting down.
ATGTACATAATATTTTTTTATTTATATTCTTCAGTTGTTTGTAGGTCGATTGAATCACATCAATGCATAGAATGGACTTTCAACATTCGTTTAATTCAGTTATGGAGCATTGAATGAAACAATTTTATATAAATATCTATAAATCGTATATTATTTCCAATTCTCTATGTAGAATCAAACGTGTTTATTCAAAATATTATGGAACTAATCAATTAAATTCATTTAAAAACATTCAATAATTTATTTAATACAAATATAAAAATTGAAATAAACATTTTATTTTTTTACCTAATGTTACGAAAACAAAATATCACTTCCCTGATTATTTAAAGAAAAGGGTCTGTGACCGAGGTTAACACTGTTGTATTAAAAAGAAATGTTGAAAGGACTTAAATGATTGATAAGGCCACGGTTGATTTTCAAATACAGTAATGATTGTTGTAATTGACTTTTGTTTTCAAATTATTTAATTAATATTATATTAAGTTGTTTTTTTTTAAAATTTGAATCGAATACATAAATCATTTAATAATAAGAATGTTATTTTCTGTCTATTGTTGTTAAAAAAAAACAAAAGTATCATTCAAAATCCATGTCTAATTATAATTATGTATAAAATCATATGATTTATATAAAAAATGTGTTTTAGATATTCGTATTTGTTACATATTATTATAAAATATTCTTTATAATTATAGAGAAATTATATGATTATTTATAAAGTTTAAATTTAACTAAAATAAATTTCATGTATATATATATATATATATATATGTTATAATTTTCTTATAATTGATAATTTTTCTCAATGTTATTCAATAACATGTATAATATAAAATTTAATTATGATTTTTTGGTACATACATATGTTTATACTTCTTATAGTTACTAAAAAATAATCAAAGCAATGACCTGTTTATCATTATCTATTAATAATAAAATATGTACAAATAAAATATTTTTATATATTGTTAAAAATGTTTATAACATCTTTAGAAAGTAGTCGACCATTTCTGTTAATAATTATATATGTTTAAGAAATAAAATTCAATTTATATTGGTTATGTAAAGATGTAGAAATTAATATGCTTTTTAATATCTGTAAAAATATTGTTTATTTTATACGTATTTTTGTAATATTTATATTTCATAAATGATAACCTTTTTTATTATTCTACACACACACACACACATATATATATATACATATATATATATATATATATATAATAAAGAGAGATGAAGTATAAGACTTAATTATTAGATTAATTTTACAACAGAAAATAAATATTTATCAATATAAGTACTTTGCTAAGTATATGAACCAATAAGGTTTCATATATATATATATATATATATATATATATATATATATATATATATATATATAAATATGTGTGTGTGCCTGTTAGTGTATATATACTTAAATACTGCTTTCAATAGAAAAATGACGTGTAATGATAATAATATATTTTATATGAATATTATATAAAATTTTCAAAAAGTGAAACTAATACGAATAAATATTTGCTAACCCAATAATATTATGAATTTAATTTACTTATAGTTTTATAAGTAAATTTATTTTTACATGAATAAAAATATAACACAAATTGAATTCATTCTAGTTCCGAATTTATGATGATTAAATGTAATGCTAAAGTTAATAATCTGATAAGCATGCAAAATTTAATTTGATTCCATTATACAATATGTTATTAATAAAGGATATGTTTATTAATTTTATTATTAAAAATATTACGTGTTTTGTCTGTTAATATTTTTAAATAGCATTTTTAGAATATAAATGAATCTTTATGAAAAGTTTTATTATAAATTATTATATTTATATTCCATAAAGGTACCTACAATTATTCTCGTGTCATTTATTTAATGTGACTGGAATTGTAAATACATATATACATATATATATATATATATATATATATATATATATATGTATATGTGTATATATATATATATATGTATATATATATATGTATATATATATATATGTATATATATATATATATATATATATATATATATATGTGATTAAAAAAGTTGTAAATATGCCCTTTAAGGTGTAAAAAATATTTTTTCCATGAATTAAATGTTTGGAAACCTATATTTCTATTCAGAGTATTTATTTGAAATTAAATAAATATTTTATAACAAATACTATGTGTTTGAATTGTTTTGCGTCGAGTTAAATTATTAAATAAACAGTTATTGATGGTCAAATAGCATGTTGAAATTTTACAGCATTTTGCACTTAAGGATTAAGTAGCAGTTTTTATATAAAAAGATAATTAGAGAAATATAAATATATAAATACATATATAGTTTTTGTATATGTCAGAAACTGCTGTTTACTCTAAATTTTAATGAAATTATTTTAGAATTTCGTGACAATCAAACTTACTAACCGTTCATGTACTTAGACATTTTACTGAAAAATAACATATCTTATGTGTAAAAATTTAAATTCATTATATTCAGGTAAAAAGCGATGTTTTTGTAGCTTAACTGTGACCTCCTTTATATACACACATACATACATATATATATATATATATATATATATATATAAATGCACAAAAATAACAATGAAATAAATGAGGACTCGATACTTACACATATAATAGTGTATCAGCAAGATTGTTGTGTGTATTTGCACAATAAAAATAATTACAATTACAGAATGTTTAAACTGCAATGTTTATTAAAAAGAAAAAATAACAAAACACTATATATTTATGATGAAATTTTCACCTGTTGATTAATTTGACCGGCACAAAACTTTTGTTACCTGATGTGAATATGTGCCACTAAATAAAAATCGTACGACATCGAACAAGTGTTGTCAATAAATAATTCAACCGATTTTTAAATAACTTTTAAATAAACACACAACAGATAAAAAGTTTATTATTCAAATGAAATAAGAAAAATTAATGCATCTGCAATGATCAACGGGAAAAATGGTAAAAAAATATTCACTTTAAAATTCAAATAAGATCGACTTTCAGTGCATGATAAAACGGTACTTATTTTCGAAAAAGTATGTTTCTGAATTTGAGTATTTTTTGAAAAGGAAGATAAATAGCTCAGTATAAATATCTTGTATCGCGATTGGATACTTTGTACTCTTTTATTGGTTTGTTATGTTATTGCGAAATAATGATTACACTATAAATGATTTCTATTAGTGAACTGAATGCCGGCGTAACTCAAATAATGCGCGTACATATTCAACTGTAAACAGTCTGCTGAACGACTCAAGGTATACTGTTGATTTCTGTTTTACTTTGGACCTGGTTTAAAGTGGTAGGGATTCAAGGTCTGAGTGAGATAGTTATATTATATTTAAAGTACAGAGAGCACATATTTCATTATTGTACTTTACGATAGTTCTTCCTTTTTTCATGGGTTACATTGTTGGGGTGAATATTAAAATATGAACACAAAATGATTCTTTCTCTATTATACTTCACTAAATATACCCTTAATTATGTCTACGAATTTTCTTCATTTAATGTACTAACCACCTGTTGTTCTACTTGCCTCCAGCTGCAGAGTGAGAAATTATATAGATATTTTTTTATATCAACTTTAAAATATAATGATTTGTGGTTAAGGCGACTCGAGTTTTGTTAATACAGGTCATGCGGTGTATCGTTTCAGTTCATCCTTTTTTGCTATTTACTTATTGTAAAAATATAATATACACTGAATCTTAGTTTACATAAATAGTCTTTGAATGTAAGTTTTACAATTCAGTAATAACCTACTTGAATTAAAAATTAACTACATATTTAAATTCAATTATTAAAAATAAATAAGCGTTTTGTAGACTCAAACATAATATATATATATATATATTAAAAAATATTCCAATATACTGATATTAAAATATATAAAATATATAATTTTGCTTATTTTCATAAAATAATATATTGTATCTGGAGTTTGTATTTATTTTTTAGTATTTTTGACTGTCAATAATACTTTTATTATATAGATAATATATATTTTTCCTGTGATTGATTGAAAATATTTTAAATTTTTAATTGATCTGTTTCGATAAGCACTATTAATTAAAAGTGAGTTCTATATAAGTATCTATCATATAATGAAATAACCGAGAAATATAGAATAGTAAACTGCTACTTGAAAAATATTTTCATCTATTTAAATTATCAATTATTTAGAAAATATAGATTTTTGCATTCTATATTTCATTAAACATTAATTTATTTCTATTTAATTTTATATATAAATCGAATAAAGTATTAAGTTCAACTCAAAAGAATAAAATCCAAAACACTACCAAAAAACATTACTCTTTTATAACAAAACTAATTATTTTTTAAATTTATATATGTATATATATATATATATATATATATATATATATATATATATATATATATATATATAAATACTTACAGTTGAAGGAATAGTATTTCAATGTTCTACGACCGGTTTTAAAGAGATTTTACTAATATTTAAAATATTAAATCGATAAACTTACGAATGATTAATATTTTTAATTGCTTCTCATATATTATATACTATTTATTATTAATCATTTATTAATATATTTTTATTTGTAAATAAATTAATTTGAATTTACCATTTGAGTAAGAATTTGTCTTCAATATAAACATTTTGTATGAATAAATTTACAATAAAATACTGAATAGCATTTATTTTAAACACTTTGTTGTTATAATGAATGATTGAAGTCAATGAATAGATTATTTGAGTCAATAATTCAGCCAATAAATCATTATAGTTAATAACTGTATTTTATATATATATATATATATATATATATATATATATATAATATTTAAAAATAAACTTATATATATATATATATATTTAAAATTCATTTGAATTGAAGATTTACTTGAATATTTTATTGAATAGCTGGTTATCTTCTTAATATTACTAATATATATATATATATATATATATATATATATATATATATATATATATATATATATTGTACATTTACATTATGTACAGTTTTATTATCTAAATTACATTTGTTTATATATATATATATATATATATATATATAATATAGAGCATATTTTATATATTGATTATTGTTTGTTTAATATTAATTATTTAATAGTTCATATAAGTATTAATATATGGATATAAAATAGTTTGATATTAAGTTCACCTTCTTTAAAATATAAGTGAATCTACTTTTAAATATAATGACAAATACATGAATTGATTGTTAGTAATTGGTTCAAAAATTGTATTAGATTTTATTAAATAAACTGTATTTTTTATGAAATTTCACCATTTTATTACAATTTTGATTAATTTTGCATTGTTGGTTGTAAGTTGTTGAATTTGTTTGAAATGAATTAAAGATTCAATATATATATATATATATATATATATATATATATATATATATTATGCAAATGAGACAACTGAGTAAATATCTGGCCTCGTTTGAAATAAATATAAATTCATATAATAATAATACAGTCAAATAAAATATCATAAATATTTAAATTAATTTTTTTTCTTACCAAACGACGGTATTTCAGCTTTCAGGAAAATCACAAATATTTTATTTTATAATTTTATAAAGTTTAACAAAATTAGACTCACTTCTAGAATACTAACACAATTAGAAAATTAACTGTCCAACTTCAACGAACACTGAAGATGAACTGTGATATGGTATTGTTGAACAGTACTTTATATATTCTTTATCAAATACAACCCTCTGTTCAACAGAAATAGTATATTGCTATTTTCTATTAATGCAAATGAGACACAATTAATAGATATTTCATTAGATGCAGTTTGAAACTTGTATGCATCTTCAGCGAGCATTCTTTTTCGTATTACGTGTCTAATTAAGTTACGCCGCAATTAATTATTTGATTTTAAAATTAATTCTTCTTCAAATAAAATTTGTTATAAAAAATAGAAATAGTATATATATATATATATATATATATATATATATATATGTATATATATATTTGAATTAATATTTCCATATTTTAATTATATATTAGGCTATTATTTCATTTATTGTTAATTATTTAGATTGAATAATTTACATTTATAACCATATTGAAATTTCATTTTTATTTAGTTTGACTATTTATTGGAGTGGTTTCATTCTATTTTCTCAATATTTTTTAATTTTTGTTAAAAAATATTCAATAATCATTGATCAAAGAAATTACATCTATTTACTATAATAGTTTAAATGTGTTTTTATTCAATTATTGTGATAATAAACAGATTTCTTTTCGTTTTTTATCGTTTAAAAATATAATAATTTTTAATTCAGTGATAATTAATTTTTATACTTATTTAATTATAATATTTAACAATTTTTGTGTATTTTCTAAAATTTTATTATCCAATTTTTATTATCTCTCTTTTTAATATTGTAATAGATATGTTATATTATTGAATTAGGATGTATATGAGGGTTGGTACGAAAATAATTTCGGTTTTTATTTTCTAAATTCTAACCTTAATTTTTTTCAATGAAAATGTAATTTCATCATGTTCATGTTAATAGCATTTAAATTGTATTTTTCGATCTGTATTTTGGTAAGATCGACTTTGGTTTCGTTATTAATTTTTCTTGAATTTGGGCTATTGAATTAAAGATGAGAAAGAAGCAAATAAGAGTAATTTTTTGTGAGTTCAAAATGGGTCGTAAAGCAATAGAAACTGCTCGTAAACTAAACGATGCTTTTGGTGAGAGTACACTGTTAAGGAACATACGTTGTAATGGAAGATCGCGGGCGTCTATCTTCAATTCATAACGACTAACTGAAGGCGTTAGTTGAAATAGAACCACCCACAACAATTCAAGAGGTTGTACAAAAGTTAGGTGTTAGTCATCTAACAGTTCTGGATCACTTAAAACAGCTAGGAAAATCAAAAAAGCTAGACATGTATTGAATTTGAAGGTTATAAAGCGTAATTACTTTTCTACCAACTTAATATTAGAAAAATATCGAAACAAGGTTCTTTTAAACATCCAAGTAGCTGAGCGGTTGTTTAATATGTTACTAATTTAAATCTGATATCAAGGGATATATAATTATTTATTAAAATAGGAACTGTGTAATTGGTAACGAAACTACTTGGGAAATTCATAATGAAAAAAGTTATAAAGTAAAGCAAGTGAAAAAATATACTTATTTTTATATTAAATTCAAATTAGACTGTTTTTAAGTGCATAGAGATTGAATAATTAAGAATTAATTTAACTTTCATTACATAAATGTTATTAATTAAGAATAATTAAGCATATAATAAATATTTCGATAAGAGAACTCTTTTTTTAACAAGTTTATTACATTGGAAATTTAAGAGTATGTTTCAGAGTAGAGAGAGTAGTTTTTAGCCACTATTTGATAAAAAAAGACAGTAAATGTCGACAAAGATATTTGCAAATAGTTTACAATGAATTAATATTACAGAAATACATAAGAGATAATAAGATTATACTTCCGTATTCAGGTAGTAAAGAAAAAAGAAAAAAACTTGTAGATTTAAACACTGAGATTATTTAGAAGAAATAAATAATTTATATATATATATATATATATATATATATATAAGTATAATTTTTTTTTAAATATTTATGATAAATTCTAAATTAATATATACATAATTACAACAAATTCTGATATTTAAGAACGTTCTTATTTTTAGGTAAAGTTTAAAACAAATATAAGATATCATTTATCATAGCACTTAAAACGTGTTACAAAATAAATCTTACACGTTAATAAAAAACTATATTACAACTGTTTCACATTAAAAGGTTTGATTTTTAAATACATTTATCTTTATTTTTATAATTAATGTACACGGATACTATATTTATCATATAATTTCTCTTTTCAATTTACTCATAAGTAGATAGATTATTCTTATCAATCATACGATTACTCATTATGAAAATAACATTTTTTGAAATTTTATGTAAGTAATACCAAAAATATTAAATGCTTCAATTTCTAGATAAGGTTTTACATACATCTATATGTACACACATACACACACACACATATATATATATATATACACATAAATGTATATGACTATTTATGCATATCCATATATAATACATAACTGTATATAAATTGTTATGACTATTGGATGAAAATATACTGATTTCAAGGTCTAATTTAGAAAAAAAATTAATTATAAAAAACCTAAAGCGCAGTTAATTAAAAATGTCATTTGTATGTACGTCGAATATTTATATATTTAAAATATGATTTGCAAAGTTTCTATTTTCATTTTTAAGAAAAATAGAGACATTTATAAGATAACGAAATGAATCAAAAAGAATGTTTAGACTCATTTGAAGAATTACTGTTATCTATTTATTTGTATAATATATGATACACCTAAATAAATAGTAGTTTTGATGAATAGTTTAGATTACTCATTTTTTTTAAATGTGTATTTATTTTATAGATAAATAATTGATGGCGCTGAATTAAATAGAATTGAGTAATAATTACAGTATAGATATGACGTGCAGTTTTTTTCTTAAAAAATCTATACTGAGTAATTTCAATTAGTTAAATTACGATAAAAATTATAATTATTGAATATGAATGTTATATAAAAAAACGTTCATTACAAAATGAAGAATTTTCGAATCAATTATTAAATAAAAAGATAAAAATATCTGGGAAAAAATACAAAATTGAATATTGATACATTTTAATTTTTTTAAAAAGATATTTCAATTACAAAATACTATATTTCTTAGAAATATTATTCATAATTAATGCGATTTGAAATAAAAAGTAGTTTCTCTATAATTGTTTTTATTTCAATTTTATTCTCAAATAGACCAGTTTACTTCATGCAATATCAGCTTAACTGCTAGAAATATTGCACGAAAATCAGACATTTATCTGACCCTAAACGAAGAGGTTTACCAGGAAAACATTTAAACGGTATCTCAGGTATAACGTATTACAATTATATTATTTTTTATATCAAATATATGTACATACTGAACAAAAATGTTAATATCAATAGACGAATATATAGTAAATAATTTAAAAATACCAATTTAATAATAATATATAAATATAAATTCATAATATAAAAGTATTTTCTTGCAAATAGAAATTTCTAAGAACGTATGATTAATTTGTTTATATATACATAATTTCAATAGTAAAAAATGAAAATATTTCAATTCAATTATATAAAGTTGCATTCAATGATATGAATTCTTTGCTGTTGATAAATATTAAACAATACACTGAATTGCATATATATACATATATATATATATATATATATATATATATATATATATATATATATATATATATATATATGTACATATATATATATGTGTATATATATATATATATATATATGAACAATACTTGAAGGATAATTCAATGTGAGGTGACATTTGTTTAAAAATTGGAAAGTATTTTTGTTATCTATAATTTGAATCATCAAATTAATGAAATAAAGTGATGGTATACTTATTGAAAATTAATAATAATTATAAATTATTATAACAAATATTAACAACACAAAATATGAAGAACAATAATTATTGCTTTTTAGTTATTTATAAATTAATATGTTGAAAATAATATTTGATCAGTATAACATATTCATTTAGAGATGAAATTATTTATATAAATACATGTATTATCTATAAAAGCTAGTTAATATTATGGAAATATGTTAATTTTATGTTAATAGCAAGTATATAAATAACTATACTTGGTGCATGTTTTCATAAATCCTAGATGCATTATTCAGAAATAACTATTAGTTGTAATCAAATATTTCTAACTACAAGGCAATAAATACATCTAAATACTTATCAAATTGTATTTTTTGTAACTTTTTATTGTTAAATGAGATTTACTAATGATTTATATATATATATATATATATATATATATATATATATATATATATGTATAATTAATTGAATACGTTTTAAAAATACACTTGATAGAAAATAACACACAATAATACTTTTACTAGATTTATGGGTACTTACTTGAAATGTGATCTTTTACATATATATCTATTTCATGACTTTACTGAATAGAAGCATTACTTTGTAATGTTTATATTTGTTGTCCGCGTATTTGTTAACCATTTTGTAGTAAAAAAATAAATATACAAAACAAAATTTAATTTATAACTACCTACTTAAAGTTAGTTCATAATAATAGAAAATAAAAATATGTTTTATAAATATTAATGATCAATATATTTTTTAATATTTACTTTATTATATTTAAGTTTTAATATATTAAAAATATAAAGTATATAACTATATTTTTTATATTTTTTTAAAAATTTCTTTGCACTGAAATGTCATCATTAAAATATAAATAAGTATATTGCTTTCTTCAGCTGTACAAATAAAATATTTTATATTTAAAATAAAATTACACTGAAAGAAAATTTTAAGATTATTTTCTTGAATGATTTAAATATTCGTTCAACAAGAGTTGAAATTAGATCGAGATTTTAATATCTATAGGTATACTGTGATTGATAATAAGAATATATTTAAGAGAATTTCTAATTAAAAAAATGTATTTGGATAACAAAATAAACTGAAAATTAATATACATAAATAAAATAGATAAGTCTAAATTGTTTGAAAAATCCACTGAGACCATTGATGAAATAATTAAAAAAATGGTAACATATAAATGTATTTTGTATTTTCATCAATGTAACGTGTGTTCACGTATGGCGATACACCTTTTATAGTATTAACATGTCTATCATCTTATCGATAGTCTCAAAAAGGAAAGAGACTGGTCGAATTCTTTCGATGACAATTCAACATTCTTTTTGTAATGACACGTTGATGGATTTTTAATCGAATCTGTTTAGAAAAAATAAAATTCGGTTCGAAATCGAATTACGTTAAAGTACAACTAATATTTAATTAAGTATTTTTATTTCCCATATTACAATTTTTCACTTTTTATCGTCTTTGGGCGAAAGTTCAATTTCTTCGTCAAAGATCTTCAAATTTTTTACATAATACCACACAACTGTATCAAACAGTGCACCAATTGTTACAAATATCGCAGCTGTTATGTTCATTGTATACCGTAATTTTTTTCCATTGTAGAGCCAACAATTTCCAGTTCCTGCACATGTCTTTCCCCACACTATGCACGTTTGATCTAAAATTTAAGAAATACTCTGTAAAACATGGAAGTAGATAATACTGAATTATAAATATTTAGACATTTATATTTTTATTCGTATTATGTGTTTTTTCTGAATATTGAATATAAATAAATAACCTTACCTATAATATAACCAAATAATATTGGAGAAGGAATGAATGCACATAGACTGATAATCATTAAACCTAATCCCATTGAGATTGCTTTATCTTTTTCATCTATACATCTAAATATTAAGGAACAAATATATATATATATATATATATATATTATTGAAATGAAGTTAATATTAGACGATATGCGAAAAAGAATTATTACCTGATACCAACTAAAAAATTTGCAGTAATCGATGAATATCCAAATAATTTAATTAAACACATAACGACTACAAATAAGTAAAATACATCTTGGCAATTAGCAGGACAAATTCCAGGAACAGCGGTTTCTCCTAATTGTTGTAAAGTTAGATTTAAATTTGTCATATTTTCTAAACTTTCAAAATTTGTTACACTACTAGTAATGCATGAGCAATTTGTAAATATCTGAAATTATAAAAATTAACTGTTGATGATATTTCATTTGACAAAAACAGTGATCATAATATTATATAGCTAATGTATATCGTGACTGTTATATATATATATATATATATATATATATATATATATATATATATCTGACTGTATGATTATTTCGAAATATTTGTACCGTTTTAATACGTTTTATATAAATCTAAAACGTGAAAATTGTAATTATAAAAATAACAATATAAGAAATTACCTTAGTTCCATTAGTAAAAAGAAACACATCACGGCATCCTGCATGGCACGCAGATATAAATGTATGGCCGGTTTTAGAACATACTGGGGAATATTTGACATAATCACAATGACAATTAGAGCTGCAGGAATTTACTACGTCTACACTAAAATTGTACAAAAAATATTACACTAACATACATTGTAATAATATGATTAAAAAGTCACGCAAACATTATCTTTCTCAGTACATTACAAAATATTTACATTTGTTTATGTTGTAAAAAAAATCACATACTTTTTCTTTAATAATTCTTCTAAAGTTCTATCATTTTCCTCACATCCTAGAAATATATAAGTGATTAGAAGAATAACAGACAGGAAACCTTCAAAAAAATTCCATGCTGCTAGATATCGTGCTTTTGGTTTATATTTTGTTATAACGAATCCTGATATGAGAATACCTAACGCTGAAAAAATCATTCCAACACTACCAGTAACAAAATTAGCAACAGCAGCTGATTGTTTGTATTGTATTTCTATATATTTTGGTAAAAATATCCAATATGGCATATATCCTAAGAAGTAGAACACAGCAGATAAATTATTGAAGATTAATGTTGGATTCTTAAATAGACGTTTTAAAGTAGAAATTAAATCGGACCATGATACTTCTGATTCAATTTCTTCAGGTTTGTTTTCAAGTTTCAGTTTCTCTTTCTTGTAAAATTTACGAGCAGCTGCACGAGGTAATGTTTTTGGAAACAATGAAATCACGAATGCAAATATTGATAACATTATCGCTAATATGATCCAACCTAGCCACCAAGCACCTATCCATCTCTGGTCTAAATTATTTATTTTCGGTGTTAGATTTGGGGAAATGTAAAGTTTTAAACAGAATGATGCAAGGCCATATCCAAATGCAGGACCGAATAAACGTAGAAAATATGAAAAGCCTATAAAGAGAAATTGTATTATTAATTTTTTATTGTATACTTGTGTCAGATAAATTAACATATATATATATATATATATATATATATATATATATATATATATATATATATATATATATATATATATGTATATGAGAAAGGTTATTTCCTAAAGGTATATGTTCTGTAAGTTCGTTTATTTTTAAAATATTATAACAATATTGTTAAGACAAAAAAGTGGATAAATATATTTTATGATTATTATAAACAGTACAATAAATATTTAAAATTTATTTCATGTATAGATAAACTCCAGTACTGTTTACCAAACACGTAAATATAAGGATATAGAATATAAAATATTTTATATTTATAAATTTGTAAATAATGTAAACAATAAATTCAATTCTTAACCCACATGTTTTTCAAATAATATGATTTTGAAAGACTAAATGAAAGTCATTTTTGAAATGTTGTTAATTCTCTGTTAAAAACACTCTCTTAATTGTAAATAATGCAGGAAATAATTTAAATTTTGTATTTTTCTAAAATTAATATATTTTATATAAATATATCATATTTCATGATTAACGAATTGATAGAAGATAATTGAATAATGCTTTTGAAGGAGGCTTAAAAATAAGTTTCTTCATGAATTATTTTGTTTAAAGTTATATATATATATATATATATATATATATATATATATATATATATATATTGTAAATAACAAAAATAAATTTAATAGAATATATTACTTAGATATTTTAGTAAGGTATATTTTTTTAAAAGATGTATGCTTACTCATAATTGCTGGAATTTTAGATTTTTTAACATTATCGTCTATATAAGATGTACCAAGTGTGTAATATAGTGTAGAACCAATTCCAGATATAAAATTAGCTACAAATAGAATAATCTAAAATAAAAAAAATAGTTATTTATAGTAACTTTCTCATAAATATTATTTATAGTAACATAATGATGTTTTAAATGTATAATCAAGTGTAATTTTCTTAATTTCACACAATAATTATTTACTTGTGGAGTAACAGAACCTTGCTCTATAAAACATTCTGTATCAGTTTCATTGTTACATAACTTATCTTGAACATTAAATGGAAATTCGGTTAAGTTTGTGTTATTTTCTGAGCCATATTCAAATGTTAAAGACAGAGCATCTGAACCAGATCCATATAGAGCTTGAGGCAATGCTGTTAGCAAACAGTAAAATACTATAGTATATACTCCAAATGATATCCATCGCGGTCTATGGCCTTTATTGGCATAGTAACTGAGTGCCATCGACACCATTAATTGACTTATGTCGTTACCAATGGTAATAATACCTAAAATAATTATGCACTTGTAGAGAATGATTCGTCAAACATCAAAATTTATAAATTTGGAATATATGTATGTATAGACATATTAATCATAAATGTTATAAGATTATAGAAATTATTATTTATGTCAAATATTTATGTTAAAACAGTCATGTTTCCGTAAAATATCCAAAAAAAATATTAAAGAAGTACTATCACTACATTACTCATCAATTTTCTAATACTGCTAATAATGTACTTCGTTACCGGATGACATATTTTAATGTTTAAGAAATTAATTATAAATTATCAGAGCGTATAATTAACTTGAATGGAAAAGAATACAAATATTGTTTTTCGTTTTTATTGATATGCTAAAAATATTAGCATGGTATATATAATTAAAATATTATTGATTTCATATATATATATATATATATACAGAGTTTAAAAAAACATACCAGTCGTTTTACTAGATATTTTAAATCGTTTTTCTAAAGTTGTTATTGTTCCGTTGAAATAAGCATAACCAGCACCCATTACACATCCCATTATTCCATACAATGATACAAACATTTTTTTGTTTGCAAATTTCTGAAATAATGGCCCTTTTAGGATCCAATATCCACATTGTATATCATCAGTTATAGATATTTCACGATAGACGTCTTCAAGATTTAGTTCCATTTTTTCCGAAAGCATTTTTTCTAATTCCAGTTTTTCATTCTCTATTTTTTCAGGATCTGTTTCTTTCTCCATTTTTAAATTATTCGTTTATTTTCTAAAATTATAAATACATATGTACATATATATATATATATATATATATATATATATATGTTAATGTTTTCTACATTTAATCAAAACAACTAATAATTATTTTCTACAGAAATTAAGTTTAATTAGTAAAGTCATTATGAATGTACGGATAAATAAAAGTTCACTTCTTACTATGTGTACCGAATTTATAAATTATTCAGTGAGTTTTCAACAATTGATAAGAAATTTATCTTTTTTAGAAATAATTCCTAACTTATTAAGAATGTTATAAATATTTTTTAGATTCTTATCTTTATAGTTATATATATTTATGTATAAATGTACATATTATATATATATATATATATATATATATATATATATCGTGTGTATGTATGTACGTATAATTTATTTATTTTACTTTATTACGTTCGTTGTGTTGCAGATATTTTTTAAATTATTATCATTAACACAATATTTAATGTCGTCAATTACATTAAAATGACTGACATATATGGAACAATAGTTAAAATTTTAACTTAATTTATTAGTTGTCTTATCTTATTTATTTATAGTATTGTTCGTATGTCTGAATATATATATATATATATATATATATATATATATATATATTACAGTGGAAAAGAGAAGCATTCAATCGCACAAGATGGAAAATCATGGAAG
This sequence comes from Acanthacorydalis orientalis, assembly GCA_034766995.1. Lineage (NCBI taxonomy): Eukaryota > Metazoa > Arthropoda > Insecta > Megaloptera > Corydalidae > Acanthacorydalis > Acanthacorydalis orientalis. Next base: position 13,849,535 of record CM068324.1, on the reverse strand, counting down.
AGGCCTTTATCCAACAGTGGATTAACATAGGCTTCTGCTGCTGCTGATATATATATATATATATATATATATATATATATTTATATAATTATAAGACGTACAATAAGTATAAAAGTATCAATAAAAAAGTATAATTTGATGTGAACTTTTTCAAGCTAAAAATGTAATTGATCTATTTTTTTAATTTAGAATGGTCTTTAAAATTAAATGACTTATAAGGTTTTTGATCGGAGAAAGCATAATATAAATGTGTTTATATATTTCTTCTTTTTTTACGTATATACACAATTACACACGCAGACATTCGCACATACACATTTATATATACATATATATATATATATATATATATATATATATATATATATATATACGTTCCAAGTTGCAAGTAAAACTCTTCAGTACGTCACTGATTATAGGTGTTCATTTAATAAATAATACATTTGACATTGCTATTTCTACTGTTAGTCTGTGTTCTTATTCTTAATAAAATAAACGACTTAACCTTAAAATTTTTTTATGAATGAGTACTATTGCAATTTACAAAACAAATTGTTTAAATGTGGAAAAAGCCGATATATTATTAGTATTTACTTACTTTTCTTTTATACCACTTTTCCTTTCAAAATCTTGATAAATTGAAATAAACTATTATTACTAAATAAAAAATACTTTTATAAACGATTGGTTTGCAAAATAATTACATAAATTAATTGGAATAAATTGTTATACAAATATCAATTACAATATTATTATTTTTTGTAAAATAAAGCTTAATCGATAATAACTTACGTCGGAATTTATCTTACGGCCTATTTTATTGTTCTTTTTGATTATTATTATATTGAATCTATGGTAGTGGACTTCTTTTATAATTGATATAATCGAACATTATGTTCTGAAGAGTATTGGGAAAATAAATATTATTGTGTTTTGTTTTAATTTTAAAATATCTTATTATATATTAAAAATGATATTTCATTTAAAAAATAAAGATATACCTTTCTTAGTTACATATCTTCTATAATTATTAAAAAACATCCATGTTATTTTAAAATATAGAAATATTTTCGAAAAAATGTATGTTTATCAATGATGAAATAAGACAATGTGTTTTTTCGAAATGTAAGAAGTTAAAAAAATTCAATTCTAATGATAAATATTGTTTTAGTTATTTTAGTTCGATTTAAATGTAAGAAAATATATTTTTATAGCATGGGATGTATACTGAAATAAAGATTAACACTTTAAGATACTATTCCATAATATAAAAATGTTCATAAATTAAAAATAACCAATAAGCTGCATGATGAAGTAATTAATCCTGTAAGCTTTTGTGTAAATAATGTAGTAAATAATAAAATATCTAGATTAATTATTTTTCGAAAATAACAAATTGAAGAAATGAAAATTTGTCCTTTACACGTCTTTGAAAACAAAATGTAGTTAAGACAAACAATTTTTAAGTTTTTATATGATATAAACGAGTGTTTTTTTTTTTGATAAGACACATTTTATGAAAAAAACGTAAGAAGTAATTGGATTCTATTAAATCTAAGGTAATTTCAATAAATTATGTTTTTAAAAATATTAAAATATTCTGTAAATTAATCTAGTAAATATTTTAATGCACATGTGTTATATTTTTGGGATTAATTTATAAAATGGTATATATATATATATATATATATATATATATATATATATATTAATATATCTAGGTATCAGAGGAAGAGAAAGTGTTTTAGGAGGTTAATTTTATAATTTATTTATAATTTTAAACTGTTGTTGTTCTTAAGAAAAATTGGAAGAATTATAGTTTTTGATGGAATTTTTGTTATAATAATAAATAACATATTAAGTGAATTTTCATTTGGAGATGATAAGAAAATATAAATAAACTGTGTAAAATTTAATTTAAAAGATTCTTTTTTCATATTCGCGCCTATAAAAAATAGTAAAATTTTGTGAAAACAATGTTAACGTTTTATATATTTCACATATATTACAAAACAAATAAACAAACCATTTCAACAATATGCCTCTCAGAGACACAAAATTCGTAAATTATTTAAAACAAATACAATTATTCTAAACCTCCAGTTTCGTTAATTGATTCGAGTTCAACTTCTTCATCGAATATTTTTAAACCTTTAACATGGTACCAAACGAATCCATCAAATATAGTCCCAATTGTTACAAAACTAGCTGCTGTTAGATTCATTATATATCTTAGTTTTTCTCCATTGTACAACCAACAATTTCCTGTACCAGAACATGTTTTACCCCACACAAGACACGTTTGATCTGAAAGCATAATATTACTGGTTTATTTTTCACTCTATACATGAACTGTGGCTAAATAATTATGTTCAAATATACTTCATTTTTTACTTGATATTTTACTTCCTAAAAAAATAAAAAATTAATGCGAGTTTAAACAAAATGATACGTACCCATAATAAATCCGAATAATATAGGTGATGGTATAAATGCACAAAGACTTATTATCATTAAACCGAAACCCATCGATACAGATTTATCTTTTTCTTCAACACATCTGCAATTGAAAATATCGAATTATTTCTGGCTTAAAAAATATTGTATTTAATAACAGAAATAGCTATTTTAGAATCACTTTTAGAAATGAAATACGCATTTTTATTCTATAAAATAATAGTTTTAAGACGTTAAATATTATTAAACATATTAGTATAAAACTTAGATAAAATTATTTAAAACTATTAACTTGCGTAATCTATAATTATAATTCTTAATATTAAAAACATTTTAGTTCTATTAAAAAAATGATTATTTTGAATCTTTATTTCTAGTAATTTTTTTAAATCTTTGGTTTTCAGAGAAAATGTACATTGTGCATAAAGTTAATAACTCAGATATAAAATTTATTTAATTTACATATATATATATATATATAACAATTCATTTTAAACTATTTAATGATTTAATCAATTAAGTATTTCTATTAGCATAAGTTTATTGTTCATTTGTATTTAATAATGAAGTAATTCATTAAAGAATGAACGAAATTCCTAATAATTTACACACATACATACTCATGTATATATATATATATATATATATATATATATATGATGATGATTTATTATTATATATATATATATATATATATATATATATATCAATTTTAACACCTGTTAAAACTATTGTTAAAAAACTATTGTTTAAAGGTAAAAAATTAGAAAATATTTATTATTTTTATGATTCATTAGAACTGTATTGAATGTAATAAGTTGACTGAATTGTATTCTTGGAAATATATTTTTATCTGGAGTTGTTATTAAAAATATGTTTACTGAAAATTGACTCATTTGTTTATAATTGAAAGGAGTATCTTCTGTTGGTCGATAACAATTTTTTAAAAAGTTAAGAAAATGAACACTTAACAGTATTTATTATTCTATCTTTAATTAAATTAAACTTTGAGTTTTGTTTAAGTTTCTATATATATATATAAAATAATTTATATATATATATATAAGTATTACCTTATAGCTACCAAAAAATTCGATGTTCTTCCAGTAGACGATGAAAATTTAATTACACAAACAACTGCCAAGAATATATAAAACACTTTTTGACAATCTACTGGACAAGATCCTGCTTTTGCAAACCCTCCAAATATTGTACTATTGATAAATGTCATACCATCTTCTGATATATTTTGAAATGTTTTTAGAATAGTAGAAGTTTTCTCAACACATGAACAGTTTGTGAATATCTAAATGAAGTGGATATTTTTCAAATTCAAGAAGTAACACTTTTAATTATTATTTAATTTCAATATAGTTTTTTTTTAAAAAAAGAAAAAATACTTACTTTACTGCCATTTGAGTTTAGAATAACTTCATTACATCCAGCATGGCATGCAGATATAAATGTTTGTCCAGTTTCAGAACAAACTGGAGAATATTTAACGTAGTCACAATTGCAATTCGAATTACATGGTGATATCAAATCTAATCTAAAAAATTTACAATAATTATGTTATTAACATAATATATGAAAAATGCTTTGTACGGTTCGAAAATATTAAATATTATTTTATCAGGGAGGGAATTTAAAGTTGTTTGAAAAAACTGACTTTCCATTTTTTCGTTAGAAATAGTTTGACTACCATTTTTTGGTAGAAATATTTTTTTAATATATTTATTTTTGAAAATATTTTCAATTAAACTTAAAATATTTTTATTTTTGTGTATATTGTTTACCATAATAATTGATATTAAAATATTTGTAAGGTATTGAAATCAATTTTATATAACTCAATAAAAATATAATAATTTGAATTTTGAATATGCAGACTATAAATAAATAAAGAAGTTATATTTGTTGTAATCGGTATACTTCTTCAAATGATTAACGATTATTAAAAAAAATAAGACGTGTATGTAATTTATTAAAAATAAAATTTTATAATAAAAATCTACGTACTCTCCATTATCTAATAAAGATACTGTGTTGTCATTAGCTTCACATCCAAGAAATACGTAAGATAATAAACCAGCTATAGAAAGAGCACCAACAAATACGTTCCATCCAGCCAAATATCTGGCTCTTGGTTTAAATTTTGAGATAACAATGCCTGACACTAGAATTCCTATTGCAGAAAAAATGAGACCAACACTTCCAGTAACAAAACTAGCAACAGCTGCCGATTGTCTGTATTGTAGTTCAATATATTTTGGCATAAATATCCAATATGGCATATAACCTAAGAAGTAGAATACCGATGACAAATTATTATACATTAATGTTGGATTAATGATCAGCCTTTTAAATGTCTTTAACATATCTGACCAAGATGCACTTTCTTCCTGATCAATATATTTAGATTTATCTTGTAACCGAATCTTTTCTTGTTCGTATGCTTTACGTGCTGCAGCTCTTGGTAATGTCTTCGGAAACAGAGAGAATACTGTAGCGAATCCTGCTAATGGTAATGATATTATTACCCAACCTAACCACCATGCTCCTAACCATCTTGGATCTGAGTTGTTGATAGTGGGTGTTAAATTTGGGGAAATGTACATTTTTAAACATAATGACGCTAAACCATATCCTAAGGCGGGTCCAAGCATGCGAAGAAAATACGACATACCTAAAAGAAGTATTTATATATATATATATATATATATATATATATATATGTGTCTGTGTGTCTGTGTGTGTGTGTTGGGATTACCAAAAAAATCCCTTACTAATTAGGGCTGGTGTTTTTGATTTCTTGATATTATCATCCATATATGCAGTACCAAGAGTATAGTATAATGAAGTTCCGATTCCAGAAATAAATTGAGCCATGAATAAAATTACCTGTAAAATAATAGACACAGTAACAGATAAATTTTTATACGATACACAACAATAAACATAATGAAGATATGAATAAGTGTATTTAGTATAAAATACTTATATTTATTATATATATATATATATATATATATATATATATATATATATACTATTGATTATATATTTATTGTTTGGATTTGTAATTATAAATATTTCCTAATTATCATACATTTTTATGAACAGTTAATAAAATATATTCAATTGCATTTGAAATGTTCTCATGATATTTCAGTTTTTTGTTAGAAAATATAAATAATATATATATATATATATATATATTTATATGCCTTATATAGTACGTAAAAAATAATTAAATAATGGGTAAAATCAATTAATATTGACTATTTAAAATTGACTTTCATTAGTTTCCATGTATACAGTTATAACCATAGAAAGCCATTGTAAATTATCTCTATGTTAAAAATATCAGATAATTGTAGATGTAAAGTAAACTTTTTCAATATTAAACAAATATTTATATGTAATGGAAATATATGCTGAAGCATGCTTGTCATGTGTGTGTTCCTATGTTTTTATCTCATTTAATGTCTCGTACAGTCTATCACAGTATCTTAGTGATAATGAAAATTTGAATAAATAACTTTTAAGTTAATATCTATATATATATATATATATATATATATATATATATATATATATATATATATATATGTATGTATATATATATATGAACTCGTTTGTTCAAACAGTATGAATGCTTATCTATAGTTTTTTTTGTATTCATACAGTTATTTTAAGCATTATTTTTAACTTCTGTAAAATTTTTCCAACTGATATTTTTTCTTATATCGTTTTCTCTCTATCTATCTATCTATATATATACACTAATATATATATATATATATATATATATATATATACATATATATATATATATATATATATATATATATATATATATATATATATATATATATATATACACACAAGTTTTAATACTCATTAGAAAAAGAAAAGTCTAGAGTACAGAATGTTTTATAGATTTATTGGCAGTTATATGAAGTAAAATCTAAACACAATAATCTAGATTTTTTTTTAATCTATAATACTATAAAATACGTGTTTGTAATTAAAAAATATTGAATTAATCTCAATTGTAATAATGACACTATCTGTGTATTTTTTACATTTGAAATATAGTTTTCATTTTAATTATAATACTTCGAGTTAATAGTACGATAGGTAGATCAGTAAGTAATTAAGAATTACTAGCACATGAATATGGTTGATAACTTCATGGAAACATACAAACTTCGTTTAGAATCTAATAACAGAAATACCGAAGAATTTACCTGAGGAGCATACGATCCTTCTTCGTCGTCGCATTCCGTTCTTGTTTCGTTATTACACAACGTACGTTTCTGTTGTTCTTTTACTGTATGTGTTGCATTATTTGTATCGACTTCTGCACCATGTTCAGCAGTAAGAGAGAGTGCATCTAAACCAGATCCATATAAAGCTTGCGGTAGTGCTGTCATCAAGCAAAACAGCACTAATGTATAAATACCAAACGATATCCATCTTGGTCTGTGACCTTTTCCTGCATAGTAGCTGAGTGCCATTGATACCATCAGTTGACTTATATCATTTCCAACTGTTACGATACCTGGAATTAATTGTAATTTTAATATTATTGTTCTGGAAAAATCGCAACTTTTCATGTAATAACATAGTATAAAATACAAATATAAAGGAAATAATATCATATTTGTTACTGTTTCTTCATAAATCAAACACTAATTCACAAATACATTAATAACAGTGATTTTTAAACTGAATTTGAAAGCTTCAATTATATAAGTTTTCATAATAGATATTTGTACTAAATGAATCTAGAAATTAGTAATTTTACTTTAAAAATAATAATGTATTCATTTCGTGTATATTTATTTTTGTTCATTACTTATATATCTAGTTCAAGTTACGTTTTTATATTAGAAACTTTCATCATATTGAACAATACTAATTTGAAGAATAATTTATTTAAGCTTAGACATTTTTATTTAAAATAATTCATAGGATTACATTGGTAGAATATTTTTAATCCGTATACATACATTAATTACAAGAATTCAATCCACAAAATTACCGACAATTAGATAAAAAATCCCTTCCATTTGTATAAATGTGCATTCATTCAAGAATAACATACATAAATATTTGTATTTTTTTTTTAATATTTAGCTTAATTGTTTGTAATCTATAACTATACAAATTCATTTATAGTTCTACTTGGTAGTAAAGATATTAATTATTTATGAAACAAGCATTAAAAACTACCAAAATCTACATTTTAATATTTTAACAAATTATTTATTAGATTTAAAAATCACTTACCAGTCGTTCTACTAGGAATTTTAAATCGCTTCTCTATTGTTGTTATTGTGCCATGAAAATATGAATACGATGCACTAATTACGCATCCCATTAATCCATAAATCAGAACGAAAGCTTTTTTATTTGCAAATTTCTGTAGAAGTGAACCTTTACATATCCAAAACCCACACGTAGTTTCGTCTGTTAACGGCATATCACGATAAACGTCTTCAAGTTTAACGTCATTGTCGGACGGTAACATCTTCGAAACCTCTGATACATCATTTTTTTCGGATTTATGATTCGATGTCATAATTTAAAGATCAAACTATTCCGAAGAGAATCCAAATTATTTTCTACAGAAAATTAAATTCTTTTTCAAACCAAAAAGGTATATAAAGTGAATGTACGATTGATCATTAATAATGAAGAGATTTGAATGAGAATGATAACTTATTTGTATTTATAAATTATATTTTAATTAAAATATCCATTTCAGATATTTGGATTTTTAAAACGAGTATTTAAATAACAATTAAAAAACTTACATTTTTGTTATAAATATTTTTATTTTAAACAAAACTAGTACTTGTATTTTTATTTGAAACTGAGTACTTGTTATGTCATAATATTTCAAGTTTTTTTCTAAATATATAAATTTACTGATTTAATAAAACTAATATTTTAAGCCACTTTCTTAATAATTAAGTAAAGATTTATAATAATTCATTGAAGTAAACTCAGCCGAATGACATGAAAACATGTCTTACTACAAGAATTTAGTGAACTGACTATGCAGATGAATAAAGATGAATAAAATATTTTATGAGTCGCTTCAAAAACAGATCATTTTGAAGACGTGTACATGTTACAATAAAATTTATAATATTTTATTTATTTAAGTTATCATTGTTATAATTACGGACTGGTTTGATAATCATACTTTAAAAGTTATATTACAAACAATTTTAATTTAATTATATATACTATTATAAGAAATGAGGGTTTTTGAACCATGAATTGCATTTTTTTTAACTCGAATTTTATAACATAAAAGAAATAGATTTATAAATTAATATAGAATGGATTATTAATTATACTGTTTCAATTTGAAATCCAGATCGTTAAATAACATATACATGTATTTTAAATAGCAATGCATTTTATTTTTTAATTATTGGTTAAATTAAGATATTATAGATTATTTCAATTTTGAATAAATAGTTTCTGATCTGTATGGCCTGTAAGATGAATTGATTTTTTATATTATGAATAAATTCTATTTGAGTTATTTTACATTAAATGCGAAATCATTCAAACTTAAGTATAAAAAAATTTATACAATTAAAATTGGAGTTTAATATAAAGAAGAACATAATTTTTGTATATTTATATTAAAAGAAAAATAATTTTAATTAAATAACTGACATTGATTATATTAAATATATGAACTATTATACAAAATGTATATGACCGACAAATACTTAGTATATTATTTTTTGCACTCGATTAATAATTTTGAATGAATGATAGATTTTAATGAACTTAAAAAGGAAGAATGAACTAAATTACGATTGCATGTTTTGACAATACTTTTAGATTTTTGGCCATAAATCTATTGATGCTTACTATATAAAGTCGAGTTAGGGTCGAGAAAGGGTTAATATAGAGGATTCGGTAATTATCAAAACAATTGTAAAGCAAAAAATAAATTAAGTTAAATAGTACTATAATGAAATAAAATAAGTATTCGAGAAAATTGTTCATGTTATGTTTCAGTTAAATGAATATATAAATGTGTTTAAAATCCAAGAATAAAATTCATGTTGTTTATCAAAAAAATAATTCAAAGATCAGGGTTGAACATTAAAAAGAAACTTTTGTAACAATTTATACAAAGATTATTAGAACATTACAATTTAAAAAACGGATTACATTAAACTAAAATAATATCAATATTACGAAAAATATAAATTATATCAGTGGCTATTTTCGAAGAGTAAAATTTTTAAAAAATAATTTCTTTTTAATAAATTATTTAAATTTTTGTAAATTTAAATAATGTAATACTTAAAAATGTAACTAAAGTTTGATCGATACTTATTTATGAATAAGGAATATAAAAATATGTGTTTTTCGAGAAAAAATAATTGGAAAAAGAGAACTTTTTAGCATTAAAACATGAATTTTAATGAATTTATAGAGAAAATTCTAAAAATAATAACTATTCTATGATTTTACTCAATTCTATGAATTTGTTTTAAATTTGTGAAACTGTGGAAAAAGCACAGGGATATTTAAATCGCTGATAAATTTTTAGCATAAGAAAAAACTTATTACTGGTAAAAAATATAAATTAAAAATTGCTGTTAAAAATAATCTATATATTTCTGTTTATTTTGGAAACGTCATTGATTTTTATTTAGAATTGTTTTAAATATGAACAATACTAGAGATAAATTTAAGTAAATATAAAAACAATGACAATAGACAATTGTCGTATTTTTTCAAAACATTCATATATTTTAATACCTTATAAATATGTTCCTTTCTTAGACAAACAACAGTATAATTATCAAAATGATATCATTGTTTATAAACAATTAATTAAGTATATATATATATATATATATATATATATATATATATATATATATATATATATATATATATATATATGAAAATTTGTGTGCATATTTAATAAGTGATTCTGTGTTCTTTTTAATTATAAACGAATAACTTAAAATTCCATTAAAGATCCAAGATGGAGTTCTAAACGGAAATGTCGAAATTTTGAAGCCACATAAATAGTTAATAATTGTCATTTTCATAATTACTTTTAAAGAAATAACTTAATAAGACATAGTATTGATTAAATTTGAAACTGTACATAGCATCTGTTGATGAGTAGTAAAACTAGATGCGTTAGTAGAGCTTTCGATGTTAGTTGGCTTTTCAGACAGAAAATAAGAGCTCTAATTGTAATTGATTTACTCAAACTTTCTTACATTCGATGTCCATAGTTTGTAAAATTTGTATCTGTTAAGACTATATGTATACATATTTAATTATATATATATATATATATATATATATATATATATATATATCGAATAAGAAGTACATAGGAAGAAGAGCAGAATATAACAAAAGTAAGATACTTATTTGTTAAATCTACAATAATGATTTTATAAAACGTGTAAAGAAAATCGTTTTTAATTTTATGTTTAAAAATTATCATGAATTGAATATTAATAACCATTATTTTTAGCAACATATAAAAGTTATTGTAAATAAGGTCATACTTTAAATTACAGAAACGTATTGTTTGGAATTTTAGGGTTTTATAAAAAGTTTATGAATCAAGAATTTTTTGACAATAAAAATTTATTTTTAAAAACGATTGTTCCAGTAGTTAAGAACAGTATATATATATATATATACATATATATATATATATATATATATATATATATATATATAAGCATAATATAATATAATTATTTAAATCAAAAAAAATAAATTATAATAACATATATGAAGGAATATAAAAATATTATTTTAAAGAAAATATTAAACAGCTTAAAATTAATAAGAAGCACAAATTAATATTTTAAAGATGAAATATTTAAAATAAATAAATTGGAAGAATGTAATTCAAAAAATAATATTATTCATATTGGTATTTTATCGAATGTTATGAACATTTCTAATATTTAAAGTATATTAAGTATATAAAATGCATACTATTTATAATATGGAAATATGTTAAATTTATTAATCAAGTATTAGTATATTTTCATGTAAACGAACAACACTTTAAATTTAAATAAAGTATTAAATCAGTAATTAAAATTTTCATAGATGGTTGCATTATTATTTATATTTTGAAATGAATAATTTACCACTTTGTTTTAAATCTCTATTATATCTGTTTTCTGATTATTTCCTTAAAAAATTCATGTCACTTATATAATAATTACTTACTTTACATAAATAATTTGTCACCATTTCTGTTTGATACTAACGAATTATTAATTGAATATAAAAAAAATTATTAAAATTAACTAATCAAGTTTGATGACACGTTTATATTTAAAATGAAAGATCTTAATGTTACATTTGGACGGACTAAAATTACTTATATATATTGTCTTTAAATTATTACGAATGCCATATCTACAAACACATCCTTTGAAAATGTCTCCATGCACTTTATCCTAAACACGCTATCAGCTATACTACGTTAATACTTTTCAATGGGTATCAAACTTGGATATAAAATTACCATGTGCATACCGACATGTACCAATATAGAGAATATGATTCGTAAGTAAATTGTCTATATGAGTAAAATCTTATTAAATAAATTTAAATATTTTATAGAAACTTTCTTACATACGCTTTTCATAAAATACAATGCCAGAAATTGCCAAGAAAAATATAATGATAATACTAAAAAATAATTATAATCGTTAATTTTAATTTTGTTATTGTTTACTTTTATATTTGATCTAATGATGCTACTATAAATGCGTACACAATAAACAATAAAAAAATGTTTAAATTTGAGAGGAAAATTGAATACAAGAAATTGAAAAAACAATCATTATGTATTTAACAAGAAAAAATATCGAAAACAAGAACAATAGTGAAGAATGTTGTTTTAAATAAATTAAAATAGTATTTTCTCTGTATAAAAAGTATAAGTTAATAAAATAGCCGAATGAAATATTTATAATAAGTTCAAATATTTGCATAAATGAGTTGCACGTGGCGTGAGTTCCAAATGATAAACTTTATTTAAGAAATTGCTATGAATTTACTTAAATAAAAACAAAGTGATACATTTTTGTTTTATTATATATTAAAATGTTTAAAACAGAAAATTCAAATGTGATCAACTTAAGGAAGTAATATTGTTATTTGTTAAAATGAACAAAAATATATTACGATGTTCAATAGACTTTAGTATTAATAACATTTGTTTATATATATATATATATATATATATATATATATAAACAATGTTTCTATTTTAATTAAAGAAGTTAGTATTGAAAGTTAAATTATATTAATTTTTCAAACAATCAATGAATTAAAATCAAGCTTAGAGCTTATATAAATTTGTGAGTTTTGTATAAATTTTCTATAAACATGCAATAGAAAAATTTATATTTGTGAATTGTTATAAATGATCAGTAGGTTTTCTAAATAATTGAAAATAATTAATTTCAACCTGTTTGTGTAATATAAATCTTTAAAGATTATACGATAACGAATATATTTTTATTAAACCTTAATATTGGGTGATTACTTTTAAATGATTAGAAATTTTTATAAAAACTATAATTTTTGTTAATAATACGATATTTCAATTATTATTATTATTATATATATATATATATATACATTGCAACGTATTCAATGAAGTATTTAAAAAAAAATAAGTTGAGATTATTTAAACAAATGTCGTATGCCAAGAGTCGAACTAGATACTCATGGACGATTTTTGAAGAAGCATCGTAGACTCATTACATTCAATTAAGTAGTACGCTCACGTCGCAACATATATTGTTAATACAAACAGCAGGATGAGTCAATTAAATCGAAATTAAGTCCACGTGGCACACTTGTATGCCTCTCGTTTTGATCATTTTGAAAAATGATACCATGTGCTGAATTATATTGCTTAAAATACTGATTTTTTAACCCGAATTAGAAACGAATTCATAAACGTCATAATTCAATTATTATATTTTTTATTTGTTTTCTTATTTGTATCTAAGCTCGAACGTCATCGTAAGTATGAAATATGTAATAATGACTTAGATTATGTTGTTAACACAGGTTTGAATAGGGGAGCCACGATAAATTCATATTTACTATATTCAATAATATATTTAACTGTCAGTTACTGTCAATGTATTGTTATATTTAGTTAGGATCTTCTATTTCTTTCTGTCTTAAATATAATGTCTAGGAAACAATATGAAAAGAATCTGTGCTGAAACGTCACACGCTTATATATCTGCAGACTGATTCAAACAGAATGTAATTTGGCAAGCGAGATTTAAAAAAGGAAACATTAAAAAAAGCAAAAATTAAACTAGCGTTTTTAATATGAATTTGATATATATATATATATATATATATATATATATATATATTTGTGTATGTGTTTAAATTGGAATATGTGTATGAGTGTAGGCGTGTTTGTGAAATTGTTTTATCAGTCAAAATAATAGCGATCTTTTGTAAAAGGGTAAAGAATGGAAATTATTTTTTTTATAATTGAAGAAAAGAAAAAAATCAAAATTGGTATGAGAGCACAAGCATGAACTGAATAACATTATCAGGCAGCAATCTTTCTCTTAATTCGTTTAAGGCGTGCGGTCTATACAAAATCGCATTGTACAGTGAAATAAAGAAGACGGCCAAAAGAGGTGATTAGAGAAACGGCAACCCCTTAAGACTTTCCTGTTTATACAATATCAGGGTTGCCAATAAAACAAAAGGTATTGTTATATAAAACAACGAAATTCAGTTTTATTGCAGGAAAAATTGTCATATTATTATTATTTTTATTACTTGGAATAGCTTTTTCCTTTTAAGAGTTCAGTGAAAAAGATTTTCTTTGTAATTTATTTTCTTTGAATATTTTAAGCGCTTTCTTTTTCATATAAAATCCCTTTACTGAAGTATTTTTGTATACAGCAAGGTATTATTATTATTATTATATATATATATATATATATATATATATATATATATATAAAATAACGATTAATACAGATATACGTACATCTTGTTTAATAGTTATGAACTATTTAATTTTAAGTCAAATTTAATGTATGCTATCACAAACCAAAACTAAAGAATAGAAATATATATATATATATATATATATAATTAGAAGATTATTCTAATATAATAAAAAACAAGGATATTATTTTGCATAGTTTAAGTAATAAAAATTTTCTTGCAACTGACTTTTAAAATATTATGGGAAAATAAAAAATGAAGTCAGAAATTGTACTAGAAATATTAATAAATTGTTTTTATAATGTTTATAAATACAATATAAAAATTTCCGAACACTTAGTAAGACAAAAAGTGAGATAGGAAAATAATTTTCTAGATTTATTTAATACATAATTCTTAGCAATAAAAAATACTTTGTGTATGTGTATTTGTGTTGTTTACTTGTATATTTTTCCTAAATCAAAAATACTTTGTGTATTTGTTCATTCACTTTTTTAAAACATTTATATTTGTTGAATTCAATAATAAATGTATTTGACTGCTTCGTATATTATTGGTTTGAATCTAGTTCATATATATATATATATATATATATATATATATTAAAAATTTTACCTCTTTTAAACAATTTTGATAAATATTATTCCTGACAATGGTGTATAATAATTTCTGTAAACAACTTATTTGCCGAAGTAATCAGATAAATCTTATTTATTTGCTAATAAGTCTGTCCATTTCTTCTAAGGAAAAATAAAATAATTATATATTATTATTATTTTTTATTAATTATAATATTTTATTTGAAATTTTTGGTGCGATATATCATTAAATTTCTTCATTTTGCAAATAAAATAAAATTTTACTGAAATTTTGATAATATTATTTATTTTATAAAATATTAATAGAAATAATAATTATTGTAGTATATATTATTAAGAATATTTCCACATTTTGTAATCTATTGCACTTTCATTTTTATTTATACACTGCTTTATAATTTTAATACATACTTTAGTATGTATATATATATATATATATATAGTACAAGAATTTCTGCCAAGAAAAAAATAAGTTTTGAAAAATTAAAGTTCCATTTTAATTACAAATATTTATAAAATATAGGTTTCAATATAAATCAAACAATAAAATAACTTACACATCTGATATAAGAACCTAATGATATTAAAGGTAATTATATGTAAATGTAATGATGAAATCACTACATAATTAAAAAATTACTGTAAAGTAATTTTAAAAGCGACAAATAATAGCTATTTGCATCTGTTTGTACTAATAAATCAACAAGTACGAAATTAAATGTGACCGTATAGTAATAAAAGGCACAGAATAATCTTTTAATGTGCCCTTTGTACACAACGTTTGACTGCGTGTAGGCGTTTAATACGGCAATGACATGGCTTTTCTTAATCCTACGTACTATTTCCGGAATTTAACTTCTGTGACATTGAGAATACCTTACGAGTATGATGAGTGATGTGCAAATTTTCACGTCAATAAAAATCATATCAAATGATTATGAATTACTATTTTAATTCATTCTTGTTTTTACTATTTTAATTTTTATCGAAAATATTTACTCGATTTCGAGTTACTAGCATTAAAAAATTAGAAATTTATTTAATAATAAATACAAATAAATAATAATTTTAAATGATGAACTGTAATTATAATAAATATATAACATAACAAAAATGTAGTGATTATTAATTAAGACATAGCGTAAAGCTCGACTCTAAGTGTGTTTTAATAAATAGATATTATAAATCAGCTCTGAGTTAGTGTAATTGTGAATTTAAATCAAAATAAATAAAAGATAATTAAAAAAAACATATTGTATTTAATACTGTATAATATTTCAGTCTCATTTCTTTAACAATGTAATAAAAAATCCTTATTCATATTCTTTTATGAAACTTATTTTAAAATTTTAATAAAATCAAAGAAACACAATTAATATATAAAATTATTCAATCAAATATTATAATTATTGACTTATATGTAAGATAATATAATTATTTGTTTTAAAAATTAATTGTTAAAGTTAAAATATTATTTTTTTTAAAAAAATTAAACTATTTCTCATACAAAACTGAAATTTTATCCATCAACATCAAACACATACAAATGGTTTCTACTTTAAAAATTCAATAATTGTTTTTTGATCGTTTTGATTATTGTTTATGGATGTTTGATGAAAATGTATTCATTCTGAAATGAGTCTTTTTCTGTGTCTTAGCACTCTAAGCGAGAAAAATTGTATAATTTAACAATTATGATTCTAATAAAAATACATAGACACTATTGAATTTTTATACGTATTTTTTCTTTATATAAAATAATTATTAAACAGTTTAATTGATATTAATTACGTATAAGTAAGATTGTTAATAATTAAATTGATTTATATGTCTATTAGTAAAAATAATATACAAATGAGAACATAAATTGATCTTTTGTGACAACAGTCTGAAAGTTAGTTATCAGTAGTTAATATGACAATTTTTAATGTTCAAAATTCTAAGTACTTCTCTGAATTTATTAAAAAAATATGAAAAATTCTTTAGATATTTATATAGTCAAATGATATAAAATATCTACGAGCTACTTAATTGGAGTTTTAGTAAAATATTTTGTATTGAGATTGGTAGACTTATTTCATTTATATTATTTTTTTGTAAGGAAAGAAAATATTAAAGAATATTAGGTATTAATTTCATTCGTATGTGCGTATATAATTGGAAATGACGGTTCCATTTTTATACTCTGTATAATTCAGTAAATTAAATGATCAATACGATAATGATTTCTAATGAGAGGTAATAATGAAAATAAATTGACAGAACAAATTGACAATAAACAAATTGACAGCCCTGTGTTCAAAGACACAATATGTATATTTGTGGAGCGAATATAACAATACGAAGTTGCGACCTCGTCGATGTACCCCCGTCCTTTTACCAGCGTCGAGCACCGCCTTATTCTTTATGACACACTTGCAAATAAAAGGGTAGGGAACAGGGGAATTAAAAATAAATGGAAAGTTTTTCTTAAGCCCTTCCAGATTACAAATAATGAAACCGCTCGCGGTGGCCTTCTTCGTCTGCTTTACGTTTGGAGTTTTAATAGCCTTATACCTCGGTTTCATATCTCGGAAAGGAATTAGTAACATCGTATTGTACTATTTCAACGGAGATATTTACTCATTTTTCCAAACGACTTGAGGTGATGAGCGGTTCACGATTGAGAGATGTTTACATCGCAGACAACTTCCACGTGTTCGCGTTTATTCAGAGGTTATTTGTATATTTAACTTTCTTATATATTAAATGAGTATTAGCTCTCATTTCAGGCATATATATATATATATATATATATATATATATATATATATATAATATGTTTAAAGGTAGATAAATAAGTATTAATATATCAAAATTATAATATTAATTATAATAAAATTATACATGAATAAATAGTTAGTATGTAGAAAAAATCATGAAATAAAGTATTTTTAATTTTAAATTGAAACTAAACCATATATATATATATATATATATATATATATATATATATATATTGTAAAAATTGAGAATAATTTACTTATTCTAGAGATAGATCTGATTGATTAATTTTTAATATAAAAGTTTAAAATGATTAAGTACACAATTACAAATTTATATATATATATATAAATCAAAATAATAAATATAAGTTTATATTTAGTTGAAAATAAATATGAAATTATTAATTAAATTAATATAATTTTGGGAAATTTATTTTTAGAGATTTTTTTAAAACTCATGCATTATACATTTTAGGTTTTGTTACCTTAAGTCTAAAACTAATTACAAATGTTTGTCAATAAATACAAAAATACTATTTAAAAACGTATATTTGTATGTATATATATATATATATATATATATATATATATATATATATATATATATATTGTCCTTATTTCTTGTCGATTGTTAAATTTACGACAATTTGTACAAATACTTTTTCACTTTTTGTTTTAAAATATTTAAAACAAGTTAATAAGTAGAGAGAATATCATAATTAATCTGGTAATGTATGGATAAAATCAAAAGTTAATTCATTTCACTTTGAAGAAATTGGGCAAAAAAGAATTAATATCCAGCTTGAATTTAAGAATTATCTATGATGATAATGATATTTAAATTAATATAGAATTATTTAACAGCTTGTTAGTGAATAATTAGAAGTGTTTAGATTTTTTTAAATTTAATTTCTGTTTTATAGAGCTATAATTGTTTAAAGATTGTGTAAATTGTTTGATTAAAAATAATACAGATTATTAATAAAATTATATTTTAATTAACACAATATATTTTTTTTATTTAATTTTATTTTTTTAATGAAAATATTAATCATTTTTTTATCAAAACATATTTTTAATCTCAGCTTTGAACTATGATACCAAGTATATATTTATAGTAAAATATTTTTACGAAATGTAAATTTATTTGTAATTCATTAATTTTATAATTGTATTAATTGCTGTTTGTTTATAATACGTACTAATGTTATAAATATTTATTTCCATTACACATATAATATTCTTTTTTTATAAACTCTATCTGTAAGATTTTTTTTGAATGTGAACTAACCATATTGTGTTTGTCTTAACAACGATTGTCGTTTGATTCTACGGAAGAATGCATCTTGGCTGTTTGCGTTCCTGTCTAATCCTCGTATAATGGTTGCATAATACTGAAACATACTGCTATGAACTCATATATTTAGATAAATTAACTTTCTACGTTTAAATATACCAGGATTTTTTATTTTTTAAATTGTCATTTTTTAAAACCTAATAATATGTTTTAATTGAATTGTTTAGTAATCATATTAAATAAATTAATACAATAAATTAAATAAATATATTAAAATATTTATACACTCTTCGTAGTTTTATTTTTTATTATTACATGTTTGAAAAATATAAGCATTTAATATTTTTCTTAAGAGTAAGACATGAAAAATTTAATTTTATTTTGTGAATAAAGTTAATTCAAAAATCTGCTTGTTTATTTATGGAAAAGAATTGCCATTTTTATGTGAATATGAAATATTTTATTATTAGGTTGAATATTTTTTTTATAATTCAGTATACATACAAAAATAAATCTGATGTAAAACGTATATATTCATTACTTACGTTTTCAATTTGAGTAAAAAAAATATTTCATACATATTTTTATATTTCACTACACTGTAATGTGATACATTTTTATTGATTTGTCAAACATTACAATGATGAATTTAACTAAACAATAGAATTTACTTCATTTGTATAAATAAATTTATCTTCTAAAATTGATAACCTGACATCTATGTTCTTTATAAGTTTGGTATGTGTTTATATTGCTATCGATTTGTTTTCCTATTTAATAAAAATTAAGAACGTTTCAGAATGATATTATTAAATATCTTATTATATTAAGTAGATTGTTTAAGTTTTATTTTATTTTTAGTATAAAAGAAAGCTAGCAGAACTATAGTGCTTTATGTTAGCTTTCATTTTTACTAAAATACATCTTTATATGGTTATTGTCATCATTTTTAATATTTAAATAAT
This sequence comes from Acanthacorydalis orientalis, assembly GCA_034766995.1. Taxonomy (NCBI): domain Eukaryota; kingdom Metazoa; phylum Arthropoda; class Insecta; order Megaloptera; family Corydalidae; genus Acanthacorydalis; species Acanthacorydalis orientalis. Next base: position 13,829,410 of record CM068324.1, on the reverse strand, counting down.
AATTTATGAGTTTTAAATGTCCACATAAAATTTATAGGCATATTATATATATATATATATATATATGTAAGTAAATAAATATTACATATAATAAAGTAGATTTTATGTCATGATTAATTTTTTTATTCGCTTTTGAGATAATAATTTTCTTAATGAAAAATAAGATATATTCCAAACCCTAATTCAAATTTCCTCAGGATACAATACACACACACAATTCACAGATCATCATTTAATGACTTGAATACAACATTAACTGTTATATCTTAAATCTTCAAATTTGTAATGTTGTATAGTAAATTTATTATATTTTATTTTATATATTTTTTATAGGTTTTAAATGGATGCAACTTTAATTTCATCTTTTTAAGTAAATTGACGTTTTCATAAAATAAATAGTTACACATTTATTAGTAAAATATTTATACGTAATAAAATGGAAATGTGAATTAACCCTACTATAACTAATTTTATTCATTTTCTATTCAACTATTTCAATGATTAATCTATGATCATCCTATTGTTAATTACTGTTCTCTTATTATCAAGTTTATGTATATATATATATATATATATATATATATATATATGTATATATGTATATAGATATATAGATAGACAGTTAGATAGATATGTCTATGTATATGTATGTAAAAGAATGATGAAGCTAAATCTATGAGCTCATATTAAAACAAATAAAAAAATAGATCATACTCTTACAGTGAATCAAAAAATGTGTGCACTCTTAATATGAGTGCGATACAAAGCCGCACGTCTTTTTAATTCGGTGTAGAACAAATTACACCCTGGTTAGGGTTCACCGTTCCATTCAACGGAGGCAACACTTCATTTACTTCTTCTAATACTTTATTTTATTTTTAAGTGCTTTTCAACCCCCTTTCCTTTAACGAACATGTAATTTTTCATTACGTGCTGAGATCAAGTTCGGAGACGTGATCAGATTCTATCGAGAATCATAACGCGGCCGAGCGACCTCCTACGCTCTCAATCAGCTACCAACTACCCCATGTCAACCTTGTCGCAAGACCACTGTGTGTAATCAGTTCACACTTAGAAGGGTAGGTACATCAAACAATCCTAACCCTCCTACTTTATATATATATATATATATATATATATATATATATATATATATATATATACATTTATAATATTCAGAAACATATTTTTTCAAACAATTTTCTTAATGTCTCTAGCTAATTTATATGTAGGTTTGAACTGGATAAATTAATAATGTGAATATATACAATAATATATCATAATCAGATATAACTTAATTATATTAATTAAATATATTAAAAATAATATTTTATAATACTTCAGCATTTTTTTAAATAATAATAAATAATATATATTTTCACTATTATAATTTGTTCCTTCCTAACTGTGGGTAATATCGAATAATAATAATGTTTTCTTCATACTAATTATTTTTATGTTATCATATAGAAATTCTGTAATATCTAGGAAAATTTTTAACATATGTCTTAGGTATTTAAATCTGGATTGAGAATATACAAAAAAATTTCTAGATAAAAAATTACTCTAAATATTAATTTGGGAACTGTGAATATATATATAAATTCATGACGTTGTTTCTAGACTTATATTGAATATGTCATAATCAAACGAAGGTGGCATCTCACTCATACCACTTTATTGTTACAATCTTATTCCTCCAATCAGGTTAGCATTTACCCTTTACGTCTTTCAGCAATTAAGTGGACGATATGAGTAAACGGTTCTCTTAGTATGGACTGAAAATTTCTTCTTTAGGTGTTTTTTAAAACCATTAGGAAAATTGTCTACATGTACAGGGATGAGTATATATATATATATATATATATATATATATACATATATATGTGTGTGTGTGTATGTATAATATTATATCAAACTCTGTTCTTTTATTAAAAAATATGTGGATATAAATATAACAAACAAAAAATATTTTTAGAAATCATACAAATATTACTGAGTATTTTTTTATTTAAAATGTTTATTTCAGTTTATTTTATTTGAAAAAATAGATTTTAAAATAAGAAAAAAAATTATATTGATAAAAAATATTTCTCATATTATTATTTATATATAACAATATTTATATATAAATATTTCTCAGTTTCTTATAATTTACTCGAAGTAATGAAAATTAGTAAGTGAAACGAAATTATTAACGAAAAATATTTATTTTTTAAAGGAGACAAATAATATTTTATGCTGAGTCAATAATTGTTTTTTTAATATTACAAATTAATAAAATGTTAATATGATATGAAAATTAAAGTAATATTGAATTATATTGTATGGTATTTATAAAATACAATTATTATTCACTATTATAGATAAAATGTTTTATCAGTAATTATTTCCTAAAATTACTAATAACTTGTTTTTCGCTAAAAATTTAAGGAAAATATATCACATATGAATATTTATTTAAATTTTTGGAAAAAATCTCATGTTTTTATGGGTGGTTTTAAATAAAATAGTTTAAACATCAGTTGAATCAAACTTTAATGTTACTTCTAAAGAATAGAACTTTAGAACTTTTCAAAAGTACTATAAAAATAATTAACAAATAAGGTTTAATATAAATGTGCGTGATTTATAAGTAAATTCAATATGTATGTACAATAAAATAATTTATTTGAAATAATTTTATTGCAATATTAATTTTAACTTAAATCAGTCTCTGTATTTATGCGATTTTCTTTAATTTTTTAAAAGTTTATTTTACATTTTTTAATTTTTCATATTTTTCCAAATAAATGTGGATGATTTAATAACATTTAAGTATGTATATATATATATATATATATATATATATATATATATATATATATACATAATGTATTCATGTGTATTTATTGAGAGTGGGTTTGTATTTGTGTATGTGTAATGAGAAAGAAAACATTGTCATTGATTATTTATTCCAATGGTAAAATGTTTCCGCTGCTTGCTATTAATATAAGAGATACGAACGTAAAGAACGAATTACGGTGATTGAATATATAAATACAAAGAGTTGATTACGCATCCATAGCAAAACATCTGTTATAAATACAACGAGACGAATTGGAAACTAACCCCCGTTCATTTTTCCGTGAATCGGTTGCGCGTCATCGTCTTATTTCTTCTCTCCACTGGTACCTTTATTTTTAACCCCCAGCCTTCAAACCATTATACTTTTTAAGCCCCAATCTACGCCATTTATATAGCTGGCTTTGGTGCAAAATCGCAATTTTTATAGGGACGGCACGTCTTATAGCGCGGACAAATGCCTGTATCAACACAAAAAATAAGTTATTCAAATTAAAAATGTAATTTCAACGTTCGCCAACTCATTATGTTTTAATCCCTGGCCCACGATGGTGTTAATGTGTTCTTTGTTATTTCTTTTTTATTCATCGCTTCTTCTACTTACAATACCATGTCATTTCTCTGCTTCTTAGCTAGCTTTTATATATAAAAGACTTATGACTAACAATATATATATATATATATATATATATATATATATATATATATATATATATGTGTGTATATGTGTGTGTGTAATTAAAAAATGCAAGAATACACTACATCATTTATTTTTTATGTTAACATTTTAGTTGAAATTTTTCTAAACAATTGTGTCTTAGAATTTTTTTGCATTATAATTCATTATAATTACAATTTATTAAACATGAAAAATAATGATTATAAGTTGTGAAAATTGGAGTTAGTGCTAAAACTAATCATGGAATATATTATTTTAGAACCTGAATTAGCAAATGTATTCCTTAATCATTTTAAATTATTTTCACATCTATATTTGTAAATTTGTGATAAATATTGTATAATCGATACACACACACACACACACACACACACACACATATATATATATATATATATATATATATATATATATATAATAAACCTTTTTCCATTAAAAATATTTCACAAAATTATTAATCAAAAAATTAATGCAACATATATATGAGTAAATTATTTAATAGTATTAAATAAGTCAGTGTATTTTATCTCAACTTAAAGTGTTTTATTTTTAAAGTGATTATTTAAGTAATGTATATATATATATATATATATATATATATATATATATATATATATGTCTAAAAATTATGCATGTGTAATAAAATATTGATACAAAATATTATATGTAAGAAGAATGTAATTAAAAGTTATAACATGAAACTGTTATAAATATTTCAGTTTAAAAGTTCATGAAACTAATATGAAAGTGAGATTAAATGATATATATATATATATATATATATATCGATGTTACAAACCAGAATATGAAAAATAGTCAATATATCAATATCACTTTATATTAGAATTACGAACTTTAATCTTTTCACATCCCTGTATTTTATATTCGAGTTTTGATGATAGGTAGACGAAATGCTTTCAAAGATAATATTTGCTTGGATATTCAATTAATCAGTGCATAGACAAATTCTTCATGTATCACTTATAGGCGACATGTAGTGGAGGGAAAATACTTAGATATATTATATGGCGGCACGTACACAAGGTTCTTTATTAACGATGTCATCGTTATATAAAGTACGATGAAGCCCAATATAAAGCAAACATCTGCGATATCATGATATTCCAAAAGCGGTGAGTAAATATTAGTTAAGTATAAATGAACCCTTATGGAAGTAGCCACTAACTGACTAACCAATCAATTAGGTAAAAGCATCACCTATACTCACTCACTCTATTACTGTAACGCTGCTAACGAACAGACGGCTATGCCTTCAGAGCTTTCAGACTCATCTTTTCATATTCTTTCTGTTATTGACCAATAATCAATCTCATTCATAAATTCATATATATATATATATATTCATTCGTATTCGAATACCTGTTTTCATATTTATATGTTAGCTACAACTGTGCTGAGCTTGAATTTATTATTTTAATGTTTTTAATATTATTTTTTGAAATTCACAGATAAACATTAACAAATATTTTAGAATATGCTGGATGTATATATATATATATATATATATATATATATATATATATATACGTATATATATATATATATATATATATATTATATATGTTCAGAATGGATATAAACTGTTCATTAAAACGTATTATCATAAAATAATCTATATAATTTACAACTGATGTGATTTTCACTGAGAAAAACAATGATATTTTCTTGGAATTTAAAATGAATATATTTAATTCTTGATAAAAATTATTTGTTACTATTCTGTATGCATAACTATACACGTCTGGATAAATAAATGCACACATAGGACATTTATATATATATATATATACATATATACATGTGTATATATATATATATACACATGTGTATATATATATATATATATATAATATTTTAATACAGGATTTTTTCTGTATTATGATAACTTAAGTGTTTTTTTTAGTTATTATTTATAGCATTGTGATTTTAATTCATTTTAAAATACCCTTTTTTGGTAATTTATATGTGTTTGTAGAAAAATAATCTGTTTATTTTATTATGATTTATAAGTCTATCTTCGATTATATATAATTAGTATATTATATTCCTTAACTATTTGATTATTCACTAACATTCATAAACTTCTACATGTAATTAGAAATTCGTTGCCTTAAATGTTAAATTGCATTTTTGTTTCATGAGTTTTAAAATATCTGAAGAGTTTTTTCTATCTAAAGTTTTGTTAATACAATAGCACGGTACTTAATATAAAATCATATTTATAACATATATATATATATATATATACATATATATATATATATATATATATATATATATATATATGTGTGAGTGTATAACTGTTTGTGTGTGTGCAGATAGGTTTTTAGATTTATATTGGTATGAATAGAAATTTATGTTTCGTTTGATGTAAAAAGCATATAACTAGGCCGGCAACATTACAAACGAAAGCGTAGGTTACTTTAGCTAATAAAGTTCTGTACTTTATATCTACATACTTCATTTACTAATATTTACTTTACTATAGCAAGTTGAATAGCTCCCCTATGATCGTTTCATAGAAGTATACCCGATGGATGATCTTTTATTTTCAAGTGTTTGTGGTTACCTAATGTTCTATATTTATTTATTTTACGTTAAGTGTGTGTGACTAAAACAGCTGGAATAATTTAATTAATTATACCTTCAATAAAAAACAGTACTATAATGTTAAATACATATTTTATGTCTATTTAGCAACACATTAATATATATATATATATATATATATATATATATATATATATATCTTTAAATAAGATAATGAAATTTGAACTTATTTGAATCGTGATTTTTATAGAATATAAATAAGTTATGAATTTACCAATAATTTAATTACAATTATGTGTTGGTTGATTATACATGTATATATATATATATATATATATAATTTTACGAATGTATATGAAAATTATTAAAAAATAGAATTATAAACTGGTATAAATGATATTATTATAATTATATTAATTGTAAGTCACTATGAAGAGATATCAGTCAGTGTTGATATCGTTCTAAAATAAATTCGAGAAAAATACAAAATGAATTGAACAAGATTAATCTGATATTATATTCTAAAGATGTCACCCTCTAAATACAAAATAGTAGATAAATATGTAGTATACCGAATACATTACAATCATAATTTTCGGCATATATATATATATATATATATAATAGATTTACATACAAATTAAATATATCATATTTATATGTATGCTAGTGAACGCTATGTAAGATTTGAAAACGGGAATATAATTTTATCTAAAATATTTCCATAAATCCAAGCTATAAGTCAATGAAATAAGAAGAGAACGGAGATAAAAGTTTTCTTAACAACCGTATATAATAAATCATAGTCGTATTTGCATAACGCATATCCATGTTTATCTGAAAGCGTAGCATCCCCGAGCTAAGGGTTGTTGAAAACAGATACACAATCTTGCTTTGAGACAGATTTATGGCAGACGTGCTACTAGCTACTACATATTGATACATTTGAAATGATTGTATTTAATTAAATAATCTATTTAATTACTATCATTCAAGGTACCATTTCTATTTAATATTTCTTACAATATTAATCAGAGAACTGAAGTATTTTGTAGTATTTATAAACAACTGGATATTCCTTTTTTACAAATCGAAATTAAATAAATACATTGTTGAAGAAAATATACGAAATTAACTAATAATATTAATTTTTGTTAATTAAATTAACATTTTAATTGAATAATACTTTTATATGTTATAAAAAAAATTAAATATAATTTTTTAAATGGATTTCAAAGAAAATACTATTTGCCTATTAGTTATGTGAATCTGAACTAAGAAGAATACTATCATTTAACAGGCAATTTTCTCAAAATTGTAAATGTTGTTAATTTTTTTTCACACTTTGTAGAAAAAAAAGTGGAACAAGCGATACAACAGTGGTAAAGATGACTATAAAATTCAATAAGTAATATTATTTTGATATTTATTTTTGTATTTGTAAGGCATTTCAATCATTATTAGAATATTTAATTACCATGTGTAGATATAGTTAATATATATTTCATTCTTGGAAAAATTATATAAATTTAAATCGAATAGTTTAAAATTGAAGACATTCATTAGATTTATTTTATTATAACGTATAGTGCACTACTGAGGAAAATCTGAAATTAAGAAGAATAAATTAAAAGTAGCATATGAATTATATATATGGCTATATATATATATAATATTTATATAGTTGGATTGAATAGTCAATTTCAATACTAAAATATATATATATATATAAATATATTTATTTATTTATTAGATTAAAATCTTATTTTTTTTAAAAAAATAATAGTAAGTTTTTAATCATTAAGTACCATTTTATAAATTTTATCAACTAGCTTATTAATGTAGATTATGTTTTTAGACAGTGTATTATTAGTAATAAAATGAAATGCAATTTTATTATATGAATTAATTTTTCTGTTAATTGATAGTAATTAATTTTGTTTCCTGTAAATATTTATAATTTTATAATGTAAGACAATAACGTATAGCGGAAATGTTAATTTTATTAACAAATTCTGTAGTTATTTACATATATATATATAATGTTTAAGAATGAATGCAAACAATTTTAGGTATTTGATATAAATTTTGGTTGATTATTTATAAAGTAACGGTTTAGACTCTTTTTAATAAATAATTAACTTTTAAATAATTCCTCTCGGTATGGCATGGGCCTGAAGGGCCCTTGATAAAATTGAGAATCAAACGTGAATGCTTATGACTTGTACTTCTCAAAACTGTGGACCTCTTTGCGATGTAACGGAGACTTTCACTAAGTTGTGGGGCAATTTTCCTTGAGCCTTTTGGTGAAAGACTAGTGGAGTTCCAGGGTGTCACTGAAGGCAACCTTTTACTGTTCTGTACGCCCAGGCCGCACCCACGTACGTCACAATCGGTCAAAGGAAGTTGAGCTGTTTCGCCGAATCACGTGTTCTAAACAAGACAGACACCGTATTCTGCGTGTTCACTCTCACTCTCCACGTACAGTAGTACATTTCGAGCTCAAGTAGATGAGCCTGCAGCTTACGATGAGTACCTTTCGGCTACCAAGATTGTACGAATATTTTACATACTTTTAAATAATGGGTAGTATAAATATTTTTTATATTTCTTAATGTCAAAAAAATTACCAAAGTGAATAATTTTAACCAATGAAGCATTTTTTTACAAAACGAAAAATAATAAAACATGATAAATAAATGTTATATTTATTTTTTGTGATTTTTTTTAAATGGAACAATGCGTATGACGTAAGCAATGAAAGGGTCAAACTTCGAATACAACACAATTTAATATCCATATCATCGTGTTTGTTACAATGGCCATAGTAACATCAGTGCATTGCGCTGTTCTAGCAAAGGGTAGAAGAGCTAGTTTATTGCGTCACCAGTAAAGCCACCCCCAAAGAAAACGACAATTTAATCTTTGCAATTCCCCAGACAAGTGACACTTAAAGACTTTTGTACCAAAATAAATGAATCTGCTCGAAGCGAAGAAGACTTCTTATTCTCTATCTGGCTTTTGAAGTTATTTTTCGTATAAATTTCAGTTTTAAACTGTGTAACAGCTTAAAAAGAAAATGCAAACCAGATAATTGCGAGACAAAACCGACCGTAGTGTTTTGATGCTACATTTGTTTCGGTTTGTTGTTTGTGTCGAATAATATTAGCTTGTTACCCTTTTTCTGACGATTTTTTCAAAGAAATTTTTAACACTGTACGGGGTAATCGTGTTAACCTAATTTCAGTGACTAACATCGGAAATAAAATAAAGCTAATAAAAAAATTCTCTATAAATATTATTATTGTAATGACAATAAAATAAAATTATATATTTTTACGTTTTCGATCTGAAATCAAAATATAATGTTTCAATTCTAAGACAACATTAAAAATATTGATTTAATTTTTGTTTGTTTATGACTAACAATAAACCAATTAAAATATAATAATGGAAAAATCTTAAAGTTAAAATTTGTTGATTATAGTTTTTATTTCTATGAAACTTCTGGCTATCTTTCAGTCTGAAACGAATCATGGGAAGAAGCGATTTATAATCATGCAAGCAATCAAACCTAACAAAACCAAGTATCTAATGTAAAATGTTTCAACAAGTGATACGAACAAGTGTGCATGTGCTGTATAAGGGGAAATTCTAAGAGATTAAAATCATATTGGCATCTATTGTGCAATATAAATTATTTATTTTATCATTCTTCTATTTTTTAACACACACAAATTTATATATATATATATATATATATATATATATATATATATATATAATGCTTAATATAATCAAATAAATTTTCAGATTTAAATTAAAGCATTTTATATTTAAAACAGTTTCAATATAACCTCAATAATTAATTTTTCTGCAATAAAAATGTACCTATCAAATATATCTATATATTAATAATTTGATTTTTATTTCGCATAAGAAAATGATTCGAATAATTTGGACTTGTAAGTGAATTTATTTTCGGATTAAAATGCTACGACACGTGCAGTAAATAGCAAAGTAAAGTTAATGTGTTTAAAAAACATTTATAAATGATCAATAAAATTTATTATAATCGTAATAATAAGTTTAATTGGACATTTATACTTATTTTTTTTTAAAAAAACTAAATGTTTTAAAAAATAACTTTAAATACATTGAAAGTGTTTAATTTAAAAATAATATTAATGATAAAAAATAATTGGTTGGAATGAATATTTAAAATAAGCAAGTAGAATATTTAGTAAAAATTAATTAATATTTTTTTTGATTTATTGAGATTAAAATGAATATGATAATTAATAGTTGAAAATGATTTATGTATGAAAATAAAACTATGTCTATTTATTATTTTACTTAATTAATGATTCTTTAAGAACGAATACAATTTTTATAAAATATTATTAAAGAAAAAACTCGCATCAAACTAAAATAAAAAAAACGTAGCAATAATAATAATAATTTAAGATTTAGTAACGTAAAAATTTCAACCCTTGAACGATACAGCATTTACACGAATGAAAATAAGAAAAATAAAACTGTCCGAGACCGCTCCATTGTTAACACGTTAAACCCATTCAAATACCTAAAGAAAAGAAACGATATAAGCGCTAGCATAAAAATGTCAAAAAGTATATAATATCTGCAGGTGAATTGAAAATTTATTTAAATAACAAATATCCATCATTTTAAATTATCCTTTTATTTTACTTCCGGCTCTTTCTGTGATACTTCCTGTTGCGTTTTTCCTCCCCATTTCATCTAATCCCCTTTCAGTGCGGTGTTCATCGTTGGTACCCTTGCCAGGCCACCATCGTGTCCTCAACGAATCGACCACCCACCCCCATTCAACGAAAATCATCACCAGTTCGTTACTACCGTACCGTATACGAAAAACGAGTAACAGTTTTATAAAAGCCGGCTGCTGTAATCGATGTTAAATTAACCTTTAGGTGCTCTTATCTTTATAATAGCATCATTATGTGCATTCCTTGAAGATGATTTATTTATATCTAATGAAAAACAACTGATTGTTGAGATAATTTTCTCAGCATATACACTTAAATATCTCTCTGTTAAAATACAAATAAAATATCAGATTTTATATATATATATATATATATATACGATTATCTGTAAAAAAGAAATGTGTAAGAATTAAATATTAAAATAGTTTTCTTTATGAAATATTTAAAATTTGAATTAGTTTATTATATATATATATATAATGATTTATTTAATTCATACAAAATGTTTTTAATACATGCTAAATAAATAATAAATCTATAAAGAAGATATTAGAGAAGAAAATTCAACAATGCACAAAATGAAAAACTATATAATACGATCAACAAATATAATACTCGTTTAGACAACTTGTGTGTTCTGAAAAATATTTTCCATCATATTAAACAGCGTCACACTATATCACAAAACATCATGTATGACAATATTACAACAATGGGATTTAATGACTGTAAATCATTATATGTTTCGCTTAAGTGTATTTTCTTATTGAGATATGCGAACATACAAGGCATTCTGCACGTTATTGGTGGGTTTTGAGTGTACGTATCCTTTGAAGGATTACTTTATTAAACGCATTTGCATAATCCCATAAATAGGTACATGATAATGGATAATATGCGTGAATATTCTCTTTGGATACGTAATATCTCCCTTTAGTTTCGACATAGGGTATATTTTTGTTGATAGTGGAATTGATATAATAAGGATTCAAGATTAAATGTGAACTTGTGTTACCTATACTTTACCAACCATATATGTTTATGTTCATTCAACACTATGTATGTATATGTATGTATGTATGTGTATATATATATATATATACATATTTCTCAAGTACTTCTCTTATGATGATATATATTTTACATATTAATGTATCAAGTATATACAAATTTAAAAGTTATATAGATTTGTAATCCTTTTGAAACATGAAGTTTATTTTAGAAAAAGTATTGATTTTTAATTTTTAGTGTTAAATATTATTAAGGTTAAGAAAAATAAGAACCCATATAAAGTAACAATGACTAAATGGAATAAGGAAATCAGAAAATTTGCGAAAAATTTATCAAAAAAATGTATAGGTCTTAAAATTTTAATATGGAAGTAAATGCTATTATTGCAAAATTTTATTTCGAGCTCAACAATCTTTAAATTATTTTCAGATACATTTAATATAGTGTATTTAATTTTTGCCTTTTGTAATCAATGTTATAAAGTTTATTTGAAAATATTTTAATATAAGTAAATAAAATTCGACTTAGATATTATTTCTAGAAAGATATGTGTTTCCGAAAGGATTACAGAATGTAATCCTTAGTTGTTAATTAAATTTGTCAAAACTTTACCTGTTTTTCAGTCATATTGGTGTCAATATTATTAATGTTATTTGAGAGAACTAATATCGTTTGTAAATTAATTATTTATGTAGAACTTTTGTTAGCATGTTCTGTGCTATGATTACTGCTGATTTGTATTTATTATATACATACATACATATATATATATATATATATATATATATATATATATATATAATAAAAGTTCTTTAGTGGTGTTTTTTTTAATGAAATAATTTTATGGGTTACGAAAAAAGTTTTTTTCTAATAATATAATTAAAATACATTTGCACAGTATAAAGTATATTTAAAATAAATTCACTGGTTTTAAAATGAATCGTTGTGGAATGGTTCATTCCAATGCAAGAAATTTTCTTTAAAAAATAAATAATATCGTTTCTCGCGATCTTACCAGTTTTATATTAAATATGGTAACGACAAGCGATAAATGGCGAGGGTTGGACAGACGGAACACAGGTATTGGTAAAGAGGCAGAAACTCAAGATTTTCGATTGATCAACCTACGGTAGAACATATCGTTTACGAAGGTGGCTTTTTTCAACATCAAAGAAGAAGCATCGCAATATAATCAGCTATCAAAATAAACCTACCTAATGATTTGCTAACGATTCATAAAAATCTTTCTTTTTTCTTTGCGCTGCTATAAAGCAGTGCGTCTTCATCATAAAACTTCTTTTGATGTTATTCTAATGCTAATTGCACTGGTTTAGTTTCCATGTATCAATAAATGTAACGACAACATGTTTTCAAGAATATTGGGTCGTGTGGGTGGATTATAGAACTGTATAACCGAATAAATACATTATATAAATGTTTTCCCCTTATAGTTTATATTTTTTAAATATAGAATATTGACTGTAAATAAACAAATGTTGTTTATTGATTCAATAACTAAAAGTACTAATAATGTATTTACATATGACCATAAATAAATATCGATATATATATATATATATATATATATATATATATATATAAAACGATATTTTTATACATTGTTTAAAAATGTATTCAAACAATTATCTTAGTATTTTAAAAAAATTCAAACTGTAGCTGGTTTTATTTTAGAACACAATATTGGTATTTATTGATTATATGAGTAAATAATATTTATTATATTATTATTTTAAATTAATAATCATTGTAAATTATAAATTCTACAATCA
>CM068324.1:13580767-13813267 GCA_034766995.1 Acanthacorydalis orientalis | reverse complement strand
CTATAATTTATATTTTTAATTATATTCGAAAGACATTACTGTTTTTATTAAGATATAAACAATTGTTTATGATTATGTAGGTCGTGAACACTTCTGTTGACCAGTAAGTTTATTTGAAGTGAAAAATAAAAATACTCCACGCAAATAAAGTGTTCTTTAGTTTATGTAATTTTTGTATTTTTATTATTAGTAAATTTGGATATATAATAAAAAAAGAAATAAAATTAATCAGTTCACAGTTACGAATATTTTTATTACATTTTAATGTTTATCTTAGGAAAATATTTATTTAGAGAAACAAGCAGAAGACATATATATATATATATATATATATATATATATATATATATATATATATTATTTCATTTATATCAATATTAAGTTACATTTTTTGAGAAATACAAAAATACACATGGTAATTAGTAAAGTAATTTGCATGAATATTTAGAAAAAAATACTGTTTCTAATAACACGATCGTAAATTACGTATGAAGCAATCGATTACCGAATAGACAAGTTCGTTCATCAAGCATGAAAGTATACGTTTACGGTTAATAAGCGCTTCGCCGGTGTTCGATATTGCTCTTAGTAAAGTCGAAAATGTAGAGTGAACAACGCGTCCATTGGAAGGAAGGAAGGAACGAAGAATAGAGCATCGTAGCAGCGTCGGCGGTGTGTCTCTTTGAGACCGAAGTACCCCTCGCTATTGCTTCTTCGGACATTATTATTGAAGGCTAATGGAGTGTTAGAAGGGTTGTGTACTAGCTAGTGCTACTACATCAGGAGGCAGGTGACAATGAGATATATTCCGACGTCAAAAGGAAACGTCTTACTTGGCCCGGCTAATAGACTCACGATATGCTTAGATGAAAGATACATGCTGTGACACTCTCTTCCGTATTGCTTTCGTCACTCTATGTAGGTACATGACTGGCTGTGAATATCGTTCCTGTACAGTCACTCATACTCTTTCACCGACGTTTTACTTGCTTACTTACTTCCCCATCGTGGCCCATTACGTTTCAAGGTTTTGTCTTAATGTTTCGCATGAAAGGACGAACACCAAGCTAAATTCCTAGCATGTTCGAAATTTAATTATCTTTAGAGATGTGCGATTTTTCAATATTTTCTAATAGTATTAGTATATGTGCTTATTGTTCTACGTATTAATATATATATATATATATATATATACACTACCTTCTTTTCAAATCTTTATCCAACATAAAGTACCTAATTTTTTTACAGAAATAGAAGGAAAATTACATTTTTAATAAAAATGTCGTATATACAGGTTAATAGTTAATGAGTTGTATATATATATATATATATATATATATATATATATATATATATATATATATATATATATATATGTATATATTTGTTTGTGCATAAAATAAATTAAACTTATTTATAAAAAGCAATTATATTAAATTTAATTTTAAAACATTGATATTTATATTGTTTTTAATGTTAACGTTTGTGAATTTTAATATATTCGAGAATATTTTATATAATAATATTGACGTAAAGAATAAAATCTTCTTGAACTAATATATTATATTTTAATATAATATTAATCAACATTTGAGTCAATAACAATTAATTAGCGCAAAGACGAAATAATTTTTTTGAGTTAACGTTTTCTTTATGATGTATGAAAACCATCACCTCAAATATAAAATTATAAAATGATCGGAATAACTTGATAATATAAAAGAAAACAAGCAGAAAACGAATAAAGAAAAAAACGAAACTGGTTGAAAGTATCGCATTCATTAGATTTTCTTGTCTAGTATAAGGAATATTTATTTGCAGAAAGCGTTCAAGAACCCGTATTCAATTTTCTTAACATAGAAACAAATCAAGAAAGCTATTTAGTCGTAATCGATTCGTGCAATAAAATAAAATAAAGCGATGCGACGCTGTTCCAAGAAAATATCCTATAATTTAATAGTTTTACAATATGCTGCACGCTGCTACATATTTGAAGAATGTGCCTTTTACATACACAGCCCGCCGTATTGAAAAGCTAGCGTATTATAGAACAAAGCAGGCGCGCAACCATCATGTGTTGGGAGCTACTGGAGTCGTAATGATATGTAGTTTTCAAATATTGCATTTGTATATAATATGAAGAAGAGTAAGGTGTTCGGAGCAAAGACGCTCTTCTGCAGATCCCACAATTACAATAGAATTGGTTGGAGCAGCGTGTCTGCTTAAATATACCCCCCTAGAGAACACTTACCTAAAAAGAGGTTGGGGGTGTCGTCATTTTCGTACAATATATACGCCATATGCCATACAAAGTTTTATAGAAACAAATTCACCAGTACGTTTATTTGTTTGACATAAACGGATATTTCAATATCTTATACTAAATAGTATTACAAGAAAATATCAGTGATTATTTTTTTATACATCAGAAAGCTGATAAACATATAATAAATATAGTACACTTTATAAGCTGGTTCAATGTAACAATTCATCTTTTCCTTTCTAAACATTTAACGTTACCAGTTTCATTTTTACTTGGTTTCTAATTAAGTTTTGTAAATTATTAATTATAGCATATTTTTAACAAGGAATATGTTTATTAAAAGAAAGCAATGTTTTCTAACTTAAACAATTTTTATCAATATGATATATTTTCGTGTAAGTATATATAAAAATATTGTATTTTATTAAAAGAATAAATGTCTCGAATATATATTTATTTCATATCTAAATATTTAGAGAATTTGTTTTCGAATAATGAAATAACTAAGTATTAATAAAGAATAAAATAAGCATTTACAAGAAAATGATATGATTTTTTCAAGAAATGAACTTGAAAGCCTACGATATTTATTATCAATCTGTTTGATATATGAAATCTTCAAAATAAAACTTAAAAATTAGCTATAAAAACTGGACAAAACTTATAAATATAAAAATAAACAAGGTGGAATATGACTTTAATTTACATATTAGATTATAATAAATCTTAGATCATTTATTCTTAGTGAATAATTGACAAAGAAGTTGAAAATTACAAGACATATTATAAAAACATAATAAAAAGTAATTAAAAAAAATAATAATGTTACTGCAGGCGATTAATTTTTGAATATATGAGTGTAAAGAATGGAGCAGTTATAAACGAATGAATGTTATGAAGTTATCAATGAAAACTCATGAGTAAGTTTTGACTTTAATATAAGGTGACTGTTTTTTTGTAAAATCATTCTATTTTAAGGTAAAAATATTTAATTAATAAATAAGTCTGTATTATTTATAAAAGAGTTTTCCTAAAATAATAAAAATTAAGATTATTTCTATAAAGTTTATTTGTGTTATCGTAAAGTTATGAGTTTTTTATATATTTCTTATCTTTTTTAAATAATTAGAATTAATAATTATTTTGGCGATGGTAGATATTTTTATGTTAAATTATTAATTAAATAATCAATCTAAATAAATGATATATATGGGAAATTATTTATTAGAAGATATGTTTATTAAAAGATAAGTATGAAACAGAACAGGAGTATTTTATAGTAGGTAATTATTTATTTTATTATTATGCATAAAATGACATGAAGCAGGTTTGTAGTAGTAAGAAAAAATCAAGATCTGTGTACTAAATAATTGTTAGAAGAAACGAAACATTCTGTTTCCTATGATTTCTATTCATGTGAATTGAATTTCGTTTTGAATGAGGTGACCGCCACGGCACGAAATGTTCCCGGCGGGAGGCACTCTAGCATAGCACGAAGAAAGCTTACAACTACTTGGGTCATCCATCGTCAACCGCGCTGTCGCGCTTATTTGGTCGGGTGACGCGCGTTGTATCGTTTAGGAGTGGCTACCGCAGGCGGTAATATTTCAGACATATAACGGGGTAGTTTATAAGGGCTTAATTGAATGCAGATAAACTAACGGACGGGGTGGGCTTACTTTTAGAGAAATGGCTTGCATTGACGTATACATATAAACGTACTGCTTACTTCATTCGATATACACGATCGGTATTCATAAAAACATGTTCCGGGAAATTGAGAGGGTTATGTCAGTTATTATTTTGATTGTATTTTCAAATATGGCTTATAAAAATGATATTACATATTTATATATAAACTGTAATATACATATATACTTATATATATATATATATATATATATATATATATATATATATATATATATCACTGTTTAAGTATTCTAGTTTATATTTTATAAAAACGTATTTAACAATTCAACATTTGTGTACTAATAAAAAATATAACTAGTCCAAAAATATCATTTTATAAAAATGATCTAGATAGGTATTATAAAGTAAAAAAATATTAATTTAAGGAACCAGGTGTTGTGTACGAGTATATCTTTTTAATACAGAAAGTAGAAAGATATTGTAAATTGCTATAATTTCAAACAAATAAAATTGTGTTAATATTTATTAATTGATTACAACATTGTATGTGAAATTTGATACAAAAACTAAAATATTCAGTAACAAATGGTTAGATTTTATTTCAAAAAAAATATTTTCATACGTGATACTATATTTTAATAAAATATGAATTGGCAAACAATTTTTAAATGTT
The DNA here is from genome assembly GCA_034766995.1 of Acanthacorydalis orientalis. Lineage (NCBI taxonomy): Eukaryota > Metazoa > Arthropoda > Insecta > Megaloptera > Corydalidae > Acanthacorydalis > Acanthacorydalis orientalis. Next base: position 13,808,678 of record CM068324.1, on the reverse strand, counting down.
ATGAATTTTATTATTCGTGGAGTTTGAAATTATTTGGTTCTGAAATTGTATGTGATATTATGATTGATTAATGGTATGGAACTGAAGGAAATAGATGTTATTTAAATAATATATAACCTGATATAAAGTTTACAATCAAATTTATGACTTACGTTTTATGTTATTACTTATATCACAGAATATAAATTGTAACTGCTGCTCTGAGATAGCATAACTACACATTTTCAATAAAATTTTGACAATTATTTGATTATTAGTTTTAAAAGTAATCATTGCAATAATAACCATTTAAAGAAATTTCATTAATTAAAAAAAATCTTAAAGAAAGATTTCTTAAAGTTGTAATAGTATAAATTAATTGAAATAAAAAAAACAATGCATTTTTGGTAATATCAATAAACAGTAGTCTAATTTTATATGTGCTTTTCATACTTTAACAGGTGATTAAAATTTTTACAATATTTTGAAAATGACAATATATTTTTATTACGAGAATTATATATATATATATACATATATATAAAAGTTTCTTTAGTTATACGTTCGTACTATATTGTTGAAAATCAACAAATAAGTCGAAAGCATAGTAATATCTATGTCTGATGCACTTTTATAATCGGATTATCCTACGAGGCTTTTTAGTATCTAAAAGCTATTGCTACATTGAACCGAATCCCGGTTTCCTTTCATATTAAATACACTATTATCCTGTATGTTGTCTTTTACATGTCCATTTTGATCTATCAAAGAGTTACCTTTGTTTTCCATGCTATGTGTAATATTATACATTTTCGATAGTACACTCATCATTATTTATACCTTTCTTTTCTCTTTTATTCAATAATGCTTGTTAAAAACTGCTTTGGTTATTTTTTTTTGTCAAATATTGTTTTACAATTAATTTTCATATTGGCGTTAACTCATTTAGGGCTGATGTTAAAATAAACAAATTTACCGATTAGTTAATCAATTCATTGAAATTGATGGTATTGATAATAAAGATATTGATAAAAATATTTAATAGGTTGAGTCGAATAGGCTGAAAATTGTATATGAATGACTTGTATATGAAACATATACATTTCTGTAAGAATAAAGTAAATGTCTGAAATGAAAAACTGAAAATAAAGAATATTTAAATCTCATTTTAATATTTTTTAGTAAGTATGACGTGTTAATAATATTTATGTAGAATAAAGCTCTAGTCTTGCGGATATTATTTAATTTATTGCCATATCTGAAAGAGAATCGAACTCTTCAGAAACACCATATATATATATATATACATATATAGATATACACTACAATTCAAATTAGAATTTTAATAACTCTATTATTAAATTATCATATAAAGTTAATTATTAAAGTATATATATATATATATATATATATATATATATATATATATAATGTATATACATATAAACATTTTATTTAAATTGTGTTTAATAACTTAGAATTTGATTACAGAAAATTTCGAGTACATATTTAAATTTATTAAAATCAAAAGTTATTTAATATTCAGAAAGTATAATGCATTATTTTGTTAAAAAGTTATTTATTATTATTAGTAGTAGTTAAGGTGTTTGTCTATTCAGTTGTTAGATATTAACCTATGAAATAATTTAGCTATAAACCTAAATATTTGAAAAATTATTACGACTTTTGAATATTTCCATGATGAAATTCCTTCTTGTGATAGTAAGAAAATCTGTCTAAAGATTACATTTATCCTGATTTTCAAATATTATTTGTAGGATATTCAATTTATTACATTATTAAATTGATAATAAAACATGTACCTTAGATTCAAAAGTTAATGTTTAACTATGTAACAATTTAAATGTTCGTATATTTTACTGAATAATAGATAATTCGATTAAATAACTTTTTAATGAATATCACTAGTGTAAAGATATGAATATTAAGTAAAAGAGAATATTTTTTTAACCAATTTCGAAAATAAGCCGATGTAAATATTATACAATATGTACTTAAATTAAAGTAAATAAGTACTCTAGATGGTTTTTTTTCATAAGACGTTTGCGTAAACTCTTACAACCTGCATGCAAACAATATTCAAGCAAAATAAAAATTATTAATTGCTATAAATCAAGAGAATAGGACTGTGGTTAATCCGCATACACATTGTGATAAACAGTGATCTTTGTCTTGCGATAAAAACAATACAAACGATGGAGAAACGTTAAACTCCAACACGGTATATATTTACAAATAAGTTTTAAACGTGCCAGATTAGTGCGCGTTAATTATTATTATATTTTCGTATTTGCGTTCAAGAATAATTTATTGTGTTATATTGTAAACGACAGAAGCCTAGTGTAATTACATTCAGCAGATAACGTAGATTAGACAAGTTAATCTCAAATGTACATATTTTTAAGCAGAAATTCGTTTTAAGAAAATAAGCGTATCGTCAGTAAAATACAAAACATACACTTTCACAAACATTTCCATATAAATACATATATATATATATATATTTATATATATATAAATGAATAAATTTTAAAATTATATATGTATTAATACAGAACTGATTATATTAAATTCGTTTTATTATAAAAAACCAAGCAATATTTTAATTGTATTTGTTTCATTTCATTGTGAACTCACCGAAGGAAATGTGAAAAAGAGGATTGTTTTAAAAATTTACGTTGAGTATTTTTTTTTTGATGGCTAATAGATATAAAATGTGAAATGTTAGAAATTTTAAATATGTTTAATAAGTAATTGAATGATAGAGTAATATGAGAACTGTCAATAATTTAAACTATTTGTATTAAAATTATTAGTACAGTTTGAAATAATTTTATTGCTCTGTTTGAAGAGTTTTGAACGATTTGATCGATCATTTATTTAAATTAAAATAAGAAGCAATTTGAACATATCTCTTTAAAAGACAGATATTATGAATTTTACATTTTTTAGAAATAAATGATCCAAACAACGTTTTATCTAAGATTTCATGTATTTAATTATATAATGGAATTCATGAAATATTAATCATTACAATATGAAACCTGTCTACTTATATGCGACGAAGTTGTGGTTCTCTTTTATTTATATTAAAATATATATATATATATATATATATATACACATATATATATATATATATATATATATATATATATATATATATATATATACATCTATATTTTAATCTATAACGTAATACAACCTGTCGATTATTGCCACAATACATTTTTATGTCAATTTTAACATGTCTTGTAGTTAGAAACGAACAGTGTGAATGTATGTTTATTCATATGTGTATAATAAATTATGTAAATTTATCTGATACGTGATTTTGGCACAATTGTTGTTTCTGTGAGTGTAAATCGATTCAAGGAACAAAACAAGACGGTCGTTGTAACGGCATCGTTCAGACCGGATATGGTATATCTTATGGCCAAATCGGACATGGGACAACTGATGAAGACAGCGGGCAGTGCACAATTTTGCTCCGCCCTGTGAGACGCCCATGGATTGACGTCGTGGTACGCGGCGTCGATGATTGTGCGCCGTTTTATGCGCATAGATACGCACATTGTAACGCGCATAGATTAATACCAAACAGTCTTGTGTTCGGGATCTGTTCAACCCTTTCTAATGTAAAAGTTTCGACAGTTAGATGCTGCCACACATGTGGACAGTGAATACGTTTCGTTTGTCAATTTTCTGTTCGTTGTTCGTTCTAAATAACGAACTTTCTTTACCACATACTCGTAAATACATCTCAACACCACAAAAATGTCTTGTTAGCCATGCTTACTACAATTATTATTAATAAAGTGAAGAAAGACTTTATTCAAACGACAGCATTAGAATTTATGAAACAATGTATATAAACATATTTTTATAAGTATTATTTTTTAATAATAAACTTATTATATTTCAAATGAATATTTTATTTGATTTTAGAAACAATCTGACTCAATGCGTAATTAAAATAAAGCATTCTTATAGAAGTATTAAAAATGAATATGAAAAAATACTACTCCTTTCTATAAATATATTATATTGTTCTTTGTAATATGAATAAAAAATTAATAACTGTATGTCCAGGTGTATTTATTAAAATTATATCATTAAAGAAGAATTGTTTAAATGTTGAAACACTTTAATTATATTTATATGAAACAACAATTATTCACATTTCCTGGAAATTCTATTCTTCTTAGAGTCACAATAACTATATAAAATATAAATAGTGTTAAAGTACGTGTTTACATTAATGTGTACTATCAAATTCAATTTTAAAATGTACAATAGAATTTGAAATTAAATGTTTAAAGATAATCTGCAAGATTTTTTTATATAATTTACTGTATATATATATATATATATATAGAATGAAATAAATTAGAATCAGTAGATATCAATTATTTTAATTATATATAAGATATTAAAATCTCAGACCATACATTTAGTTTAGAGAATATGACTGTTTTAAAAAGATAAATCAGTAAAATATCATTGATTAAAAAAAATGTATTTATGAATTGTAGGGTTTCAAAAATTATATCTTTAATTGTTTAAATATATATATATATATATATAAGTTAAAATAGGTTTATGATAAAATTTGTTACAAATATAATATACTAAAACAATTAGAATGAATTCAAGTAACGAGATATTTAAATGAATTTCGCCAAATTCTGAATGTCTCTAACTGACAAAATAATGTTTTAGTTTATAATTATTATAGAGAAATAAAATCGTATATAAAACTGAACACATCAAATGATTTTATCTTCAAAATATCTTACAAACAATAAATGCAATTAATCCATTTTCTTAAAAATTCATATCTAATGATAAATATATTTATCGGGTGATCTATTTCAATGAAAAACATATGAATGTGATAATGTAAGATGTAAATAATTGTATAAATAATCGACATCAATTCAAGTGCATAGCCAATAATCGAGTGATTAAGAAATTATTAATTTAAATTCAATCAGAGCAATTCACTCATTATTTAAAACGATAAAGTCTGTAAAAAGCGATAAGAACGTATTGAATGGAATTAATTGTTAAGTTTAAATAATCAGTTTGATTATATTAATTCGAAAGAATATTTAAGTTTTATATAGAACTTCTTTATGTGCACTGTTGGCGAAAACAGTAATTAATATTTGATTATATGATTTTCCCCCAATAATTGTTTAACATATGTTTTATTTAAGTATGTTGAAATTTTTCTAATAACAATATATATATATATATATATATATATATACATTTTTAGATTTTAATAATATATCAATTTTTTCATTATTAATAGTATTTAGCATATTATATGAATACTTGTATAAAACCTATTCTTGTTTTTTTTTTTTTTAATGACTACATGCACATCTACGTACATACGTACACACACACACACACACATATATATATATATATATATATATATATAAATAATAAATTACTGAAAGTTGTAATAATACAGATTTCAATATAAGAAAATTCTACAAAAAAAATAAAAAATGTATAATTAATAATGTAGTGATATAGTAATACGTGATTTTAGAACATATTTAAAAGTATCAAAAATAGAATTAGGTTTTTAATTTTAAGTGCATCTGTTTTTCAAAAAAAAAACAGTAAAAGTAATGATAAATATACATAAGGTTTTTAATGAAAAACAGCATGCTAATTCAATTAATTTTCAAACAAATTCATTCATTAAGTCTAATTAAATTGTTTTTTTTTTTTAAAAAAAGTAATGAATAATAACATCAAATAACTAATAGAGAACACAATATTAAGCTAAATATAGATACCTTGAACATTTATAATTACAAAAACACTTTAAAATACTTCTGAAATTCATTAGTTCTATAGCATCGAAGAATATTCTATCGTACTCTTAGTATCGAATAACGAAAAGTGTTTGTTACTTCCATAAACAAAACAATTTCTCGTAGTGATATTAATTCATAAACACATTTTTTATTTCGATATATTTTTTTCGTTTATTTATGTCTTTTTTAATCAAGTATTTTCAAGAACTATTTTATACTCAATCATTTTATTGCTGAGATTCCTGAAAAAAAATTCAATTAGTAATATAATATTCATTATTTTAATGGCTAAAAATTCATGTAGCTTATAAAAAAATAAATATGTGAAAAATGAAATGAAATTATATTTTATTAATGAAATAATACATGTAGTATTTCAAATAAAAGCAAAAAAAATACTAAATTAGAATAAAAACATAACTGATTATATACTGGAAATATATAACAAACAACTATATACAACTAATTTATTATTAAAATTATGAAAAATGAATATTTTCATAAAAATATGATTATTTTTATTATACTATATATAAGATGAAATCATTAATAGTAAAAGAAGATTATTGTTTTAAAGTCAAGAAATAGCAATACATAAAAAAATATTAACATTATATATATATATATATATATATATATATATGTATATATGTATGTATGTATATTTTTTAAAAAAGTTCAATCATATCCAAATCTGCTATTTAAGACAAGATATACGAGACCATGTAAGAAACCGATATAGATAATAAATAAATAATAATTGTGTTATTGTACATGTCAAATGTACTTTTTTCATGATAGGTAATCACAAATTTTAGGACAATATATGATACTATCTTCATATAAAGCTATAATCAAATAAAATTAATAAATGATAAATATGAAGTATAATTTTGTAATTATTTTCATTGTGAGAAAATTTTTTGTACATTAGTATACATATAGTCAATATGTTTTCAACTATGATATATTAAAAGATCATTTTATTATTAACTTTTAACATGTAAATATTTTTATTCGTGTTTCTCTTAAAATAATTTAATATAAAATATTTATAAAAATATTTTTTGTAACTTTCAGTTTGAGTAGTTATTGCTGAATAATTTTTATTTAAACTCTTATGACGAATATAAATTTATTAAATATTGAAAATTAGGATTCCATAGGATATAAGCAAATAAAATATTAGTAGAAGAATAAAGAAAACATATTACAACAATATTGTTTTGCAAGATTTGTTTAATTAAAATGTTTTATTAATAATAATAAAGTATTTTTTTAAAAAATAAAATAAATAAAAACGAATAAATCAATTACTATCGATAGATAAGAAATGAATTAATCGAAATATATATCAATATACATTTAATTTTATGAATATGTATTTATTAATGAAATATATATTTAACTTTTGATATAAAGAAAATCGTGATTTAATGAATAAACAATTAACAAATTATTTTATTTTATCAACGTACAACTAAAGCATAACAAACATTTAATTATCCTACATTAATCTATAAGTATAGATTTGAATTAATTTAAAATAAATTCGTAATTGAAATTAATTTTTGATTTACTTAATTATAGTTTCCTTTTTACGTATTGTGACATTGTTTATTTAGTAAAAAGTAATTACATTCTTATTTATACAGAAAAATATACGAATACATATATATATATATATATATATATATATATATATAAATAAATGTGTGTATATATATATATATATGTATATATATATATATATATATATATGTATGTATATATATATATATATATATATATATATATATATATATATACATATTATAATGTGCTGATTTTATTTGTATGTGTAGACTATTCTCATAAAAGAAATAAAGAGCTAGGCACTTAAATATGTACATGTTCAGAATGTTTTTTCTGTCGTTATTTAATTATATCTCAGAAAAATTAAATTAATATAAGTATGTTTACCACTTCTTAATGGTTTAGAAATAATAATAAAATTAAATTTATATTTTTTATAATGCTATTTCCTTATTTTTAAGAGGCAGATTTTATTTTCTAAACAAGATGAAAGTTATATGAGAATATTTAATAATGCACTATTACACATATAAATACATACTTACACACACACACACACACACACATATATATATATATATATATATATATATATATATGTATATATTGTATATAAGTATGTACTAGATGATATTTTATTTAGATACTAAATTAATAAAGAAGTTAAACTAACTTAATTAATAAAGAGTGTTATTAATTATGTTCAAAGTTAAAAATATCCGAATCTTTTTAAATTATACAAATATGCTAAATATAATTATAAAAATATTAGTGTATTTTTTCATAATTAAATCAGAAATATATAAAATAAGAAAAAAAAAATAAATCAAAACATGACTATAGCTAATAACTAGCGTTCGAACTAGTTACAAAATTATCGTGATACAAGTTTATACCAGGTTTATTTTATAAGTGCATAAATAAAAAACATGTGTTATCTTAAGAACAGAACTTTTTCTTGCTGATTTTTTAAGGAATCAAAGTATTTGAAAAAAACTATTTTATGCTATTAATGTTCAAAATAGTCTTGTATTAATTTATAGTTTAATGTAATTTAAAAATATATTTGAATTTTTTTCATATTTCTTTATGTAAATATACATTTTAAGTATTCTATTTAAATAATATATTACATAATCAAATAATTTTTTTTAATTACAGAATACTTAATGTGTTGATAATTAAATCATTTATACCTTGCGTTTTAATATACTTTAATTTCAATTCCTAATAAGATAAAGAATAAAAAGACAAGTAGCTATTCAATATTTTAATATATACTGCAGATATTTTAATATTTTTTATCACATTTCTATTCGGTTATCAATTGATTATGAAATGTAGATTAAGAAAAATCCAAATATATTTTTATTTATAATTAATACGACATAATTTTATAATTTGTTTTCCAGATATTAATTAGATAGAGAAGTATATGACGGGTTTAAATTAAAAGAGATATCATAATTTAATATAGACAATAATGGTTCTTGTTAATAATTTTTTAAATATATCTCCATATTTTTTATTCAATATTGATTAAGGACAGAGAAAGTATTTTAAAAGGATATAAATTTATTATATCACATATAAAATGTAAGTTACTGGTAAATAAAAAAATAAATTAATAAAACATTTTAGAGTACATGAACGTATATTTAAATTATATATATATATATATATATATATATATATATATATATATATATATATATGTGTGTGTGTGTGTGTATGTATGACTGTCTAATTATATTTTATATATGAAATACGTATCTTTCCACAAACGAGAAAAAACATATTCAAATCCCTCCCACGATTAAAGAATATCGTTACAAAGAGTATTGAGTAATAGAGAAAGATGGGAAATATTTAAAACTAAGATATAATTGATACCTTTCGAAAGTATATCTTCTTCGTATTATCTTTTGGCGTATATTTAATATATATATATATATATATATATATATATATATATGTATGTATGTATGCATGTAAGTATCTATGAAAATATAAGATTGTATGTATGTATATACACGTGCCCCCTAATGAAATGACATCAGACGAAGATGGGAGGATGATCAAGCCAGAACACGGTTAGTACCTCCCTTAATATCAGAACGAACTCATGGACAGGGAAACTATATACATCTGGATGTAGAAGCGCAAAACTTCAGTGTCCGTTCGACCGTCGAAGTGTGCACATGTGAAACGTAGTGCTTTTGCGCGCGTTTTACCCCCACTATAAGAAAAACAATAGAAATCTTGTGATTTAAAATTTTACGCGCCTCTATCAGTCACAAAAGTTATCTCAAATCGAAACAATATATTGTATAAAACATTCACGTTTGTTATTTTCTACATAAACATTGATAAAACACAGTTTGATTTTTTTTCCTGACAATAAACAATTATCAATATTTTTACATTTTGTCAATGATTGTGTTAATTACGATAATTACTTGTGCTTTCCGAAATGTTTCGTTTTTGTATTGTTGGTAACAAATTGAACTGATTATTCAGTGGTTACTGTTTATTTGTTCATGAATAGTTTATAGTATCATTTGGAAAATGGATTTTCAAAGTGCTATGGAGACTTTTGCGGAAGCGTGGGTGGCGGCGAATACTAAAGGCTCTTTAAATGATGTTCAAGCACAGGTTTGTTTGTTTTTAATTAATTTATGTACTTATATATAAATAATTTAATACGAACTTAAATAAAATTATATTAGCAATTGATGTTCAAACAGAGTAAATTAAAGTTTATAAAAAAATATTACAATAATACTTAAAATTCATAAATGCAGTATTTTGGAATAATTATATTAATAATTGAATATATCCCATATATATATATATATAAAAATTAAAATGGATTAAAAAATTAAAAATAAATTATTATATATTATAAAGGAATAAAAAGTTAATAAAGAAATCAACAGTATTTGAATAAGCCAATGATTGATTCAACTGGTGGAATTTCAATAAATAATTTATATTATAAAATACTAACTTCGAAAAACAGTATTAATTTCTGAAGAATTTTGAAGAAGAAATATGTAAAATTGTAATAAATAAATTTAACGAGAAAAACTACCCCCACATACACAAGTAAGCTTTTTATAACAAGAATCGTATTAAACTAAAACACATTTTCGTAATAGATATTTAAATATTAAAATAATTAGAATAAAATATCTGATTAACTCTATTTTCTATAAATAAAAAGATGTTAATTAATGTTCTTTGTAAATTTACATTTTGTTATTAATACTGATATTTTAATAGGGGTTTCTAGTGTACATCAGTAATAGTCTTATATAATTGTTTTTTAGATTTATTGAAAGCTTTCATTTTTCTCAATAAAATTAACGTTTATTTAAATTCGTCCATTTTTAATTCTTATTTTTTATATTATTTCAATATATTTATACATATATTTACATATATATATATATATATATATATATATGTATTTGTATATATATATATATATATATATATATATATATATATATATATATATATATATATATGAGTACAGAGTTACATTTATATTTATAGTTACTATTTAACATGTACAAAATGAAACAGAATAAAACAATAGCAATATAATCTAAAATAAAATAGATAGGATCAATATCTCTATAAAAAATGCCAGTTAAATTGATATTGTCATACACATTTTAGGATCTGTATTAAATAGTTTTATTGAAAAAACCTTTCAATTATTAATCAGTATTTGGAAAAACTGATACATGTTTGAATTTCAAAATAACACGCATTACATAAATATAATTAAATATACGAAAAAAAAATGAGAAATATTCTTTTATAATATCGAAATTTACTATTGTTTTTAATAGTTGAACAACTGTTATAAAATAATTTATTTTTTATTACTTAAACTTATTTCTCTCTCTCTCTCTCTATATATATACAGACATATATATATATATATATATATATATATATATATAAACAATCATTTATATAATTTTTAATTGAATAAAGGATTTAGAAATAATAGAAATAGATAGAAAATCATTATAGATTAACATCCTGTTATGATTTCTACGAACAATACTTTTTAGAGTTGAGAATGTTTAGAAAACAAGTCATTCAAATTTACTATTTCAATTATAAGTGGTAGTATATGTCATAAACACCACTTAAAAAATAATAATTATTAAATTATGGCAAATTATATTTACATGTGTATATATATATATATATATATATGTGTATATATGTATATATATATATATATATATATATATACCTGCAGCAAATAATCAAAAAAATACGAAAATAAAAATAGGATACTTTCAGATTTTAAATAGTGTTTAATCTAATTTAAAAATTTGTTAATATGGTAATGAGAATATATTTAACAGAACAAATATATTAGAATTATTCAGAAGAAGATTAACTATGTATAACTAGAAAAATTTCACACCTCATCATATGAATGAGTTATAATTTATGAAATCATTTAGGTTTATTTGTGTAAACTAAATATCCACTTCAATAACTTGGATGTTTTTTTTTTAAATTAAAAAGTATATTAAAAATTAAGAGGTGAGATGAATTATATTTCAAATTCCATCTTCATCTCTTAATAAAAATTATCATTACTTCAAGTGCTTTGTATATAATTATAGCATATAACATACTAAAATATACATACTAAAAGATAACAGCATTAAAAATAAATTGGAATCGAATGTTATAATATTTAAAAAAATATTATAGTATATATATATATATATATATATATATGTATGTATTAGTAAAATTTAAATATAGGTTGATTTAATTTAGACTTCCATATGTAAGTATTAAAAGGGAGCGCAAGGGTAAAGAAAAGTCATGTTATTTTTTATTTAGTATTTAAGTTCAATTCAATACTAAAATACAACTGAACTAATATATTAAATGGAGGTTACTAAACATGTTTTTTTAATTTTTGCGTTTTTTTAATAGTTTCTTGTGGAATTCTAATTAGAATCACCTATATATATATATATATATATATATATATATATATATATATATATATATAAATTTTCCATACATTTAAAAAGAATTGCTAAGCTACACTGAAAATACTGAAATATATGGAATTTACCTATTTATATTAAATAAAAAATTTATTCGTAATTTATATGTGTATATACATACATTCATATATATATATATATATATATATATATATATATATATTAATATGTGGAATATTTAACGAACACCTTTACTGCTCGTTGTGATTTTCGTATATAAATAGTAATTAAATGTTTTAATTTTATAATTTAAACCATTGATAAAGAAAAATAAAATGATACGTATTCTAATACACACACAAACTCTCTCTCTCTCTTTCACACACACACACACACACATATATATATATATATATATATATATATATATATATATTAGAATAAGTAAACGGTAGTCACATTTTTCAAAACATCTTGAAGCGTCTCATCATTATAAAACCTGTATGATTGTACATAAAAAGAAAGAGTAAGCTTAATTCAGTGTTTTAAACATATTAAATGTTAAATTTTTAAATTTACTACTCTTACTATTTTTTACCATTTTCATTGTGTATTGTCACTATAAAAATATTACAATATATATATATATATATATATATATATATATATATATATATATATATAATATTTTGAACGAGTTTTCATTAGGTTTTGGATTGCTTTTAAATGTCATTCATACTTTTATTTAGTAAAAGTTCAACAATTACTGACAATTATATTGATTCATTTCTTATAAGATTCAAATTGTATCTATCTGGAACTTATATATATATATATACATGCTTAGTATATAATTCTATTTATGTGGAACAACATATATATATATATATATATATATATATATCTACATTAAGTAAAAAATATAATTTTTTTGAATTTTACAAAAACCATCCCCAAAAAAGTTATATTTCTTCTAAACCTTTGTAATTAACTGATGCTCTGTTTATAATTATAATAAACACAAATGTTAAACGTTATTTGAAATTATTATAATAGTTTCTAAGAAAAAATGTTATATTATTTTGTATTAAAGTATTATTTTTTTAATTCTATGTCAGTATAAGAAGTGGTATGATATATATATATATATATATATATATATGTATTCTTATGGGATTTTTAATAGAAAATATTGTTTATTTTTTATAACTAGTTCGTAGGAGACAAGTCTGCCGTCAGTAATCTTGTATGCTGTGATAAAGTTTGTGGAATTTATATAAAGTTATTTATTATTGTTTATTTTTTTTAAAAAAAAAGTATTTAAAAAAATAATTTTATTTTGTTTGTAGTTTAGTTTATGGACACAAAAATAAATATCTATTCGTTTTATATTAACATGCATATATTTAATTAAAAACATTTAGCTACTAATTTAATTAGATTTATATGTATATGTGGATATAGATATAATATCAATGATATTATATATAGGAATGAATGAAGTACATTTATTTTTCTTTTTTACGATTTGCATTTTCGACACTAGTGCATACCTTATATAAACATATGATTAATATATTCTAGACGTATAGAAAAATAATCTGTTAGTATAAAATTGTCATTAAGCTCTTACAGCGAAAATTAAAACATTTATTTGTATTATTTATCAAGTTTATCAAAAAAGGATGTTTTTGATGGAGTGATATTTGCATGATAAATATTGTGTCTTCAAAATTTGATGAATAATCATTCATATATATATATATATATATATATATATTTATTATGTGTATATATATATATATATATATATATATATATATGAATAAAGGTTTAGGTGGTTGATAGTAAACTCAAAACTAAATTCAGATATGAATAGATAATGACATTATTCCCACTTATGATACAACATAATGCATTCAAATTTTAATGCAAGTGGTGTTTTTAATTTTATATTACTCGATTTCTCAATTTGTATATAATTTATAAACAAAATAATATTAATAAAATATCGAAATACAATATATATTTAAATTCGAATACAAATTAAATATTATTATTATTTAAAAATACAAGTTAATAAAGATCGATTCGTTTCAAATGGAGAAAAATTAATGCCTGTTAATAACAGTTTAATATTTGATTTTTTTTAAAAAAAATAGTAATATATTTCTAAATACGTTAATAATAAAAATGTTTGTTATCAAATTTCAGTTAGAGAATTAATTTCTTTGAATTATTTTAAGTAACCGAACGATTTTGTAGCTATATACGTTATTTATATTATAAAATATATTACAATAATACAGAAAGTGTATGTTGCTGTATGTCAGTATTTTTATTTTATAAAAGATAAACTAAAATAAAGAAATCATTAAGCGAGTAGAATAATTAGAATTTTTAATATTTGATTAAAGAATAGTATAAGTAATTCAAAATTAATTTAATTTTAAGAAAATATTTATCAGAAAAATGAATAAGTGCATAAATCATAGATTACAAAAAGTCGAATAAGAATTAGTTGTGAAAAATATGCCGTTTATTAAGCTATACGTTCCATAAAATATAATTGTATATTTTATAGAACTTAATATAATTGTATATTTATTATAAATTCGTTGAAAATGATTCCAGTACATTTAAATTTTCACATTCTAGACAAAATAGAAACTGAAGTATTAAATATAATAAATTATTATTCACATTTAAAAATGAATTAAATCATTTTATTCACTTATATTTTGATAAAATATATAAAATGAATGATAAGTAATGGAAGATTCCTTTTTATCTTTTATAATCTGCGTGAATATATGAATAAGTGAACACACTGAACTAACATTGTAAAATTTTTGTATGTATATTATCTACAGGTAGTCACTATGTACAAATAAAAATAAATCTTAAAACAATAGTGTTTTAGACGTTAATATGTTTTTTCTATATTTATATATTAGTTATAATTACTCATTCATTCAACTAGTATTTATTTTTTAATATAATTTTTATCCTTTTAATTCATATATCTTTTTATTATTATTTCATAGTTCAAATGAAACCTTACTTTTTGTGAAATCAATACGATAACGACTTTATTTTTCTCTATAATTACTTTATAACGTTATGGAATATTTTGTTAAGTATTTGTAAAACTATGAATTGAATTTTAAAAAGAAAATATTTGGAACAGTCGATTTTCATCAAAATTTTCATATACTCATATGTTAATTTTTAAATCATGAAAGAGAAATTAATATTTTTATCATTTCAACAATAAAATAATTATTAGATTATCATGGAATATATTAGTTGAGCTATTAAGAACTATTAATATTGTTTATATATACATGTAGAAGATTAGTTGAAAAATTAAGAAAAAACAGGACAACTCATTTAATATATTACCAAATTAAGAATATAGGAAATTATTCCAGAAAGTTTTATTACAATATCGTTTTAACAGATTATGATAGGTTAACATTTTAACAAAAAAAATAAATAAAATTTATGTAAATATTTAATAGATATGTGCATAGACAACGAAAAGATTGAAGGAAACAAAGCGTGAACTAAAATATTTATTATTATTTAGAGAATAATGAAATATTTTCTAAAAATTATATTATGTAATGTTCATGTCTTTTGTAAATTTATTTTTCTGCTTGCAAATTATTTAGAATAAATTCAAAAAAGGAATAAATATAACATATATGACAAACATATAAGAAATAAAAAAAAAACTATAAAAATCATTTAATTATATATTCCATTACAAAAAAATAATATGTATTTTAAGAAATGTAAATAATTATACAAATTATTTTTTTGACTTAATAATTTTCTTAAAATGTTTCTCGTAATATAATTATTAATACAACATATTCTCATTAAAAAAATTATAAATATTTGATGTTACAATAACGCCTATATAGTAATTAAATCACTAGCTGAATGAATTATTTGAAAAGCAGTTAAATGTTTAAGGGTGTTAGCGAAATGATATTTTTTTAACATTCATTCTTACATATATATATATATATATATATATATATATATATATAAACCTTTGTTTATTTAAATTATAATAAAAAATTATAAAATACAGATAAGATTGTAATTTATTAATTCTTCTAAATAATTGTATTTTAAATGAAATTAGTATTAACCAAATCATATTAAATAGCAAATTTATTATTAATACCTAATTGTATTAATATTCAATGATATATACATACAAAACATACATGCATATATATATATATATATATATATATATATATATATACATATCCATATAAAAAAATGTATTAAATTTTTTTTATTACGAAGAATATTAGTAATCAGATTATATTGTTATATTAAACTAATTATTTAATTTAAATAGAATTTTATTCATAAAATGTACATTAATTTCTCTTATTTTTAAGAGCTTATAATTATACGCCATTTTATAAAACGAAGAAATACATTTATTGTTCGTAACACAAGTATTGGTAAATATTATTGATACGTGATTTAATTAGTACTTGAGTTAATTAGGGGATAAGGTTTTTAAGTGTTGTATTCCAAATTATAAGTATTAAAAGCTGAAGTTAATTTGAATTGAAAAAAAAACAATTTAATAGCATTAGTTGCAAAACGGTTTATTATATTTATAGATACAATTAAATGAATTGGAAAATCATTTGCTTTTTAGGACTTGAAATTGTAAATAATATTATTTTTCTTGTTTACAGCTAAATATAATACTGGTTTGGAGATTATTGTTTCGACAAGAAGTATCTGATATTTGATTATATTTCTTCGGAATATATAAATTTATAAAGAAATATTTCTATACAGATAATTATGTATATTTAGTACAATGATTGTACGTAGACTGTAAGAAGATTGAATATAAAGTTGTTATTTGAAGTATTCTTGTTATTGTTTTGTAAATGAATTGGAAATACCGAATTTCAATAGTAAATTATCAAAAAACATTTGGAAATAGTTAAAAATTATAAAAAAAAGTTAAAATCTGTAAATATACATGTGATAAAAATATGTCATTTTAATTTATAACATATTAAAATATATTTAAATTTTCTTTTACATTTAGCAACATGTTTCAAATTTCCGTATGTATCTAAGGTAATACAAAACATAATATTCATAATTAAAAAATAGAAAAACATTATTTATTTATATATTTATAAAATTCGGAAAAAATAAAAAATGATTTCTGCCATAGAAATTGTGTGATGAAAACAGCTACATAATAATATATAATATGAATATGAGTACAATAGTTTATATATTATATGAATGAATATATTTAATTGTATATATATATATATACATACATACATATATATATATATATATATATATATATATATATATATATATATATATATATATATATATATGGCTGCGTTTGTGTATGTGTGTTTATGTGTGAATATGTATCACGGACGAACATCTGTACTTGTTATACAAATTTTGTATAAATATATTGAGAATTTATTATGCAGGTGAACATGTCATAAATGTTTTTATTTAATTGTCTATTTAGCATAATCATATTCAATTTAAATTAATAATGTTGTATTGATATACAATACAAATATTAATAACTTGATAACAGATATTGTTATAAAAGAATAAATTATTTATCAGTACTCTTTTATAGAAAAAATTATTATAATAGTTTTGTTATTTATTTAAATGTGTATATTTTATATGTTGAAATCTATAAAACATAAATAATTTCTGAATGTAACAGTTAATAAATCATTAAAAAATATAAATTCCTAATAAACAAATATCATTTAATGTATTATATGTTACCTGATTCATTATAGTTATTAAGAATAAAAAAAGTTGTATAATAATTTTATAGAAACGTGCAAGTTTGTTTTAAAAGATTTTATTAATAAAAAATATATTGATTAATGTAAATTAATATATCAACAGAAAATAGGAAAAATAAAATATAATAGGAATAGAAAATGTACGATTTTCTTATTCATACTAACCGCTCCTAATATTCATACTCATTTTTAGTTTTTCTGAAAAGATATGTATTTTATAATAATATATACTTCTCGAAAGTCAAATATCGTACGTCAATTTAACAATAAAAGTTTAATTGATTACTTTTTCGGATAATTTATTAAAACATTCATTTACAAATTTTAAATAACTAATAATAAACTATTTATTTGCATCCCAAAAATAATTCCATTAATATTTACATTTTAAGAATATTGAATTATTTGATCTTTTCTAGTTTTAATAGTTAAAATGTTTGTAAGTTATATATTTTAAAATAAACGAGTAAACATTAAACTTTTTTAAGTAGCATTTCAATATTGTCATATATTTTGGAATTGTCTATTGTTTTTTTTAAATATTAAATAAAATTTTTAATTCTATATATCTATTATGTTTTTAATCTATATATATAAAAATAACTAAATATTTTTTGTTATAAACACTAAACTATCAATTTCACTATGTTTAATTATGAAATATTAGAATAGGAAACAGAAATGTAATTTAATTAAAATATATCTTTTATTTAATATTAACTACATGAATTATTATTATGCTTAATTTAAGGGGTTTAAAATTCGAAAAGATATTGTTTTGTATTTTTCAATTCATATTTATTTTTTATTTTGATTTTAAAAATTGGTAATGTATTTTATGAAGACTATTATAAAAAAGCAATGACTACTTTTTACGGACTAGTAATCATTTTTGCAAACTTCGTTACAATTTCTTTGATATTACTTTCTACAAGGTAATTAAATATTAATTTTTATATATAATATAAGCAAAGTATTTTTCTAACTTGGTTCAAAGAATGTTCTTATAAATAAAGGCATTTAGTAATATATATATATATATATATAATTCAATGAAAATTGTACAAAGTACCATCATTAAGAAAATTCTTTTCCCTACATTGTATTGTTAGAAAAATATCAAAGAACTTCAATACAAATGTAGATGCTCGTTACATTATTTGTAAACTATTCAGTGGTAAAATACAATATTTGAGTATTTTTTAATATTTTAATAGCTTATTAGTTATTATAGTAAGTTATAAAGAGGGTTACATGAACTTCGATAAATTATTAATGTTTTTTTTAAAAAAAATGAAGATACTAGGCAATTTTTAATTTTAAATTAGTCGATATTTTAATTAATATACATATATATATATATATATATATATATATATATTTATATATATAGAAATACATACACATAAATATGTATTGTTAATATCAAATAAATTAAATACATGTATTGATAACATGAAATAAATAAAAAATAAATTAAAGAACTCCTATAAACTTATTCAAAATGAATTAAATAAGGTTTGCAATTTTACAAGACTATCAATAAGTACCTATACATAAAAATATAATATGAAATAAAATGTTGTAAATATGAATTTAAAATAGTTAAAATATATCTTTTTTATTTACTGTAGGACAGAAAATATGTGTTAATATTTAGTACCAACATTACTGAATATTATTTTTAAAATGATTTATATGAAAATAAACTTTTTGAATTTAAATAGTTTATTATAAGTAAAAAATTCTCCACTGTTGAATAATATAGCAGCAGTTATGTAAAATGTTAGTGAAATATTAGTAAGGAATTTGTACACACATATATTAGTAATTATATAAATAGTATTGTAGATACTAATTAGTAGTAGCATAAATTCATTTGTCAACAATTAATATATAATTCATTCTGCAATGCTTTGTTAAAATAACATTGATATTTCATTAAGTCAATATTTTACAAAAGAATTATATATATATATATATATATATATGTATATATATATATATATATATATATATATATATATATAGTTTAATTAGTGAAATTTTCATATACAATTGCAGAATGTCAATATATACGAAATTTTATTTAATTTCTTTTTAGATTTAAATTTTGAATGGGACTTAAAATCGATTGAGACTTAGATTTAAATTTCGAATTTAATTCCATATCTATATATTTACTTACATATATATATATATATATATATATATATATACATATTTAAATTCAGACATACAAATATGTATTGATAATATCAAATATATAAATTAGAGAACTACTTAAACTGATTCAAAATGAATTAATTCAGTTTTCAAATTTCACAAGACTATCAATAAGTACCTGTACATAAAAATATAATATGGAATAAAATGTTATAAATATGAATTTAATATAGTTAAAATATATCTTTATTTTGATTTACTGTACGATAGGAAATATATGTGTTAATTATTAAGTACTAACATTACTGAATATTATTTTTAAAATGATTTATATGAAAATAAACTTTTTGAATTTAAATAGTTTATTATAAGTAAAAAATTCTCCACTGTTGAATAATATAGCAGCAGTTATGTAAAATGTTAGTGAAATATTAGTAAGGAATTTGTACACACATATGTTAGTAATTTAATAAATAGTATTGTAGATACTAATTAGCAGTAGCATAAATTCGTTTGTCAATAATTAATGTATAATTAGTTCTGCAATACTTTGTTAAAATAATATTGATATTTCATTACGTCAATATTTTACAAAAGAAAATATATATATATATATATATATATATACACTTTAATTAATGCAATTTTCATATAGAATTGCAGAATGTCAATAAATAAGAAAGTTTATTTAATTTCTTTTCAGATTTAAATTTTGAATGAGCTTAATATTAAAATTATGAAAAATAATTATTTAATTATATTTCATCATTTTTATTCATTATTTGTTTATCCATATCTATCTATTTACATATATATATATATATATATATATTCTGTAATAAAAATAATTTTAATCTCAAATATCCAGATTTTTTATAAAATTTTGATTTAATTTCATATCATGTATGAATGAATTTCATATCATATATCATATGTGTATCAATTTTATTTCACCCGTCATTTTCCACAGTTGAAACAAAATATAATATAGTTAAGTATTGTTCATTTATACTCTGTCATTAAATTCTGTATATTGAAAACACAGCTTTGTTGTGAGATTTTCATTATCAGGTATGTTTGCAGTTTAAATTATATATTTTCAATACAAATGGTCACAAAATTAATATATTATTTTATAAGTTATAGTTGTAAGTCACTCATATTTAACTTTGAATCTTAAATATACAATAAAATAATAAAAAATAAAAAATTCTAAGTTAAATACTATATCGATATTTGTTAAATTCCGAAGAATTTAATAATAAATAATAATTTCGTTATAAAAAGATCTGTATAGAAATATAAAGACTTTTTTTTATTTTAAAGTCATCGATATTTCACAAATACATATAAATATTTAGTAATTTCATACTAAAACGTCTCGTTTGAATCACAGGTAGTTATTAACATGTTAAAGAAACATTTGAAATGATTTTTATTAATAGCATAATTAAAATCGATATGAAAAATCATAAATCTAAGGTAATCGTTCGATAATCAATATTAATAAGGTCACAATGTACGCCTATGTTGAATAATATGATGAGTAGTGCATTGGAGAAGATTATAAACGCTAGCAGCGATAAACTGCATTACATTTTGGAGTGAGCGGGCTAAGACAGACTCGGGCTATGACAGACAAATGGAATGCAAACGGGAATAAAAAATTCGTCGTACAGGTTAACTTGTTCACTTGCTACTGATGTTGGATCTCGTCACACAGCTCGACTATGGTGACACTCAGATTTTTGGTGCACATCCTAGTGCATGAACTAATTCAACCAGTTATATTTCTTTTACTTAATTTATGTCCCTTTAATTATTACCGAATTACGATTTTTATTTTTAATCTAATGTTAATAATAAAAAGTTAATAATAATCTAAAGGTAATATTCAACGAAAATTTCATCATTATTTTAGAAATCACTCAAAATAATTTTCCAGCGTGAATGAAATTTTCATAAAATTCTTTGACCTATGTTTTGACATAAAATGATTTTTTTATTAAACAACTAGAGTTTTAATCAAAAATTGTTTATATGTAAAACGATATAACAAAAGTCAAGTATATTAACAAGTGCAAAAACATAGTTATATAAACGGTAATGATCAAACATAATATGTTCTATTAATATAATTATCAAAAAATTTAACAACGTAGTGAAAAATTGAAAGAATTTAAATACATTTCGTATTTTTAATACAATGATGTTTAATATTAAGAAAACAATTTTACTTGAGCACAAATATTAATACATAAACAAATTATTTATATGCATTCAGAAATAAATAAGTCGATGTTTAAAACTTACTTATTACAATTTAAATTGTTTGAACTTGCATTAATAAATTGAAGACTGTGTTTGTAGATAAATTACGAGACATAGTATATAAATAATTGTTATTTTTATAATATCCATTAAACAGAAATAATTTAAATCTTAGAAAAAATGGTATTGCAAGTCGTTCACTTTAAATAACATTTCCATATGTTATTAAATTAATTCTGTTACGAATTTTAAATAATCTGAATTTTATTAGATAATTTTTACTATATGACTCATTTTAATTTAAACTATATATATGATGAAAATAATAATTTCCTTTTATTAATTTTAAATATTTTAAAAAGTGCTTTTGTATCATGCAATAATAACTCAACGCTTCAAATTGTAGGATGAAAATTTAAATAACAGATTAACGATATGTATGTATGCACACTACTGTTTTTTTCTAAAATTTTGTATTGAAGTATTTGAATACCTCGGCAAACAATTAATATATTTTATTGTCTTGTATAAGTAGTAGTTATAAAAAATAATAATTTTCTATATTGTAAAGTACATACTTTTCTATGTTTGTAATGAATGATACTTTTTGTAAATATATTTTTAATTTATGTATATTATTTTACATTTACTCTATATAAAAAAATATAGCTTTTTATATATTTTGTATTATATTTGTATATATTTCTAATTATGTAAAAACATATTTTAATTGATTTGCATTATTTCAGCATATAATTAAATAATTTATTTAAGATGTCAAATTTCAGATAAATAAAATATATGACAGTAAATTATAAAGATATTAATATTGGTTGTTGATTCGATTATTAATCAAATTTGATACAAGTGCTCTATGCAAATATTAATATCGACCAACATATTTTCACACAAAATCATAATCGCGATTATGAATTGCCAATAAAATTAACTTTATCGGTTGCTGAAGAAGTGATACGACGTAACGTGTTTGAAATACAAACTATTTTAAGTAACTATTAAATCAGAATAACAATAATTGCACGTCATTGGCGATACAATTACCAGTGGCACCGCTGGATGTGACTGATCACAATTACACCATGGAATTTCAGAAGCTTTTTGACCTCACTTAACCCAGATTAAACGCTCTGGGCATGATTCCTTGTTTCATTATTGAGACGTTCCTTACACTGAGGCGGTAAGAGAAGTATGTTCCCCCCCTTCTAACCGCAAACTGTGATCGGCCGTCATATTTACATATATATACTACACAAATATATGTGTATATTTGTGTGTCTAGAAATAGCGACTATTTTTTATGCACAGGCACTCTTACAGTTGATGTCACATTATGTTTTCGTGACGTCACTGAAAGGTTGATTAGTTGAAATGAATTAACGGGTAGAGATTGTGTAAAATTGAAACGGACTGGCGTTTGAACGATATGAAATATTTTGAGCTATAGCAAGTTCATCGAATTGACCATCATTTGGAATCGAACAAGATTCATTTATTTTTAAACATTAAACAACGCCAAATTTTCTAATACTTCAGAAAATGGTCATTAAATCAATATGTTTTTTAATTAAACCGATCAAGTTACGAAGATGAATATTGACAGTAAAAAAGAAATACGGATAAAATGTCTGGAAAATTAGTTTTCCTGTTATATTAATTATTTTAAGTCATCTTAAGTCATTAAAAAAAGATTAATTTGTAAAAAATAGTGTGGAAGTTAATGTCAAATAATTAGAAAAAATTCGAAACTTTTTTTCATATATTTTGGAATGATTTAATTCCAATAAATGTTTTAAATTTAATAAAACCATTCACAATGAGCCCAGTGAAGAAAAGAGATTAATTTTATCAGTAAGTAACCACTTCCAAATTCTAAACAAAAATAAAATTATATAAGTAATCTCAAAAAACATATACAAAACAAATGCAAAAAATTGTTGTATTTTCGAATTATTGATATCTTTTAAATAATTAAAAAAATATTATAAGTGTTGTGTTGATTTTAATTATTTTTTATTGTATATTTTCTTAGAGTCAAGCTCTTGCACTAACCAAAGAATGCAAAACACCACCATTGCCACTATCAAGATCGTCTCCATACTCAACATCAAATTTAGATCGGGATAGAACGCGTTCACCACCACCAGTCTCGGCAACTACAACTCAGTCACATTCCGGTGACATTGAAGGAATTACTTCATCACCTATGGGACCGCGTTCAATAAAAGAAGAATTTGATTTAACGAAGTCAACACCAGGTTAGTCACAAAGTTTGTATTTTCGATGTTTTTCATGTAATTATATATATTTATATATATTTGTTTCCTAAGATATGTTGAAATTTTAATTAATACTTATTAATTTACCACTTATAGATTTATTTTCACATCAAATCAAATCTAAAGCAATGATTGTATAAAGAAATGAAATGTAATTAATAAAATAAAAAAAATTAACAAATATTTAATATTCTATTCTAAAAATTATTATTATTCAATTATTTATTTGGGAGTAATTTTGAAAACTTAAATAATCTTATTTAAATATTATAACTTGACTAATAGTAGACTATAATATTGACTAATAGTAGTATATAATAGTATAACTTGACTAATAGTATTCGCCACTTATTTTTAATTAATATTCATTATTTTTTGAAACATTAGCGAATTTATAAATGGTGAAATAAATTTGTGAACTTAAAATATGTTTTTAAAATATTACATTATTAATTTTTTTTAATATCAATTTTACAAATATGTATATATATACGTACATATATATATATATATATATATATATATATATATATATATGAATAAAGTGTTATAATTTATTATTGAATTATAAAAGTATATTAATTATTTTATTGATATTCATATTTAGTAATAGCACGAGGATAATATTGCTGTAACAGTTAATTTTTTATCTATGCTTTCTAGTAAAATAAAAAGTAAATAAAGATAAGTAAATCGTTGACCAACAATTAAATCTCCATATAAAAGCTTTCATGTTCGGTTTTCCAATAACATTTTAAATAGTTGCTATTAAAAAATAGTTAAATAATATATATTCATTTGATTGGTCGAGTGCGTTTTATATAGATTTTATAAGTATATACATGTTTGTACATGTATACACATTTTCGTTAGTAAATACCAATGAATAAGTCTTCATATATATAGAGAGAGTTTAGCGTAGAACGAATGCAAACTGCCCGTCGCATTTCATCAATCATGAACAGATAATCTGCTTAACGCCACTCAATCCGTTTCAATCCGCCCGATGGTGAACGGAATAGGCACTACACATATCTGTCAGTCGGGTTGTTATATACATACATAATATGTATATACTTTCATATATGCATATGAAATTATATATCTATGAAATGTATTTATATATAGATACAAGCAGATGTTATTTATAGGCAGTAACGTCAATTAAGATAAATGCTACGATTTAATTTCTCATAGAGAAGATGTCACTGCTTAGCGACATCCTTTGTTTATTTTTATTTCCTATAAATTAATATATATGTAAAATTAATTCTAAAATAATTATATTTTTACTTAGAACTAATTTCAATTATTTTACATCCAGAGAGCACAAATATAATATCTATAAATTTATTTTGTTCAGAAGGGTGTCATTGGTTTTCGCAATCTCTATTTGTTTTCGGACGCTAATTATCTTAGATATCGATCCACCCTAACACTGCAAATAATCAATCAGCCATCTACTTATTCTTCAAATTATTTAATTTGGGTACTCATTTAGTGTTATATTTCTGTGTATAATAAATTTTTATTAGAAAATTGTATTATATGTAGTTTACATAAATAAGATTTTTACTAAAACAAATATCTTTCAATATTGACTATATAATGAGTTAAGTGCATAAGAAAGAACAACTATAAAAGCAAATGCATGACTTTTAACTAATTACATTTTATTATTTTGTTGTAAACTGTCCACAAATAATTATATTATTAAAGCTTTAGCAAATAATAGACACGGTACATTTTAGTAATTTCCATTTATGAATTAAACCTTACAAATATCTACAAAAAGAGACTTAAAACACTAAAGCTGCATTTAGAAAGTGAACCACAAGTGAACGTGGAACTTGGTGTTATTTTGTGACATTTCATACTAGTAACATATATTCGTTGTAAGTTTTAATTGAATTTAACAACCTGTATATGCTTTTCTAGAAACATTGAGAACTAAGAAATAAATGGTTATTCAGTATAGTGACTTATACTTATAGTGAAATCCAAAATGATGAAAACATTAATGTTGCATAAATTTACAAAAAGGTTTATAAGATACGAAACAATTTATAATTGGTTTCATCTTAAAGTTGAATCTAACAATACAAAAAATTGCAAAAAAACTAATTTTCTATAGCAGATTAAACATTTGAATCAATTTGAGTATCAATGTATGTGTTAATGTTACATCTAAACAAAATTAATCTCATGACGGCCACAATTACTATAATATTTTTTTATTTAAATGAGAATTATTATTTGATACTTTTTAAAAATTAGTATATCGATTAATCATTCGTAGTAATTACACAGTATAATAATTTTAACATACGACTAGTAATATATATATTTAATATGGCTTATAAAGCATATAATTGTAAAGTTTAAATAACTGAATTTATATAAAATGTCACTTCAACACTATGTAATCTTCAATTTTTAAATTATTTATACAATTAATATAATTAACTGTATCTTTTATATTTCTATAATTTTTTTAAAAAAAATGTTATTTTAAAATTAAAAATTATATCATTTCTTTCGAAGTTAGTTTTTAAGATATAAAATGGTATAATTTTTTAAATAACAATTATACATTTTCCACGTTTATATATTTCAATACCAAACCAAATAAATATTTTTTATATTAAGATCTATAGGAAGTCATATCTGAGTATTCAATAAATCATTTTGCTTTTCTGAGAACAAATAAATCTTAACATAAAATCATTTGCTCTTTAAAACATAATAAATACAATTGATTTTGATTGGTTGTTTATAAAAATTATTAAAATAATACTTTTTTTAATTCTTGTAAGGTATATGATATATATATATATATATATATATACTGATAGATTTTATTTATTCTCAGTATTAATATATTATGATAGGTCAATATAAAATGTTGGACCAAATTTTAGATACAACTACAACAAAAATCTGAATTTATAAATTAAAAATATTTTAAAATGAATAATAAATTACATTATGTTTAAAAAGAAAAGGCAAATAAAACTTAAATGTGATTAATTTCGTTTAAATATCAATTGTGTCATCTGCCTTATTTTTTTATTTTTTTTAATGTTAACTACATTATTTTTGAATAACAAATTTGAAATAATAATTTACTAATATGGTAAAAATTTAATTTTTAATTGATTTTAGACGAATTTCTTTTTATAGATTGTTAAATTAAGAGTAAATATATACAGATTTCAATTATGTAGAAATTATTAAAAATGTAGCATTAAGAATATGTAGAGAAATAATAGTATAATTAGTTATGAAAAACATATATTGTACGTTGTACATTTAATGTAATTATTTTTATTTAAACGAATTTTTTCAACTACAGAAAATTCATTATATTTAATGTACATTTAATAAATTAAATGGAAATATATGTTTTATTCTTTAAACTAGAAATAATCTTTGCAGATAATATTTTATATGGACTGCAATGATTATTTTTCTTTACAAAAGTTTGACTATTCAACTATATATATATATATATATATATATATATATATATATATATATATATATATATACATAAATCATTTATTTAAGAAAAAAAATATAAGTGTTAAAATACTATTAGCTGATTTATGTACATATTTTTATTTTATTAAAAATATTTCTTGAATGATTTAATTTCGCTGTATTTACTATTATAAATGTTTTTTTCGATTGTATATATATATATATATATATATATATATATATATATATATATATATACAAACATAAAGGAAGAGAGAGCATGTATGCATGTATGTTTGCGTTCTTATTGATACACGTGAAGCACTGGGTCGTAGACGGATTATAGTGAGGCTAAGGTATGGAATTAAGGAGATCGGATTAGACTCTACTATCCAAATAACACAACCACTACCAGTGGCGTTTCGTAATCACTTGATAGAAATTAGTTTTATATATATATATATATATATATACATACATACATACACACATACATATATACATATATATATATACATAAATTTTGCATAAAACGTATTTTTAAGCAAACTAATTTAAATACTTATAACTTTCACTACTAATAAAGGTAACAAAATTTGTTTTTCTTCCTAACTGGATAATGAATAATACTTGTATCTGGAGTTAAAATAAAAAATCTAACATCATTATATATATATATATATATATATATATATATATGTATGTATATTAGTTTTAATTCTTAATATTATATATATATATATATATATATATATATATATTTCGGACATAAACAATTATCAAATATATTCATCTAGAATCTCTTATAAAAAAATATTCATTTCCTTAAAGGTGTTTAGTTTAAAAATAGTGCGTTTAAAAAATTATATAAAAGTTATTCGCATCAGAGAAAATTTTTTATTGTGATTGGAGTTATTTTTCAAAATAAATGGAAAATAATAACATACTAGAACGTATTGTAAAATACAGTATCTGAATTACATATTAATTATATTGAGCATTACTCTAAAAAGAAAGAAGTGCGAATAATGGGTATCTCGTAAGATGAATAAAAATAAAAAATGGACTATTTAAATATGAAGAAATATATATATATAGAGAGAGAGAGAGAGGGCAATATTTATAATTGAAATGTATTTTTGGAATAAATAACATTTTTTACGTTAGAAGTTTTTTAAAATGAAATTTAAAAAATTATTATTCAGTAATTAATTCAATTTAATTGATTTGCATACAATTCTCAATTAATTACAATATTTAGCTATTAAAGTTAGATATTATAAGACCATACTGAAAATATATGTAATGTTGCAACGAAACAATTATAGATAAATTAAAAAAATAATACATGTTAATAGTTGTTCATAAATTGTTAGATAAAATAAAATTTGCATCAACAAAAAGGCACGCCACTGTATTCAAGTTTCATCTGACTTTGTTGTATTTGAGTTTCATTTGAATGTATTTGGAATAGTCTTGTGTGCGGACGTTTATACGTGTATCATTTAGAATGTGTGATGTGTTTGCGAATGTGTATGCATGTTTATTCATTTACATATTTACTTATACACACGTCTTTGTATATATATATATATATATACATACATATCTATATATATATATATATATATATATATATATATATATATATATATATATATATATACGGATTGTTTGTATGTGTGAATTGTGTATAAGTACTCATTCAATGGTTGCTCCAAACAGATTAGATTTATAGGATTGCAATAGATTGTGACATAAGTTTTAGGATAAGAGCTCGATTGGTATGAAATATGGAAGCAGACGTTAGGAATAAACCAACTATAGATAAGTATCTTGTCATGTGATTTTTTTAATCACTTTAACTGAAATAACTAATAAACATTTCATTAAAATCTTATTTGATTTTAGTTAACTACATAATTCAAAGTATTAATCATTAAATGTACAATTATAAAAAAATATATACTGAATATCAACTGAAAATATTGCTAATTGAAAAAGATTTCTTTAAAAATATATTTTTTAAGGTTATTTTTAATCTAGTTTAAGAAAATAATTATATTTACTCTTTATATGTCTAAACTTAGCTGTATATAGACATTTAATTTATATGTATATATATATATATATATATAACTAATACATCCAAGAACTTGTAACTTAATGAAATGAATTTTCTCATATGAATACTGTGTCTTTACCAATAATGATCGAAATATGAAGTAGTCTCGGGTTCAATGAACAAAAGACTGTGTAAGCTAATCCTTCTTCTTTCTCTCTTTATGTCTAATCCGTAATGTCGAGTAAGATTAAAGACAAAAAATTGTTGGAGCAATGTCACGGATTTATTTAATCCACATAAAGCCGATTACGTCTATAAAACTAATCTTTTTACTGGATTACACGTGAGGATACTTATTGCCATGCAGTCATCTTACATTTACCAAAGACATAAATTACTAGTCGAAAGGTCGTTATGTATGTGGTGTACGTACGTGTTTTTAAATACGTGTGATTCATATTTTTTTATCCGTAATCCGTGAAGGGAACAGTGGAAATATAAACGGTGAACGGATTTTTTGACGCTAATACTAAATTAATAAAATATCTGTAAGGTGTATGCTACTCGAATAAGAAATTCTATACTTTAGTTATATGAAATGTTCGTATTTATATCTCTACTATACTCTCACGTGGTTTGTATATATACATATACATATATATATATATATATATATATATATATATGTATATATACATATATATATATATGTACATATATATATATATACAATTATTTTTATTATTTTTAAATATAATTATAGCAGTTACTGAATACGTCAAGAAAAATAAACATTATTGTATTACTGTAATAAAATAATTTGATATTCGTTGATTTTATTCAAACTTACATATAATTGTATACAAAACTTATATAGATATTTAAAAAAGTCAATATTATTTTTAAAAATACTTTTATGTACAGAAAACAGTCATTGTTTTGTATATTTTTTACTATTAAATAATAATTTAAAGTAAGTTAGTGACCTTAAAAGCCTGTAACCTATATTCGTATGTAAATAATTAGGTTAATTGGTATAATTAGAACAGAATAGAAAGTAACATTTTTGGTATAGATACTTGGTATAGGATACTTATGTAATCGACACCAAATTAATAACATATTCATATAATAAATTATTTTTCCACACATCAAAGCTTTCAAGTAAGGACTAATGACCAAAAAACAATTTTAGTTTCAATCAAACCACTATTAATTTCAACAGATTTCTATATAAATCAAATCAAATAAAATAACGTCTATGTAGGACATGAAATAATTTTGGTTACGTAGCAACCAACATACAGATATTTTGACATGTGAATGAGCGAAACAACGCTCACACAGATATGAATAATTTGTACAGACAATTCTTGATTCACTACATGTAATTCGAGTGCTATTAGCAAATCGCAAATCCGCCGCCAAATGGAGTGAAAACCCAATAGCAAATCCTACGTAGCTGTAGTAGACGTGTGGAACGTTCAAATAATGTACGGCCAACGAAAAATTTACATGCACGTATTTTATCCCATTATGATTCATTTTTTTATAGTCCATTATATATCGATCTATCTCCAAATATGCACACACAAAAACACACATTCATATATATATATGAAAAAATCTATTCACCAAATAATTATTTTCATTTTCCTATACATTCAAATCAAAGAGTTAAGCAAACATTATAATTAGAGCTTATTAAATAATTAAGTTCAATAAAGAAAAAGAACAGTAATGACTTTTATTTTGATAAAAGTAATATAAAATAATATAAATTACTTAGAAGAATATTGATTTTGAGTTTTATTGGAAAAATTACGAAAATAAATTACTAGAATTTAAAAAAAAGAAAAATAAATTGATAAAACAATGCAAAATGTCTGACTTAGTCTTCGAGATTAGGATTAAAATTGAATAAGATAAGACTGTACTTAAATTTCATAATATAAGTTTAAAAACAATATGTTTAATCAGTTACGATTATGAAGAATAAATATTAATAAATAACAATAATTTTATAAATAACTAAAGTTTAGGATAAATTTAATTATTTAACGAAAAAAAATGAATTCAAAAAATGTATTAGCAATTAGAAGTTTTAGATGTTGATAAAGATGGTATTTAAATAGTGAATATTATTCTATTTGAAATTAAATAAAAGAAATATTTTTGAAAAACTAATCAGCATATAAAATATAAGAAAGACGAGAACAACAAATTCTTTCATACGAAAATATGCAGAAGTAAAATTTAATTGTTTTGGAATATTTTGTATAAACAAGTATATTGTTAAATTATAAATTGTACTTATAATTCCGCTTTGAATTCACTGTACTTACTAAATAATAAAAAATAGTAAAATATATTGTTTTTATTAAATCCTGAAAAATTCAAACATATTTTAATTATTCATTTCACAATTACATTTATTTTAATTGTCATAATTATAGAAAAAGTTGTTAGGAATTATTATTTTTATTTACAAATAACATTACTAATAAAATGATATTCAACATAAAATAAAAGTAATAAAAAAATATAGCTTTATTTTTAATAAGATATAAGAGACAACAAAAGTTTTCTAATAGAAAACATATTGTTTGCATGCGATTTACTATTTAAAAAACATAAAAAGATTTATATAATCACTCTATTTTAAATAAACTTATCCATACTTTTATTAAACTCTGAACGTATCAGAATACATAAATAATATCTTTCTACTCTACCCACGTGGATAAATAACTTTATATCCTACAGTTTTTCTTATTTAATATTTCCAGCTATTTTATGTATACATATATATATATATATATAGAAGGTTGGAATTTTACACAAAATATAATATTAATTAAATTGTAGAAAATTTTAAACCTGCAAAGTTAAAACCCAGTAGATAAAACTGAAGTGTTAAATAGTATCTCATAATATTATTCTGAATACATAGAAACATTAAATTCATAACAAAATATATTTTTTACATTATTTATTAGTGTAGATTTGATAAAAGTATTTTGATATTATATATAAATATATATATATATATATATATATATATATAGTTTACTCTAAATTTTGGATATATACTAGACACTGGGAGAAATTTAACTGTGGTCCCAGAAACATTTATGTTTTTATATTAATAATGTTAATTACATTTCACCTCATCATTTTTTATACACAAATTATCTAAATATTATATTTATATACGTTTTTGTCAGTATCCTTGGAATATTTAAAAAATATAATATATATATATATATATATATATATCCATAATGAAGATTATTAAAAATAATAATCAGAATTCATCTATTATTGACTATTTATATTTAGAATATAACATAAAGTAGACAGTCATATCTGTGTCAATAATCGAAAGAAAAAGGTTTATCATATAGTTGAGAAAAGTATAATTGTATTCTGGATGTTTATTGAATGTTACTAATGACTTTATATGTCATTTTCATAAAAGATGTAACAATCAATAAAAGCTGGAAAAATTAAAAAAAATGTCTCTAATAAATATGCTTGTAGAAAGGGAATAAACTCTTTTGTTAGCCATGAACTTGGACAAACTGTACATGTGGATGAAGAAGCTTATCCGGGGTTGCTACGAGTAACGGAAATGTGGTTAGGGAAGGATTGCACGAACGTCAACTATAGCTACGTTTATACTTTATCCAATACAATCACTGCAAACTGTTTGATTTGGATTTATGATTTATAGTAAAAGTTCGCAATTTAATATTTTTGATTCGTATTTTTATTTTGATTTATTGCAATTGTACAGATGATCAAATGCATGCATTTTGCATACACATATATTTAGAGATGATGAATGTATGTATATATAATTCTAAGTTAAAATTTAAAAATTATTTTTGATGAAATGAACGTGTAATAACTACATGATTTAATACGTATTACATATTTGATAACTGAAGTACATTGATAATTTTATTATAGTTTGTCTTTCTAAAAACTCAAGCAAATTAAATTATTTACTATTGGTACTGAAAAAAATTATTTATTTAAATGATGTTTGTACGTACTATTCTAATAATTTCAATATATTACAAATGAATTTGAAAAGGATTTAAAAAATCAATGACACTTCTTTGAAAACAGTTTGTGTATATATATATATATATATATATATATATATATATATATATATATATATATAATAAGTAATTCTTTTTCCCTAAAAGTTTAACTTTATTCCCTACAAAAGCTCTATAATTTAAATGGTCTTTTAAATTACATTACGCGAACATGGATATACATAAGTACACTCACAAACATATACATTATATATATATATATATATATATATATATACAAACATATATATTTATATACATGTATGTATGTGTGTGTGTGTGTGTGTTTTGGATGTATTTATTAATATATTTTTTTTACTATTCATCTGCAAAAACTAGAACAAAATAATAAGCACTGAAAAACAACACATAGTTTATAAATATATTTATTTTTTATCAACAATACCATATCTAAAATTATAGGTATATATATATATACACATATATATATATATATAATATACATATATATATATATATAAACAATATATATATATATACATATATATATATATATATACATATATATATATATAAACAATACATACATATACATAAACAATATATACATACATATACATAAATATATACATATATACATACATATATATATATATATATATATATATATATATATATATATATATATATATATAAAATATATATATTAAAACTTACTAATAAACAGAAGAAGAAAACAATATATCTTTACAAATAAAGGTTTATGAACTGTTAATGACTGAAAGTATTTATTTATCAACATTACAAGAAAAACTTAAATAAATTATATGTAACAGCTAAAAGAAAATTCCTTGGAGGTGAAATAAATATATATTTGTGTTTAATACATACATATATATATATATATATAAAATATACATAATATATATATATACATAACATATATATATATATATATATATATATATACATAATATATATATATTTATATAAATTTCATATTTCACTAACGAAAAGAAGAAAACTGTACACTTAACAAATAAATAACACTTTAAAGAATCAATTATTTATTTATCAACTGTATTTAATAAGACCTGTTGACAAATATGAAGAAATTGGCAGGTAATACTGCAGAAATCTAAGGTACTAGTAATAGTAAGGTAATAGTACATGTAATACATAATTTTGTAAAATGTTTATTCTGATATTTATTTACGAATTAAAAATAAATCATTTATTAATATATGCATACATATATATATATACACATATTAAGTAATATATATTACATATATATATATATATATATATATATATATATATATATATATATATATATATATATATATATAGATAGTTATAATAGGAAGTATATGTTAATGTATATTTTAAATTGTATAATTTACTATCAAAAATTTCAGATCAATAATATTTTTATAGTATTTTCGATAAATATGCATAACTAAAATATTTTTTAAAAAACAAATTGTAGGTTTTACATGTAAATTAAAAAAGATAATTACCAATATGGAAGATTCGATGATAACACATTTTTCGTAGAAAAAATTTTTCAACTTGTACTTATCACCAAATATATTTATACGAATATATTTATAATTCATACTTATTTTATAGAAGCTGTAAATCGAATTTTTTTATCCTGAGAATCTTTTATCCAATATCTGTTACCTAAAAACAATAAACAAGATATATATATATATATATATATATATATATATATATATATATATAAATACGTACATACATATATTTCAAAATAGTTGAAGTACCGAATTGGATTGTCTGCATTGGAACATGCATTTTGTAAAATGTATTTCCTCATCAAACGATGAGGAAATATATATATTTATATCATTTTGGATTTGCATGTATTTTTAAGATATCGGATCTACTTACCTAGTGAAGACACCTTCTTATAATAAGATATCTAAATATAAAAATAACTTTTCAACCGAATGTAAAACGATTACATTTGTCTACAGTGTTGTAATTGTGATCTCTAATATTAGAATTACTGATTATATAGTTACATATATACGATCCATTTCGTTAATAATATTGTATAACATCAAATTTATCATACAAACTAGTGTATTGTTTGACATATCATATAACCATTCATGTATTGTAGTTGTTTCAAATTAGATGTATTCATATATATATATAAAAAGAACTTAAATATTTATAAATATAATTTAAATTCATACCTGACGTTTTGAGTTTATTACATCGATTATAAGTTAATTACAATATTATTTCCAATTTTTATTTTAAGAATGCACTTCTAACTTTGTTGACTTTTATGACAAAAGACGATCACTTTTTGCAGTGCTTCAGCGCGTCATCCTAAAGAAAATAAATCGTTGTCATTCTGGTGTTGAATGAAAATGAGAACTATTTTTTATGTTGATTATGAGTTTAGATTGTTAAGATATACACTATTTAGTTTTAAATTATTTATGGTTAATCAATATGAAATACAGTATTGAGGTATTTTTGAAATATGTTGAATAATATCATATATATATATATATATATATATATATATATATATATATATATATATAACTATATATTAAATGAATGCCATATTCATAACAATATCCACCTAATCAGAAATAAATTATATATATATATATATATATATATATATATATATATTAAGTTAAATAGGAGGGTAGATACATTACTTGGCCCTGCAATATAATAAACACATGTATGTTATACACAACTGTACGAACATGTCTGTATCTATCACAACAGAATATTTTAACTGTACAGCTAAATAACTGGGATGGCAATAGTACGATACCACGCATCAATAGTATAACTTATTCCTGGCCCTATTTAATCCCTATATTAGGATTAGTGATAAAGCGGATCTACATCCCCGTATACGTCGCTACCCACCCTTCAACGTGAACACAGTACCACACGTATTTAGTCTGTATGTGTCATTGATTTACATTAAAAGCACTGATTGGAATTATTTATTTCGTTTTAACATATTAGATTATTATTTTTCTTTATAAGTAATTAACATATAATTGTTATGTTATTAAGATATTGAATTTGTGATACATATATGTAAGATATTAAAAAATGTGTTGTGAATTTGAAATTAATACTTTATTAGGAAAATTATTGTTATGATAGTTAAATTAACAAAGTTTATGCACAGAGTTAATATATCTATTGTGAAAAATGACCAAAACTAAACAGTTAAGAAATGTAATATTTGTTTATAACATACAGAACATGTTTTGTTCACAGATAATGATATAATAGAATATAAATATTTTTAAGATAGTATGTATTATTGGAAATAATTTTATTTTCATAATTTGAATTTATGAAATATTTAAATTTGTGGAGGCTATTTTGTAAATAACATAATGTACATTTTTAGTACAATATTAATTGACTGAATTTTATTAGTATTTATTATCTGAAATGATAATTGAAATTTATAAAATATTCTCATTTTCTATTATGAACTTAGGTGTTTTTAAGGCAATATATATTATAAGAATTTAAAAATATTTAGTTACAAAATTAATTATATATAATAATTAAAAAATAAAAAGCTCATAAGTGAAACATTTATATTTTTCATACTTTCAGTAGGAAATTGACATGGCAGATTTTTAACAAAATATATAAGCTGAAAATCTTTTCAATAATTTATTTTACTCTAAATTTATATTATAAAAAATTTAGCATATGACTATGTTATAATGTATGTATTAAAAACTTAATTAAATTTGTAATGAAATGTATGCCGATCTATGTATAATAATATACATCTATATTGGCGGATGTTTTATGCTCGTATGCATGGGTGGATTGGCGTGCGACCCCAACATATCTACGGATTAAGCGATCATGGGGATTAATCAGGCTCTCAGCTTAGCCGGCTTTGGGATTTTCACTCCATACAGAGCGAGTTGCTGTCGCTGTTGTGCTCTTTGTCCAACAAAATCGGTCTTCATTAGATTTTTTCCCTTCAAATGAAATTATATTCCCTTAATGGAATCTTTTCGAAAGTAGGTAAAGATCTTTATCGATTTTGATGTTTACTTGCGAACAGATTATATATATATATATCATATATCATATATATAATTTTTTTAAACATAGATCAGTAAAGATTACTGAAATTTCCAAATATTGCAACATTATGTTCAAATATATGTTGTTGAATGTTTTATTACTTTGTATGCTTTTTAAATTCGTTTTATATTTAATAATTTTAGAATGTAATTCAGTTTATATTTAATATAAATAATTATTAATATTTTTTGTACAATTTACATTCAATTTTCATTTATTAAATATTTATTTACAATTCATCATTTTTTAATATGTACTTTTTAATTCGTATATAAATTAATCTTTGACATTTTTTTCTGTTTGTTAACTATATTCTTCTAAAGTTGTTTATAATGTAATATAAAAAAATCAAATTATTATTTTATTTATTAATGATTACTTATAATACAATAACAGAATATTAAAATAAAAATATAATGTAAAATTAGTAATTATCAGTACCTATGTATGCATTATTTAAGATATATGATATTCATAATGTTTATTATTTTTATTATAGTTTATATCTATCTATCTATCTACATATATATATATATATATATATATATATATATATAGAGAGAGAGAGAGAGAGAGAGAGAGAAAGTACTTTGATAAATTAGTTTATGGTATATATCTAACATATAGTATAATCTTCTTAGACAGTAGAGAATTTAACATTTTTTTAACAACGATATCTACACTTTTTAAATTGATATTCATTTGACCATTTTATAGAACCCAATTATTATTAGTAAATTTATTAATAAAAGAAAACTCATATTTTTTAAACGATTCTACAAATTAATAGTTAACATAAAATATATAACTTAACATCCAATTTAATATTGTACGTTTTACTAAATATTTAGTTTTTAGTTCATTTCATGATTAATTTTAATTGTTTACGTATTATTGTTATTCAGTTCTCAATAAAGTAAAACGAATTAAATTTTTAATATGTTACTTGGTGAAAATAATGAATTTATTATAATATATATATATATATATATATATATATATATATATATATATATATATATGTATATATATATATATATATATATATATATATATAAAGAGAGTGAGGGGGGGAGTAGTTTTATATAATCTAACGACCAAAACGAAATTTATTTATAGTTCAGGTGGCAATTTTTCGGTTAAAATACGAATTTATTTTTTATATTTTAGAATAGTACAAAGTTTGTAATACCAGTTTACATGTTCAAGTACCATTACAATTTTTAATTTTATTTGTTGACCAATGAAATAAACAAATGATTCCACTTTCGCCTTTATTGAAAAATAAATCACATGTAATTAAAAGTGTATAGAATTGTTAATTAAAACTCTTTTCGAAACATATAAGTGATTATACTAAATGTAAGACGACTTCCATTTATACTATACAGTTAAAATAATCCGTCTAGGAAAAGTCCTGTGAAGAAATGATTAAGTAGAAGACACGCGTACAGATAAATTCATTCGGTTGATAGTTATTTGATGGTAAGCATTTAAATTTGTCTCATATTATGATGTTGTACAATAGTTCCCCTGTACCAAGCTGGTTGATCTGTGACTAAAAAGTGAAGGCAGAGTTATCTTAGACCGGGCGGCTCACATCGGAAGTTCGAAGATAAGTAATACGGATTACAGAAAGCAACGCAGGAAACGAGATAAACGTTCCAATCCGCCACGTTTGTTGTATGGGTGCGAGTGAGAAATTGCAATCCTCCACGTCGGATTTAGAACCGTTTCATTCTGTCATTTAATACTATGCGCATACATGTTTGTATGGCGAAAATGTGTCTCTCCAGACCGCAGCTTGCGTGAATGCATACGTATACCGTTGCATGGATAAAAAGTTGAGCACGATTTTCAAATATGGAATGGGAATATATGCGCACAGAGATTGATATGTAGTTTTTACTTGCTTCGCGTTTATTTGAATGAAGTACTTTTTATTATGAAATAATTTCATTGCTTGGTTTACTCAGGATGATTAAGATGTATTAGAAATATTTAAGAGAGTGAAGATAAATATGTTATTATTTCTATATAAGATTTTCTATAGCTATTTAATATATTTAATACATTTCATTCATTTTTTCTTTAATATAGCGATGAAAAAGATTGTAACTTTATGTTATTTAATTGCTATTTTGATATAGTGTTAAATAATATTTAATAATATAAAATACTCAAAAATTTTTCATAAATTAAAATATTATTAAATTATAATGTGATGTCCAGAAATAATTATAGATGTATATGTTAATAATTTTTAACTATTTCCTTATTTTTATTTTTTTTACTTAGAATAAAACATAAAAAAGGTATAAAACAGGGTATTCCTTGCTTTGTTAATTGAATATAAATTGTGAATTGTTTAAATATTTCAATGATAGACATGTTTATTATATATATATATATATATATGTATATACAAATATATATATATATACATATATATATATATATATATATATATATATATGTTAGTAATGAAAAAGAACTATAAAATCAACTTAAATTTGATCCTATTACGCATCTAATTATTCTAATCATAATTTAAATAATTAATTTACAAATACGTATGTGTCTGTTGATGGTTTAACCACACAAACTGATATAGTAGAACTAAGCTACTATTCACTCGACTAATACATCAGATTATTAATAAAAGGGTAATGTAATAATACTTGGTACAATTTGTGAACGTTGTTGAATCTATGAACTGGAAGGCGTCGGACGTGATCAATGTCAATAGGTTGTTGTCAGTGTTTGTCGCGTTCGACAATTGTTGAATAATAAACCTATATTTACGTCGATATCTATGTGAATAATGCATGTGTGGATTGTTTGTTGTTTCCTTTATTTATTAGGTATAAATAGAAAATGATAATTATGAGGTGTCGTTTTGCTTTAACTGAGTTTGCATCTGATGTACCTTATTTTCCAGTCATTCATCCCCTACGCCGAGGTCAAATATATATATATATATATATATATATATATATATATATTTATTTATTTATATATAGTTCTATATGTATTACTTTTTAGAATATATCATGCATTTTGTACCTAATGTATACATTTCTATGCAATTAATTAAATATTTTTTAAACATTATCTATTGTTATCCTCCTTTAATAATATCACATTTACAGAATAGAGACCTGAATTTGTTATAAGCTAGCAAACATTTCTTTTTCTTATCAGTACTTTGCGCTTAAAATACCTCGCTCTTAATTTCTGGTTAGATAGTTCAAGTAAGTGATAGAAGACCTCAGGTGTGAAAGTTGGAAATTGAAGTAAACTAGAGATTTTAGTTTGCATACATAAATCATTAGTATATTTAAGTCACCCAGCAAAGAAGGAATTTAATAATGGAATAACTTATTTTTTCTGAAACAATTATTATGTATTAAAAATTATATTAGTAAATTAGAAAAAAATAAAATATGATACAATGAAAGCCTTTAAGAATAAATTAAATAGAGTATTCATTCAAATCAAAATAGCGTTGTTCCTTCTGAAATTTCTACCACTTTCCAGGTTCGATCAAATATATTATTAATAATAATAATGAAACTTATTATTATTATTATTAAAAACATATCGATTTTTACGATAATTATAGTGTAAGAGAATTATTTCTTTAATATAATTAACATCTTAAATAACGAATAAGTATTTATGTGAGCAAGATCCCTTTCAAGTATTTTGAAGAAAATATTCAAAATAGTCAATAACCTTATATATATATATATATATATATATATATGTATGTATGCGGTGTTTTTATTTTTAGAAATATTTAAATAAAACGCAATCTTTTTTAAATAAATAAATAAGTAAATGAAATAATGATGTTGAACATAAAACGACGATAAAGTCGATAAATGGTACATTTCTCTTATTAATAAAGTATGTATAGATTTTAAAGTGGGTACAAAAAATATGAACGATCGAGACGATAATTAAAAGATAAAAAAATTTACTAAGACGAACATCAAATCAACGCTACACTATTTACAACAAATGTATTCAAAGCAGAACGGTGTTATTAATTTTAATCCCTTAAGAATAAAAGCGTACGATATTTTGCTTTTCATAAAATAAATGAAAAGATTTTCATAGAACAATTTCTTCCACTTAATACTTGGCGCCATTATATCAGTACGCTTATATGGCTTGTTGAGAAAAATGATTGGTAAGAAGTAAAAGCAATGGATCCTTTATGTGGGAATTAAAGCGTCCGTTACTGTACCTCTCTTAAAATATTTATTTCTCAATGGTTCGCATTAATTAGTTGTATCGTTAACGAAGTTAATCCTTGCGGCATCAGAAAGCTTTGCACAAGAAAAAACTTCCTTCTTTTCATTTTAAGGCCACTTTATGTTCGATAGCAGTGCTTATATATATATATATATATATAGAGAGAGAGAGAGAGAGAGAGAGAGAGTGGCAAGAAACTTAAGGAAGCCTGAAATTGATGGGGTATATATATATATATATATATATATATATCATTAATTTCTTTAAAAATCACTATCCTTAAAAATTCTATTAAAAGAGGGAGAATCAAAATATTTATAAAATTAAATGTTTGTATGCATATCTATTTGTATTTTATGGAACTGATAAAGCTACAAAAAAATTATGAAGCCAATTAGTATAGTTAAGAAAATGTTCATAATATATATATATATATATATATATATATATATATATATATTTCTTATATATATATATGTATATATATATATATATATATATATATTTCTTATATATATATATATATATATATATGTATATATATATATATATATATATATATACATATAATGAAATCAAGATCGAAATTTTCTTTGCATCATAGATATAAAGAATTCATTATATTTTATGTGTCAATCAATTGATCGAATTATGGTAAGATATGAACCTAATCTTATAATAACAATAATTGTAACACATAAAATCTAACAGAATCAACAAGAATTTATTCAAATCATTAAACAAATTACAAGATTACTTAAAAAGTAAATATTGAATCTATGTTAACTTAAAGCATTATGTATTTGAAAAAATCCAGTAAGATTAATTATTTCTTATAAATTTGCTAGAAATTTAGTCACAAACATAAATACTGATAAAAGTATGCAGGATTGTTTAATAAAATTCTTATATTATAAATCAATGTTAATATCAGTTCTACAATTATATAAATAATTCTAATTTTAATTAAACATGGAGTAATATATTATATATGAATAAGTTGAAATTTACTTAACTGAATTTCATGTTAAAAAATATTGTTTTAATCATCCAATATTAGAAAAAAATCGAAAGTTATGTACAATATAGTAAATTTTATTCGAATTGAATCAACTTAATAAACTATTTCTTTTTTACTTCATTTATTATGTAAATAAAATATCAAGAGAAATAAACATATAAAGTTGCCATATAAATATCTATGTTACAAGTTAAAATTAACATTAGATATAATGAGTGAGAACAGAAAAAAATAAATTGTTTTACAATTTCTCGTTTATTATGTTAAGGTAAATAAATTTATAATATGTAGTAAAAAAATGAAAAAAAAAATAAAATGACTTTATAATCTATTCTTGTCAAATACAAACTCAAGAAATATTAACATTGATGAATTTGGATATTAATTAATACTTTATATTATATTTTTTAAACATCTTCTATATTATACATTAGGAACATAGTAAATGTATTCTATTGCAACGTAATATGAAATTTCGAAGTCTAAATTCACATTGTAGCATATACGAAATAAAAAGC
Organism: Acanthacorydalis orientalis; assembly: GCA_034766995.1. Lineage (NCBI taxonomy): Eukaryota > Metazoa > Arthropoda > Insecta > Megaloptera > Corydalidae > Acanthacorydalis > Acanthacorydalis orientalis. The sequence goes on along the minus strand of CM068324.1, from coordinate 13,764,114 downwards.
AAAGACTGAATTCCGCGTTGATATATTTATCAAGATAACACCGCTGAAAAATCAGCGGTCGACCGTACTGTCAACCGAGGATGGTGTAGAAACATGAGTACAAAGTTGAAAATAGGGGTGGCGAAGTGAATGTCGAACGTTTCTCCGACAGACAACCTGTTGGACGGTGTGGAGGTGTGTCGACCTCAGCAACCGCCCCAAGCATAGATGGGGTTGAATCGCATCCCCGTGTCTCGTCTCTGCCTCAACACGTTGACTCGCCGCCCCGTCGCCTTGAAAAGTACGTAACAGATTGTTGGCCGTCGTGGTTCTATATATTCTTTGTCTTTCTTTTTCCCCAGTGTGACGGTAAGAGACTTGAGACATTTAGAAATATTTTCTGTAGGCGGTGTTAGTGGTCTTGGAAACACTTTGTTTGCGTGGTCACAATGATTGGCAGTTTAGACGTTCGTTAAAGGATGCCAATAAGCATTTGATTAACTTACAAATAGGGATGGTTCATATTTATCCCTTTTTGGGTTAAGTAAGATACATAAAACTACTAATATATCTTATCTGTAAAAAACAAAAATATCATCATTTTGTTCGATTTTTAATCACTTGAACTATTTTTATGAAAATTACAAAAAAGCTTTTATTTTTCATTTATGCAAGTATATTTTCCATTCTATGTATTTTTTTTTATTTTATTAACAAATGTTATATATATATATATATATATATATATATATATATATATATATATATATATATGTTCTTCCAATCAAATTTCTTATCTATATTTAATATATTTGTTTTTATCTTAATATATTTGTCTTAAATATATTCGTTTTTCATTATTTTTCTCTGAATAGTAAATTTTAATTTAAAAAAACTTTAATTTAAATTTTAAATTCTAAATCAATTGCACAAATAAAATATTTCATTATAATTTTTTATTAATATTTTATATTCAAAAAAATAAATATAACTTTTATTAGTCCTCAATACTATTATTTTCAATAAATTTTTAATAAAGTATATTTAATTTATTTTTATAAATAACACAACTCAAATGAGTATGTTAAAATTTTAACCGGTTTAAAATAATATTTTATTTTAAAATTAATAGATTTAAAAACTTGTTTAGTAAATATAAAAGAATTTGGATTCTAAAGTCTTAAAGTCTTAATAGTCAATATATTGTCATATATATATATATATATATATATATATATATATATATATATATATATATATATATATATATATATATTAAATAGTATAATAAGATAAATATTTATGATAAGAATAATGATGTAAATTAAAATTGTTCAAATTAATATTTTAAGAAAATAATAATAATGCCGTATAAACAAAAATTACATTAAAGATATGAGTGCAATACAATCATTTAATTTAACATATTTTTACTTTATTAATACATATGCTTCAGAGAATACCCTTACATCTTGTGAAATACTTTTTTTTTTCATTAAAATCTATTATAAAAGAGAATTATTGACATTTGAACACATCTAATTGATTATCAGATTAAGTACTATTTTAAAAAATATTTTTTAATTTTACAAGAACAGTAATTAATGATTTATTATAAATCATTTGAATTTTTTTCTTTTAAAACATGTAATTTTCATTATTTATCCTTTTTGGAGTTTATTTTAATACCTTCTAGAAATCCATTAATAATTTACTGTACACACACACGCATATATATATATATATATATATATATATATATATATATATATATATATATATATATATATATATATGCTTAATGAGAAACAGTTGGGGCCATCTTCCAATAAATGTAATTATAATTCCGGATGCACTAGAACAAAGGGTTCGGAAAAATGTTAGTCGGAGACTATAATCATGTTTATAATAATTTAATTTTTTTTCTTATTAAAAATATTTCTTTTAAAATACTGAAATGCAAAGTGTATACGTACAAGTTGATGCTATATATAGGTTGAGTACATTAATTATGCAAATGCTTTTTATTTTATCGACAATAAAATAGTATAATGGGTTAATTAAAATTAATTAGCGTCCATGCTAATATATTTATGGAACATTTAAAAGTTAGATGAAAATTTTTTTTATTAAATTATATAAATAAATGGTTTCATTGAGTTCCATTTTCAAATTTCAATAAATTAATAAACATTGGACATACGCAAAAAAATTTGATTTGGATAGGAAAAATATTATTTATATTTAGTAGATACTTTTCATTTTTATATTTACTTAGTGATAAAAAAATATTAAGTGGCTTTTGTTCTATTTAAAGTGTGTGTATGTTTTTAAATCTATTAACTGGAGTTTGTTTTGTCGTTATGATATAATAAGTATGGCTTTAGCTTGTTGAGTTATAAAAAATATATAAAAATAATTAATTTATTTTTTAAATTAATGAAAATGAATAGTTTGGCGCAATTAATATGAAAATAAGGTAAAAAAATATTCAATTATAGAAAATCTAATCTTAAATTTTAAAGTTATTTTTAAACATATTTTAATTATAGTTATTAATAAAGAAAAACTTTATTATAAAATTAATAAACATATAGAGTTTATAATCATATTAGTCTAACTTATATACTAATATGAAAATCAATTAATATCCATAAACTATTGATATTTATAACTGATATGAAAAAAGTTTAGTTTTTAAATATTAAAGTATCTTTTTTATAGAAAGCAATCAGAACTAGTTAATAAAACAGATATTTTAAAATATAAATTAAATTGATATTTCTCATTAAAACATATTTCCGGTTAAATATATAAAATAACGCTACCGATTACACAGAAATATGCCAAATTCTCAAGTAAATACAGTGAAAAAGTCGTAATTAAAAAATAATATGTCAGTTCATCATTTCATATTTCAACACTATTTTTATTCAAATGACATAATTTATCTATCAAATTTGATAGAGAGATAAGTTTTATTAAAGATAAATATTATCACTTTAAATATTTTACTGAAAATTTTCATGAATTTATACATAATAAATTTAGATATTTTATTCGTAAATATGAAAAATATCTAGTTTAGAAAATAAAATAGTGATTAATAATCATCAAATATATTAGTAACAGGTAAAAATACCCATGCACATTTAAATATTTTATAACGTTAATTGAACATATATTAATTGACTTTAAACAAAATATATTTGGAATTAATAAACATTGACTTTATTTCAAAACAAAATATTTGCCATTTTAATTAATATTACAAAATTTAATAATTAGTTATAGAAATAAACTCCTGAAATATCCTTAATTAACTATCTAAAATTCAATCGGCCCATAATGAAACCATTGAATATTTAACGACGTAAATAAGTCGATTCTGTTTTTGACAATGATTCGCTTTAATAATTCTGCAACAATTTCTGCATAGATTAGTAAGTTTAGCGTATCGCAGGGGTTGTCCGAAGCCTCTAAGAAAGGGGCATACACGTAAGCACGCCACTAAGACAATCAGATATACGAGGAAAAGCAGGCCAGAGCTTTACGGACGGTCGATGTGTAAGTAAAAGGACGACCGGACGAGTCGGTTGGTAGCTGTGGATACAACACTGACCTGCAGCTGACCATTGATTTCGCCGGAGTAAAGCCGCCGGCATTAAACGTGTAATCCTAGTCCGATATTAAACCCGCGGTGTCCGAGCCTGGCGGCATTGTATTGCGCGCGTATTTGCATGATTTAGGTCAGCCGTCCTCACCCTACCGGCCCACGTACAAGCTTGTTCTGAACGGACACGACAGACATCCGCAGCAGTCGTCTTCTTGATATCACTTAAACGTACCTAGTATGAAAGACGAGTTTCCATTTTACCTTCATCTCACTTCATATTACACACGAATATCTATATTATGATAATGAATATTTATATTGATCGAATGCTGAGTTTATATCGGATCAGATTTGATGTATCATTCAAAAATATTGATTGTGTCATGTTTCACTTAGAAAGCGATTGTCTCGAATGCCTAATTAGATTCGATCTTGTCGAAGAAAATAAACATAAAGAATATAGAAAGAAAGAATAATTTAAATATGGTTATTAAAACTTGAATACTATGAACAAGAAGCAAATAATTTAGAGAGAGAAAAGTAAACATAAAATGGCAGAAAGGTATAATCAAACAGAAAATATTTTTGTATTTTAATCAAAAAATAACGTTGTAATTGAATTAATAATCGTGTCAGTATCGTTTTCAAGTTATAACATTATGATTAGTGTAGAATACAAGATTACAGAAACGTTACATATAAAAAATACAGGAGTATCTAACAAAAGCAATATATTATTTTTATACGCTATTTATTTATTAAGATCGGATGTTTTTTATACACCTAAGTTTTTAATAATAATTAAGAAAGAATGAAATATATCGAAGTTTAAAATGCATTGAAATATCGTGTTTTATATGAAATAAACGTATTTGCTTCAAGAACGAAATAGAACAGAAACATTGTGTAGACGAAAGGCTCCGGCTAATGCGAGGATATTTTAAACGTACATAAATATCATTAGGATTCACACAATCCTTCAGTGCAGATCCCAAGTCACATAGTACAGATTTGTCTGTCGTTGGTTTAGCACTTTAACACATTCCGTTCATAAGCTGTGTACATGTCGTAAAAGCGATACAGCTTGTTTATTTGATCCGTGTCAAATCTATCGAATTTCCATTTAGTGACTGAAAATAAAGTATAGATGTGTGTAACAGATATTGATTATTTTTAATTCATTGAAACTATATTTTTTATTTGAAAGTTTTATAATTTTATATATTTTATAGATTGATTTATTTATATTTATATCTAAAGTAATATATCGTTAATAAAATCAATATGTTAATATAATTTATTCGTTTAAAATATAAAAAAAATATCATTTCAGAACTTATTTTATTATGAAATATAATATTCAATTCTCACTATGAAATAACAAAATAAAACTTATTGTTATTAAATAGATTTGTTGAAACCAATCTATTAAAATCTCTTTTCTGTTTCAGTCATGACAACTAAAAAATTTAATATTAAAAAATAGATGGTTTATGATTTCAATAAAAGTTTTCATTTCAATAAATACTATAAATATTAATAACTTTATAGAAAAAGCTCTGGTACACATTTTATAATACATAGACTTGTTAAGGTTTAGTTGTAATATTATACTTCCTAAAGGAACTTCACAAACATAACACATTACAGTTGTTTATTAGAATTAGGTTCTTGTACTGTTATATTTTAATAGATATAGATTTATATTTAATGTATGAGGAATCAAGTAATACATTTATCTGACTCAGTCATATTTCAATATTAGAATTTGTTTAGAATTTTATAACATTAAAAATGTATATTAAACAACAAAAATATTCTAAAATTGATCAATTTCTCTATTTAATTATTGTTTGTATAATTATCTATAAGAAATATCTTACTCATCATTGAGAATTAAATTTTAGTACCAAGAAAAACATAATTTAAGTTAATTGTAGATTTATCGAACAATATGTACAGAATGATTGATTATTGTTATTGATAATAATTATGTATTTGTATTATTTCAAAATACATTTATTATATATTAAATATACATAATTATAAAATTCGATCCTATAAAACATGATGAAAATGAAATTTATGGTTAAAATGATTCAAATAAGAATAGTGACTGAACTGATTTAAATTCGTGTTTAAAAAGTAACGAATTAAAAAATAACAAGCATCCTTGTATGTATAATACATGTTAAAAACGTAATATACTTATGAACAAAATAAGAAAAACGAAGCGAATGGAAATAATATGTACGGTATACGGGGAGAATAGACGTGGCAGCGCGGTTCAGTTCAACTCCTCCGCCCGTTTGCCTTATATGTAAGTAGCGCTGGTTCCTTAAATCCCCGTTTCAAATCCAGCATAAAATCGTATTAGCACTGCTAGGGTGGCGTGGAACAGAGATGTGGAGGTTGAGGGCGGCTTATTGTATTGCGATTCACAGAACCAATTCGCCCTTTAACACAACATACGAGGAGTTCTCCTTATTAGCGGTTACTGAAATCGTTTCATTGTCACAGATACTTATGTTGCGTGAACGAAGAATTTTACTAGTAATATATAAGTACATACATTCAACTAAAGTTTGTATTAAGTAAGTGGCTATGAATCAGTATGTGTATAGCAGAATTTAACGAAGTAATCAGAATCAGTTTGTTAACTGAAATATTTTCCATGAACGACGGTTCTAGCGATTCCAATATTTCCAGTCTCAACTCATTTTACTTTACAATATATTACTATATAGAAGAAAATTATCGAATAGATACACATAAAATATCTTATTAGCTATTTGAATTTCATAAGATGCTTTTATCCTTCATAACTATTACTTTGTTATACGAGTATTCATAAATGTTGCAGGAAAACTGAAAATCAGAAAAGCTTTCCATGTTTTTAATAGTTAAAGGAAATTATTTTACTGAAACTATGATATAATTAAGTAGTATAATTATATCATAGTTTGCAAAAATAGACACAGTGCGATTAAATACTACTTTATAGTTATTACAATATTCTAGTAAAAAATAAACTACAGATTTATTTTCATCATTACAAGTATAAAAATATGTTCTACTGTTTAAAAAGCGATTCAGTGACAAAAGTGTTAAGATATTTTAACAACAGAGAAATATAAATTAAAAAATAATTCTACAATTAACTTATTATATAAAAATTTTTATCTCTAATTGTTTTGTATTATACTTTGAATTATTTTTATTTTTATATTTAATTTATTTATGGTCATACGATTCATAGATCTTTTTTCACGTCTTAAATAAATTTAAAAGATTAATAAATTTCATCTCTTAAATAAATTTAAAAGATGAAATTCAAACTGGTTATATTATTTTTAATAATATTTAATACTCAATTTATTATCAAACAACATTTTAAAAACATTTTGTATTTTTTTAAAGGTTATAAATTTATATATATATATATATATATATATATATATATTAATTTACATATAGATAATATATATTTTCAAATGAATTAAATTCATATAAAATTATTTTTTATTTAGATTATTCCTACGTTATTCAATTCAAGACCGATTCTTATAATCTTTAAAGTGATTTTTTTTATTCACAACATTAAAGCAATAGCACTGAGATGTAAAATGAACACAAGAATCTTTAAAATCTACAAAACCCAGGTGGGCCAATAATCCTCGATGAACTTTTGTCGTAACGCTCAATATTGTAGATTAGTTTGATCCTTGAGGGAGGGTGGGATTCGTTGTATGTTCGTCGACTAGAAAGTGAGTAACGGTAGATTGGCGTATCGGTTGCGGAAGTGTGGATGCATTTACAAAAGATCTAGAGGGATGGGTACACGTAATATCAGATAGATGGTGTGACGTGGAATGGTAGATGCTGAAGGGGTTAGAATGTGGATATTCTGGGGAGTTGATTGTCGGAGGAACGAACGCGGGCGGGACGGTACACTGGTAAAGCGTCTTACACAAGAGCTTAATTCTTGTTAGTCTAAAGTTTTAATTCACACTACTTATAGTTAAGAGTTTGCTCAGGGTATGGAAACGAACGAGTTCGGACGATGTTAAGAAGTGCGGCTACGTTGCTGTATGGAGATCATGCGAAAAATCCGAATTATATATTGTACGTTGAGTGTGTGACGGTATGGCTTGCTTAAATATTTGTTATAATATAAGATTTACAAGAGCGCATCTTCTGTGCTTCTCGAATTCACATCTCATTGTTTTTTGAAGAACTAATAAAGTCATTCTAATCTCATACCATTCGATTTACATTAAGAATTATGTGTCACTTCAATGAAATATATATGATTTTAGTTTTATAATTTCGCACATGATCATTATTTAGTAAATGCAAATACAACTAAATATATAAGTACATGTAAACTTTCATATATATATTTAAACATTATTTAAAATAATTAATATATTATTTCTTTTTAATTCAATCACATCTCTATTACATATCTTTATATTAAAAAGTATAAATCAATGAAAAGTATTTTTTTAATTAATATGATTTTGTAAAGATTTAAGATTTACAGAAATATTAATGACATAGTCTAGATTTGAAGTCTTAGATATTAATTTATAATTCATAATTTGACTATTAAATTATTAAAAGTATTACATAGTACATGTACCTCGAAAAGATTTTAATAACATTGTACATAAAAAAATAAAGATCACATAAACCTCAGAACACTATACACAATTATTTAATTTATGTTTAAAAAATAATCTTTTTTTGTACACAACATTATTGATTACTTGGCTAGTACAATATAATAGAGTGTAACTTTAAATTTGAATTCATAATACTTATTTTTTTCTTTATTTTTAATCAACTGATATTAAGAAAAATACCTGTTTTAATCTTAAGGTTATATATATATATATATATATATATATATATATATATATAGTATAGTTTATTTTATAAAATATGAATTTGTGCCAATTTATATATAAATGCTGTGTAAAAAAGATAATTTTCTTTTTAAATGTTTACCTCGGTTATTAGATTATCTTGTTTATAAAAATATAAGATTTAAATCCAAAGTTTAACGAAAACATATTGTTGTAATTACTGTGTAATACTGAAATATGACTGGTATGTAAAAATACTTAAACAGGTTATTCGAATTTTTTTAACTAATATTAATTTTCCTATAGAATATTTATGTTCTTTTCGATTAAAATTAGCTTCATCCTTGAGAATATTTAATCTATTAAGATATTTTCAAGGGTTTTTTTAATGAATAATGTTATATTAAAAACATTAATTTCGAATTCTATACATATCTATCATATACTGAACACAATCTACTAATATAGCATCATATATTCATATCTAACATCAGTTGTAAATTTTTGTATAAATATAGAATATTTCAGTGAAAAGGGTCGAAAAAAGGAGGTACTTAAATGAAATATTTTTTTATAAATTATTAATATTTTGTCTACTTCCCTTTTAGCGAGGTATATTAATATACATTTATTTTTAAATTCCTTTAAATGATAACTTTTGCGATAATATATAAAAACATAATATCTCCGCTAAGAAACAGAGCTCGCGAACTCCGATTTGCGTCTTTCAAGTACACGGCTTTGAGTGAGGATAATGTCAAACTGAATTCGAAGATTATAGCAACCGATGCGGGAAAAGTTTAAGGGGTGATATAACTGACTGGCGATAGCAAGAACACTTCATCTAAACAGAACAACAGTCATAAGTAGTAAAGTATTGGTTGATCATAGTAAACAAGCATCAACATAATATCTTTTGATTATAATTTAATCTTTAATGATTATTCACTATAGTTTTTTTCAAATCGTTTCATATTATTTTATCATTTATCTAACATTTAGTAACTTACTAACTTTCATCTTTGCAGCAAGTTTTTTATGATGTTAATTGGTTTTAACTATTTCTAATATTTCATAGAATTATGTATTCAAATTATCAAAATATAAGTTTATGTATATACAATTTATTAACTTTTTCTATATTTTACATTTTGTGTTCAAAAATATATTTTAACTTACCACCTTAGATATAAAGTTATCAACTATTTTACATTTATACATATATATATATATATATATATATATATATATATATATATATATATCATTTTTATTAAGCATTCAAGACTCTCATTACTTACTTTTTAGAATAATAAACAATACAAGTATTAAAATTTGTAACCTCATAACTTGTTAATGATTTATATTAAATTACATTTGCGCGTATTGCCAATGATTGTAAGAGATATTCTCAAAAAAATATTATAAGTAAAAATGTTTTTTTTCTTGATATTACTCGTATATTCTAAATAAATGACTTTCTGATTTAAAACATATTCATAATAAGAAATTAATAAATAAAAAAATACTAAATGTTTTTATAAATTATTGTTGAACTGATAATAAGATGCTCATAAAACCATTGAAATAACATTTGAATTTTTTTTGGATAATATAGTTGATAAAAAAATATAAAAAATATTCGTCTATTATACTCGTAATCAAGTTTATATGAATCATACAATATTTAAAGTTTGTCGGTCGAAATTGTCTAACATTCTAAATCTTTACGAATTTTAAAAACGAGCCAAGAGATAAGCTAAAATCCTTTCAAAATAGGAATAATCCATATAAACTGACGTTAAGCTAAAGTCAAAAATACAAGTTCGCAATATTTCCTGCATATATAAAAGACTCAATGGGATCAATAATACTTCCAGTTACTTAACTTTATCATTTTGAACAGAAATTTCAGTACATGTATATATATATATATATATATATATATATATATATATATATATATATATATACACTTTGTTAACGTATATTTTAAAAAAATATCTATTCAAAATTAAGTAATATATCTGGACTATTATAATTGAAGAGACTTTTAAACAGTGTTTTACATCAATATAAATAAACAATTAAATAATAAATTTTTAGCAAAAAAATATTAGTCTTTAATAGAACATTTATTACTTCATACAATTAATGTATTTAAAAATATATTTTAAAATAAAAGCACTAAAGACAATATTCTGAACAAAAAAATATATGTTCTGAGGAAAAATATATTTATAATCCATCGCTTTAATTTATTTATTAGAAATTGTGACAAGCCGAACTTAATATTCCCCCTTCGACTTGTTAATATTCGTCCGATGAATATTCTTTCATTAATGAATGAGGATAATCCCCTTTAAAGAGTAGCTACCGTAGGATAAGACCGTAGACGGTCGCAACTACTCTGGAATAGAGGCGAATCGACATCTCTGACATGGATGAGGACAATGATGAATTCAGGGTGAATGTTAGTAAGAGGGCATAGTGGGTCACATCGACTGAAAGAGAATCAGAAAGACTTATTTCTCGCGTCGGCATTACTCATGTCGAGATCGGAACTCTTTGTTCAGGCATTAGAGTAAAATATTTTTTTTTATTAATCCGTAATGAGTGGTGAGCGATTTAGTTATCATACATACAAACCCTCATTTTGTTCTTCACATACTATAAACAGATTCGTTGCTCGATATTTGCATGTATAAAGAGGATTAGTTAGTTTATAATCGTTTACGCAATTGTTAAAAACAATCTCATTTTTTTAAGGATTTTTAATATGATATGTAATTAAATCTATTATATATAAACATAGTTTGTTTTATATACAACCTTTTATATATATATATATATATATATATATATATATATATATATATATATATATATATATCATAAATTAGTTAATTTTTAGTTAAATATGACAATCAGTATCAAAATAATTTTAAATACTATAGATAAAGAAAATTTAGACCAGTGAAATGAATTTAAGTTCTAATTATATATATATATATATATATATATATATATATATATATATATATATATATATATAAGTATAGTAAAAAGATATTCTACTTCTAAAAAAATAAGTTTTGTCAGAAATTTTAAAATTGAATCTATTTACCAAACTTAGTGTCAGAAAAACTATTTTTCGAATTAAAAATAACAGATTAATTAATTAATTTAAAAAAAATATACATCACTAATTCATTTCATTAATTATAAATTATAGTTTTTTATGAAAATGATATTATTGCATTTCAAATCTAAATCAATGAAATTTATGTTTTGTATATATTGTTCCTCAATTAGAGAAAATAAAAATTACTAATATATACATATATATACATATATATACATATATATATATATATATATATATATATATATATATATATATACACCCTTATATTATTATTTTAATTACTATTTTTTACAAACAAGTTTTTTATATACTTTGTGATTATAAATATTTATCATTATGTTTTGTTTATTCTAATTTTTGAGTATAGTTTTTGGATCAAAGCTCATTTGAATTTAAACTCTTTAAGGGTATTTTTTCTTTATAAGTTTCAAATACAGTGTTAACATATGATTAATCAAATACATATATAAGAGTACATATATTTATCACTAATTATCAAAGTATAGTATATATATATACATATATATATATATATATATATATATATATATATATATATATAATTCATTTAATTAACTGAGTATCAAAATATTTACATACGAGGAAAATTTCTAAATGTTTTTCTTTTCAAATGCAAATATAAAGAAATAATAATATTAGTTGTATATAATTTCGTATGTTATAACAATTCACAGTTAATGTTTTTTATTAAAGTAATATTATAATATATATATATATATATATATATATATATATATATATAATTTAAGTGAGTATATACTCTTGTAAAAAGGTAAATGATTAAAAACGAAATCATGAAATGCGAATGTTATTTTTTTCATTTGAAGGATTACTACGTTTATTTGTGATTTAGTTTTATCTCACTTCACTTGATCAACGTTCGTAGCAATAGATATTCGGTGGTGTTTCGCGTCTGATTTGCATAAAACGTCGTACAAAAAGGAATTCATTTTATAGACAGCACAATAATATTTACGTTTGAATCCGTAATCGCCTATTAAAGCAATACTTAGAGCAGGCGTATAGCACAATGGCGTTGAGTTCTTTTAAACCCAGCGTAGAGGGGTTGGCGTGGGGTGAGTGCAATGCTGGTACGGTGATTTGGCTTGGCCTCTTACATGGAAGATTAAATAATAATCAGATTTGCTAAAGATTTAACTCAGTTCTTCATGCCAGCGCTCATGTCTGTTACGCCATGCACCGTTCGTCATAAGCGGCACGCAAATTTTCTTGAAAATTAAACGATGTATTTTATGAAATGCAGTCGTTTATACCTTTTTATAATTTGCATTTTGGTCATCGGTGAAATGTTTCAAGATTTTAATTCAAACCATTCGTGTTTATAATTAAAATACTCGATCTATTTTTTTGTTTACACCCTTTAGAAAAATTATAAAATCTATAAACTTTTAAACATACTTATCCTTATACCAGTCAACATTTTGTTAAATCGATATTTAAATTTTAATAAATATGAAGGTATTTTCAAATTACATACTGAAAAGCTCTGCCTTATGTAAGAAGTTATTGCTGTATTTTATTTAAGTCGATTAAGAGTAATTTTCAGTCCAAAGTTTCGTAATGTCATATATATATATATATATATATATATATATATATATATACATACATACGTGTTCAATAATGCATTTGTTTAGAATTGAACTCAAAAAAATTGACTTTGTTACATATTTTTCATATCTGAGTTCTAATTTCATTAGTTCTTAAAAATATCTTCATTGATTTAATATGGTGTTTATTTGTATATTTTTAAATTCAATCGAATAAAAATGTACGTTTAAAATATTTTTTCTTGGTTCTAATTGAAGTAAAATGTAATTAAAACAACTTGTTTCTAATCAATATCTCATTTTTATAATTACATCAACATTTATTAAGTAAGTTTTTTTGAATAAAATAATATTTTTCTACACTAGAAAATAAATTGATAGAGCTTTTAAAAACAGAAGTACTAGTATATATATATATATATATATATATATATATATATATATATATATATATAAAGATGTTTAAAACTTAGAAAAAAATACAAAGAAAACAAATATTATTCCGATATAAGTGTTGTTTCGAACATTAACTCAAATTAAGTATACCAATATAGAAGAATATATATATATATATATATATACAAATCATTGTTTATGTATGAAGTTTCAACAGATATTAAATCAAATTTTAGTGAAAATGAATGCACACAATTACATGAACAAATACACACATACATAAACACGAACGTAACACATGCTTTATAACATCAAGTTTGGCTGATGTAGCGGTTACCTCCGATGAGTTGAAGACTGGAAGCCGTGTCGAGGATGTTGTCCTCATTCTTTAGACGCTCAGGACACCACCAACACAGGGCCGGTCGCCGGACCTGGATTAGTTGGTCGGGGATTAGCGACTAGTGGACTATACTACCGCTGTTCACTAAGCCGCCGGCATTAGGTGCTGGCCTATCCCATGCTGGCTTAGCGGCCAGTCAAAGGTATACAAGATAATACACACTGGAAGATTGTCTTTAAAGTTTCCCTACGTGTATATATATATATATATATATATATATATACATATATATATATATATATATATATATAACTATACATATATAACTATACATATATAAACTTTATTTATACGTGTAACAAGTATGTAGTTTGTTCTAACTATGACGTTATTCGCATAAACGCACATTTCCGTATAGATTGTGAACATTTTACCGATACTAATTAATTTATGTAAGATTTTAACTTTGATTAAATGGTATTGATTGATATTTACTTGAAGTTTCTCTAACAGTATTCTATATATATATATATATATATATATATATTTATATATATATATATATATATATATATATATATATATATGTTTAAATGATTATAACATTTTACATACTAACATTACGTTGAAACTCGTGAACAATTTATTAGTATATGTTATTAGAATGAATATTAAACAATAAAAAGCTTTGTGAATATTAATTAATATATTTTTTGTAATCAATTAAATTGTATAAAATTTTAGTTTAAGTTTAACATAAACTAATAATTTGTATTGAAAAATTTGATTCACTGAAATCTATTTACTAATTTTTATAATACTTTAAATAAGTAATAATAACAAACACATTTATAATTAGAATTAAGAAAAATATATAGATTTTTTTAAAATTATAATTTATTTCGTTACACTCATTAAAGATTTAAATATTGATTTATAATGAAGTTCTAATAAATTAGTACAGTACGATTTCAATAAAAAGTAATTTGTTTTATGGAGTAGTTAATAAACAAAATGAAAATAATAGCAGAGATGGTTTATATACAGAAATAAAAAAATAATGTTAGTAATTCTTAAAAAAGCAACTAAAATACAAATTGAATGAATACACTGTTTTAGACGATTATTTTCATAGAATGAGATAGAATGAATTTTCATTCAATTGCATTTAATTTAATCTCATATAAAGAATAGAATACTATATTGTCATATCTCTAATGACATTTTTAATAATATTACATGCACATGATGTAGTAAAGTATTATATATATATAATACTGAAATTATTTTACAAACAATAAATAAAAGGATAATAATGAAATGAATACTGCTGTATTATATTTGACAATAAATATATAAATAGACAGATAAAACAGAATGACAGGAAAATACTTTGATGTTAATATAGAAAAATAATTAGTCAAATTGAAAAAGGTATTTTTGTTTTATTGTGAGTTGTAATAGGATTAATATAAGTATATATATATATATATATATATATATATATATATATATATATATATATATAGTTTTTGATTCTAATTCAGTTTAAAAATGCGACAGTATATCAGAGAGTAATTGTGGAAATAATTATTTTGTTCATAGAAATTTAACAGTGATGAAAATACACTCATATATATATATATATATATATATATATATATATATATATACACACACACACACACACACATATATATATATATATATATATATATATATATATATATTAAACGATACTAAAGTAACGAAAAGCTATTATAGTTCAATGTTGAAGTGTAATTTTCGAAATAAATAGCATTATAAAATCTTCTCAATATGCACATGATATAAGTTGAAATCTACATGTAACGTGAGTGACGCGTTTGATGGAAAAGGGTGGTAACATTGGGTGGTGTTGTCGTTCTTCGGAGTATGTGGGGTTGTAGTGAGGTGGTGTGGTGCTTGCTGGCAAGGTGTACGTACGTACGTAGTAAGTAAGCAGGCAAGCAGGTATAGGTAAGCTTAAGTCAAGCTAACTAATCCTTAAGACGAGGACGTGCAATGTGGATCGGTAGCTGGTTAAAGCTCCGTAATACGGGCAAACCTTCTTAACCTAACAGGATTAGCATAGCAAGCAGTGCTCGACCAGTAAGCAGCCTAATACCTCACCTTCAACTCTAAAGTGTATATGTATTCGTGTCTATATATGTTACTATATATATATATATATATATATACAATGTATATAATTAATTTACATTTATAATAATATAAATAGTATTTCTATTGTAAAAAAATATTTAATGACAGTATATTCATCCCTTTACAGATTAAATTCTATATTTATATATGTTTGCACCTGTGACATAAACATTGATTTTAAAATGATGATTTTTACATTTACCTTTTATTTCAGTGTGTATATTTTTTATTTACTTTCTATTTGTAATATTATTTTCACAATGAAATATTTATAAATATTTTAATTACACAAAGGTATAGTGTAAATAATTTATCTTAATTATTCTTTTAAAATATATTTTCAATTGACCAATGATAACCAGATCGAAGTAATAATGTGATTGTATATAGGTTTAGAATATTTATTCTCGTTTGATCGCATATTGAAGTTGTGAAGAGTGTCCGCTATGTACTTAAATTGAGCCAACCCATAAACTTTTCACAAACACATCGTAACATTTGACAAGGGTGACATCACAAAGAAATAGTACGTCGCGGTATGAAATTGAACAACCGAATTTTCCACGCAAAACAAATGTTTTCTTATCAGCAGCGTTCACGTTTTATTATAAACTCGCTGCTATACAGACAACACAATTGTATAATGTGGGCTCATAGGCTTTCGTTCTTCATATCAGCGGATATATCATTCAAGTTTTAATAAATGCGGATATACCTTACTGGATTCCAGATTAAAATGATACATACGTTAGAGATAATGACTTTCTTGAAGTTTGTGTATTGTTTCACCCCTCACTTGTCGGAAAATATGAGTTATGTACACTTTTAAGACACCCTTGATATTCCTTTATGTGATATATTTATTTTAATTTAGTTTTCATTCAATATTACTGCATGTATGTATCTATTCTATCTATCTATCTATCTACCTATCTATCTATCTATCTATACATGTATATATATATATATATATATATATATATATATATATATATATATATTATCATATTTTTAGAATGTTCTTTATAATTATTAGTCATTGTACTTATATTTATAATAAAACAATAATAGAACAGAAAGGTTATGTATTTGTATGTATATATATATATATATATATATATATATATATATATATATGTTTCTGTGTGTATATGTATATTTTATACATTAAAGTAACAATAGAATTAAAAATAAAACTATACAGGTGTAATTTTGTATCAAAATGTTTTAATTAATTAGAAATAGAAACAGTTCACAAATAGGTTCAACAATAAATAAACAAGGAGATGTTTTAGTTTATATAAGATTTCATTATTTCACCACAACAGTTTCAATTATAAAAATTAGTAATGAAAATCTAACAAACATTAATGTTAACGATAAATAAGAAAATATTTGAAAATTTCTATTATCTACTATGAAAATAATTTAATATATTACGAAATTAGGTGATTGTAACAATTATTCCAAAATGTATTTGAGCTCAGTAAGTTTAAAAACAATATTGTTGGTTACTGGCACTTTATAAATAACCTAAACCTGAATTCACAACATATGAATCATAGATTCAGTGTACACATACAAATTTATATATATATATATATATATATATATATATATATATATGTCTTTATTGGTTCATTATTTGATGGGAGTACTAATTCAAATAATTGTGATTCTTAAAATTCCTCAAGTAAGTGACGTACATAAAGCATGTACACATACTCAAATATATATATATATATATATAATTTTCAAATTATGTGTAAAAGGAGAAAAAACATTATGTTACAAAAAATAGAAAAAATATATACCTATTAAAATAATAATTGTTACGAATTTATTATCCAAAATATAATAAGCTTCTTCAATCAACTATAAAAAAGATTATATTTTTCATATTAGTTTTTAAAGTGTGAAATTAAGAAATTCAAAAATAACATTGATATTAAGTTGTTAAAATAAAACATTTATGTAATTGTATAGTTTATTCTACAACAAATTTCAACGAGTGCAAAAAATATAATAAAAATGATCAAGTTTAAAATAATGTTTGATTGAAACTGAAAACATATGAATTGTGCATTCAATATATTCTATTATATTTGTTCATTTTGTATTAACTTATATATATATATATGTTGTATTTAGTAGGTTTAGTATTAGTAAATATTAAAAGACGTTCCAGCTTGATAAAAGAGGAACTGTATACCATCATCATAAGAATACATTGAAAATGATTTAAACCCTAAATTGACTATTTTTATTGCACAAACTCACAGTTATCTAATCACTGTTATATTGTGACATTATCGTTCGACACCAACAGTGAAATCCACGGCCACAAATAGCAGAAATGGATGCATAGTATATAGAGTAGAAGATAGTCGGCAATGATACATTCAGCGCACCTCGAATCAACATATATTATGCGAAGGGCGCGCGTTAGCATGTTTAAATGGAATAACGCCGTATTTCCGTAGCCGCTAAGTACGATTTCGATTTCCGGTGGGTGGTGGCATAACTATAATCTTTGTCCTAAGTACGCGTTGATGATGGATCCATTTATGTTCCCTATATGTTGAATATCGATATTACATTGCAGGGTATGGGGACACATTTTTTCATATGAGGATTGTATATGTATCTTCATTGTGTGTACATTATATAGTATATTTTGAGTTGAATATAAAAAAGAAAATAATGGAATTACAATTATATTCAATTGAATAAATTATTTTCATTAGCTAATTATTCTGTTTTCACAAATGCACATACACGCATACATACACACACACACACACACACACACACACACACACACATATATATATATATATATATATATGTCTGTGTGTGTGTGTGTTTGTAAAATATTAAATAAATACATTCTGTCTCACAAATGTAAATTAAAAACTGATGATTACGAGTAACGAATTACACACAAAGCATAAATTATAAAAAGAAGCTGTTAAAATGATGGAAGCATTTTTATAAGTATTATTTTGATTTGGTGTTAATTAAATTAATTAAGAGTTAAATTATATACTTAATTTTTGTGAATTACAAGTATCATTAACATACGCTGTTAATTCAATAATTAAGAAGAAACAACTAATTTAAAAATAACTTTTTTGTCTCATTAATTTTATATAAACTAGTTTATTAGTCTTATATATCATCTTTAGGGTAGTTATAATTTTATTGAAACAGAAAACTCTATTTCTTTATATTATATATATATATATATATACATAAATATAAATATATAAACATTCATTTTTAATAGAATATTTGGAATGTATATTCAAAAAACACATTTTCTTTGTAAATCATGTACTCATCTTGTCTTTTCATTACTATTACATATGAGTGTGTATTTGTTCTAACATGTTGTTCTAGATATATGTTTCGGTAGCATGTTTCGTCTTTGTATATGTTCACATTCACTATAATATATATATATATATATATATATATACACATAAATAATACATACATGTCCACACGTGTATGGACACTGTATGCATCTCCCAAACCTGACAAACAGATAAATCTAGTGTAGAATACTATTTCTATTATGCTTGTAGTTCTTTCCGGTGTTCAGCTTGTTTCTCCGTTTTCACGATACCTAACTCAATTCTCTGGAACAGTTTTCATGAGTACACATATGAGTGTGTATGTATGCATGTATGTATGTATGTATGTATGTATGTATGTATGTATGTATGTATATATATATCTAAATTTGTGGAAATATATTTTTCTACAATATTGCAACTGTTTTATAATATTATAACTGTTTTGATAATCAATATATTTTCTTATACAATATCATTTAATATATTTATATATTTCAGTTATTTTTTCGATTTATGTTGAAATTATCTTTGACTTTTCATAATCTGTTTTTAAATTTATAAATATTTGTTTTTATTTGGTACTTCAGAGTCTATTAAAAAGAAATATTTCGATTGAGCTCCTTCACATGATACACATACATATTCATGAATTTTTTTTTATTTTATTCTCTCGTTTACATTCACATACTTTTATATTCACTGTTAATTTTATTTTATTTCTATTCAATATACCTTTACAATATTCACTTTTTTCATCATAATTTGTGATATTATATTCTGAACATCTTTTAACATTTGCTTCTTATAAAATATATATAAAATATAGGTATTGTTTTGAATATTAAAATTTTAATATTTAAAGATGTTTTTTTGTTGTTTTGAAATAAAATAATAGAAATTATTATGTTTCAGTGAATGAATTTGGAACGAATTTATATATTTATTAAATTCGAAGAATTAAATTTTAATACTATTGTTTTCGTATCTATTAAAAAAATATGCGCTGTGGGAAATGTTCATATGAATAAGTAGAAAAGTGTATAATATATTTGAGGCAAATTTAATGAAATAAATTATTGATAATATGATTTCTTCTTCTATGTTACAGGCAAATCATTGCCAGTTCATTGCGTTGTTGAAACAGTGAATAGTTTAGAAGAAGCACCACAGAATACACCATGGCGACGACGTCCTGTTATAGAAACTGACAGTTATGTCATTATACCAATTAATACAGTGTTTCACGAATTAGTACAGGTCGCTTTACAAAGACTTGGATATTCATCAGATAGTGCATCGGCAGCAAAAGGTAATTTTTATAATTTGTGATTGGAATCAATGGCGGATTTATTCATTAAAACGTTGGATATAGTTTAAATAATTATTTTAACCAGTACTTTCGTGACTCGTATAAAACTATTATTTAAAGTCTATTACTATTTATCTATGTTTATATTATTATTATAAAATATGAAATCAATCAATATACAATCAGTAGATGATATAATATTAAGCTTAGAAGTACAGTCTGACACTTTTATATTTATATGTTTGTGTATACTTTAATCAAATAATCATTTTTTTAAATTGAATAATCCGTTATTATATTTCGAACTAAAATATATTTACAATCTTATGTTTTTGTATTTAATATATCATATTTTTTTCAGGTTCTGTAGTAATTAAGAACTGGAAACCATTAAGTTTTGATAAAATTGCTGACGGCCCTTTACTGACTGTGGGAGATATATTAGGTGAATTGACGACGGTAGCAACGTTGCGTATCCAAGTTTACAGAGCACGACCTTCCGCAATTGCAGACATCAAAGATAAACTGTTGCGTTTATTCCTCGCACAAGCACATGGTTTACTTTTATCAACGGGCTGTCCACTCGACGAGGTAAGATCTAATTATTGTTCATCGTTTTAAATTATAATTCAAATTGCAAAACTAATTCTTTTGTACAACTGAAATCCGACAGACACGAACTGACCATATTATGTGAATATTGAAATAATAAAAGTTTATTAAATAATAAAAAAGTGTGTTTATTATTTTTTTAATAATATATATATATATATATACATATTATTAAAAGAGATAAAATAAAACGAGTCTCATCGTTTAATAAATAAAGTTGTAGACACAATGTGTTTGTTATTTAATTTATATTTATATTAAAATGCATGTATATTATAAAGACAATATATTATTATTATATTTTTTTATATGAAAATAGACGTGACAAATATATTCATTTTATTAACAATAAAAATGTCATAGAAAATAGAAACAATAATTTTATAAATAGCACGATAACATACAGTGAGATTTATAATTTATTTACTTTATTCGATATTTTATATACGGTTTTCTAAGCAAATCTTTGATTTTTTTCAAGTATACATATTAATTCAGTTATTAAAAATACATGAAATATATTTCAGATAATTTTTGTATTCTATAACTTCATCTTCACATTTAAAAAAACTACATTAGTTTTAACTGAATAGATAACTAATATATAACAAGTTAACAGTAGATTAGTTATCTATATATAATATCATGTTGTTTTTATTATTTCTGTCTCTTTTTTATGAAAAGAGAAAAACGGAAAATATAATTTATATTAATCTTTTTTACATTCAATTATAAATTAACTTATTTTTTTATTAAGGACGTGACAATTGTATATTGATTATTTAATAATTAATTGGTTCATATAATTGAAGGCATATTATGAATTTTTTATTAAAAAAACAATTTATATTCTATTTAATTATGTACATTAGCCAATGAAGTTTTATTATACTTTTAAAAATTTGTATAATTGGAAAATGTTGTGTTTGTATATATATATATATATAAGAAATAAAAATATCCTGTTAATTTTTTATAAGAGATGATTATGATATCGATTTCGTGGTGAAAATATTACAAGAAAAATAAGAATTTTTTGTTGACTTCTAATTACTTTAAATTTTGTGTTCCCAAATTAATAAAAAACAATAAATTTGATTTTAAAAATATTTTTAATTCCCAAAAATGTGAGTTATTTTACTCTTAAAATTTAATTAGTGTTGAATTATATTATTACGCTACTTAAAAATTAAAATCTGGAAAACACTTACGAATATTATAAAAAATGTTAATCGCTTGAATAGTTTTATGAATAATTGATTAAAAAAATTTTGAAAGCAAATATCAGATTATATAGTAATATCTTTTAATCAGTAGAATATATTTGTAATACAAATCTAATCGCTGCACTCATAATTATTTATAAAAAAAAGATGTTAAGTATTTTGAAGCAACCTTTTTCACTATCAGTGAACTGTGTTAACTATTTTTTGAATAAATATCTAATTTTTCGTTACTGGACTGTTTTTTTTTCAGTTTTTACTCAAAATATATGTAACACTAATATTAATTAATAAGAAATATACAAATGGCAAAATATTATCAGTTTATATATAAATATATTTTCAGTACTAAAGAAATCATATTAATGTTTTTAAAGTTTCTTACAAAATTTAATAATCTTTATAGTTGTTATAGATTTCTATTTTTATAGAATTCTCATTGAAACCTCATACATGATAACATCAATTATTTAATAATAGAAATTTTTACATCCTATCGTAAATACAAACCACAGGGTGTACATATTTGAACATCCTTCCACCCTTTTATCTTGTCTTCACTCGCAACGATGTTATTATGATGAACGCGTTTGATCTCATTAATATTATGAAATAATGCTTCTTAATCATATTAAAAGTGAGGTTAGTACTAGTAATGTGCACCCTGCATATACCAAGCCTACTCTTTACACTCCGAAACAATTATCTTCCTTTATTTTAAGATTTTGCCACGTTTAAAGACGAGAATCGTGTTGATTTAATTCAAATTTGTAGTCGTTTAATCTATTATAAGCAAGTAGCGGAAAATTCTGTTGTATGATGTGTATGAATAAGATTTGAACCAGCAGCACAAACACGTTGTTATTACTATTAAGTAATTCACTTCATTTTATTATATTTTCTAGTTGATAATTAGATGAAGCTTGAATTTTTTTCGAGTAAAAATTTAAAATAAGTCTATCAAATATTAAAATAGCGTTTTTATTTTAAAATATTTCATTATTTTAAACTTACTTCTTATTAAATGGAAGTAATTTATTTATCTAATTAATTTTATGTGAAAATTAATCCTTTTGATCAAAACATAGATTTTAACTAATTTATTTTTATTTTTTAACAGTATATTTTTGAAAATTGTTGTATATATATATATATATATATATATATATATATATATATATATATATTCTCTAACATGTTTATTCATTTTTATTAATAAATGAATATATTGAATTAAAAACAATGTTATATAGAAAATAATCAATTCATTACAATATAGACTTATCTTAAAGTTAATTTTTTTATTCCAGATATTTCTCTCACAGATTTGTCGTACTCAAGGATCTATGCATGGTGCTTCTGAACTCTCAGAGGACGTTTGTAGAAAATTTGATCAGTGGTTTCTTTCACAAGTAACTACTACAGGCAATCATTCATCAGGACGTTCTCAAACAGGAATACAAGTTAGTCCTAATGTAATCAGTATGTCTGGTGGAACTGTTAGTAGTGCAAGTGGTTTAAGTGGACCCCCGAAGGTGTTAGAACGATCTCCATCTATCGGTCCGTTAACTGATCATGTTCACCCAGCATTACAAACAGTACAGAGTCAATATCCAACGCAGAAAACACGTATGCGTACTAGTTTTGATCCAGAATTGGAATTACCAAAACTACAAAGTTGGTTTGCAGAGAATCAACACCCTAGTCGACAACAAATACAGCTTTACGTTAAAGAATTGAACGGATTAGAATCACGCCGTGGTCGAAAACCGTTAGATGTGAATAATGTCGTATATTGGTTCAAAAATGCTCGAGCGGCGCAGAAACGAGCTGAAACAAGAGGAGGTGTTATGTCACAAGGAAGTGTACCGTGTCATATGGGAGTTGTAAATGGTTACAACAGTAATGTGCACAGTCCTTCGAATAATAGTGGAGGATTACTTTTACCGGGTGAAAATTATATCAGTACAGATAAACTAGATGGTCGACATCATCTTAAAAGCCCTTTTGCTAGTGGAATGATAAGAGATCATTCCGGAAATGTAATTTCGAACGATATGTCCAACGGTGGATCAGATTTAGACGATGACGATGATGATCTAGGCGATCAGCACTGTAGTGATGAAGAACCACCAAACAGTCCAACAGTTCCTTTATCTTTGACAACAACATCTAGAAATCAGGATCAAAGTAATGAAAATCAACAGTCTTCAGAACGATCGTCACCGGTAAGTTTCAATTAATTGCATAAACCAGAGATTGACCTATGATCCATGAACATTTTTGATTCGTGAACACTATATGATCCATGAACATTTTTTTGAGGAAATTTATATATATATATATATATATATATATATATAATATATTTAAAATTGAATTATCTAAATAAATCGATATAACCTTTACAGGAAACTTAATTATTTGCTTTTATATTATATCCCTTGTATTCTAAAACTACTTTGAACTATTAAAGACGTTCTTGACAATTAAAATCGAAAGACTGTCCTATCTGACTACCAAATAAATTAAACCGAATATTCTAAGAATCTCAGTGTTGAATACAGTTTATTGTTTTTTAAAAAAAAGTCCTAGCCTCTTACAAATATATTATTTATATATACGGATTTATAAAATCATGGAAGATTATCGTTAATTATTTCTAGTTAGATGTAATTAAAGAAGAACCAAATTCTGATAGTCATCCGCGATCACCCGAAACAAATGTTAACAATAATAATCATAAAAAAAGTGCTGAAGAAGATGTATTAGATATGGATGAAGACGAGACGGATGACGGAAGTTCAGCTCAACGAGAAGAATCGCCACAACAGCATCGCTCGTCCACTTCTGGACAAGCTCATTTCGTACCAAACGATGACCCTTTATATCGGTTAGATTTAAATCGACCAGCGATTCGTAGCTTTCGTACACCAACACCTGAAATGGATACAAGCGGAGCTTTAATACCACACGGAGGTGCAGGCCCTGGTACAGCAGGAGCTTTGGATCGTATAGCTGCCGGATTCCCTCTTGTTCCAAATTCAATGTTCAGTCATAGTATTATGTATATGAGTCATTATATTCCTGGATTATCTCATGGAAGGCATGGGTTGTCAGCTACATCTCCTCCTGGCGGTAGTGGATTAAGTGCAATGTCAGCAGCTTTAGCAAATTCGGCTGTTGATGAGAGACGCAAACGAAACAGAACTTTTATAGATCCAGTAACTGAAGTACCACGTCTTGAACAATGGTTTTCTCTCAGCACACATCCTTCACACAATCTGATATTAAAATATACTGAAGAACTTAATAGAATGCCGTACAGACAAAAATTTCCTAGACTCGAGCCAAAAAATGTTCAATTTTGGTTTAAGAATCGAAGAGCTAAATGTAAACGTTTAAAAATGGCTTTATATGATAATCCATTGACAGCGGCACACACACAGTACCACCATACGGACAGAGACTAAAGTACAAACGAAAGCTCGATGAGTTTGTTAGGCATAATTAGTCGAAAACGGAATTCAATTTTCGTAGTTGTTACTCTATATGTTTTTTATTCGTATTTCGTTACAGAATTTATTGAAATCACGATATTTCATATTACGAACGTACTAAAAAAAAATGTAAGTTTTAGTCATTTTTTAAATTAAGAGTGCAACCTAATGTTGTGGAAATGTTCACTGTTTTGGGATATTTAAAAAAATGTTTTAGTGATATAATTTTACATTTTGTCAAATTAAGTAATTGAATTGTCATTGTTATAGACTGTGCGGTGCTACACCGTTATATAATATATATGAATATATATTTACTTTTATTGTGCATTAAGCCAAAGATATCTGTTAGAAATAAAAGCCAGTTGCAGAGCCATTAAATACATGTAAATATGTTATTAACAAATGTTATATTGCAATATTAAAATAGCTTGTTGTTTTCTTTTAATTTAAATATATGATTTTGTTCAAAGATATAATGTTTAAGTTGCGTACTAAAAATTAAGAAAGATATATTTATAGACAGGGAAATTTGAGAATTTAATTCTTATTTGTTTTGTCAAATGTGCAGTTTTTAAATAAATATTTTTTTTTATTTTTTTTTTGTTTAAGTAAGAACATTATCGTCGTTACTTGTAAAAATATAGATAAATTAAGTATGTGCGACGCTGGTATACGATCAACTATTTGTCACCTGTGAACAGATTGAACCATCTTATTGTAAATATATTAAAAGTGATTAATTTAAAAAAGATATTCGTTCGTTATCTCCAAGTTAATTAATTTATATTAATAATATAAAGTATATTTTCATTAAAATTTATAGCCGACCTTTTCTAAATAAATATATCAATGAGAATTGTTCAATAAACGCATATTTTTATTAGTCAAAACATGAATCTCTTCATAAGTCATTTTCAGTATTCAAAAACTTAGGTATTGTTTATTAATTTTTCTCATCAAATGAAACCATTGAGAAAAAAATTTATTTTTCTAGACTAATTTTCTATTTCGTATAAAAAAACTATACGTACTAATATAAATATTTGAACAAAGTACTGCATATATGGATAGAAAAAAAATAATATACTATATGTGAATAAATTGGCACATTAACGTATAATTTAAATAATTGTTATAATGTGTATAATAAAATGTTAATAATTAGATTTAATTCGAATACAATCATATTTTAATGTGTCAGTTTATAAAAAGTTTACATTTCTATCAATTAATTATATAAAATGATTGATTGCTCTGTTTAGTCTTTTTTATTTACATAAAAATGTATTATAATTTTGGAAAAACTAAAAATTTCAAATGTGACCGTGATTAACTACTTAGTGCTGTCGTAATATATTCCTGCTATTTATTATGTAAGTATATAAACAGATATACTCGTTATTATGTACATAATAAAATGGAATTAAAAAAGTTATAAGGAAATTTTTATTTCTTGACATCAATCAGCTTCATCGACCAATCAACCAATCCTTAATCAAGACAATTTCTTTTCAGGTTTTTACAGTACTTATTGACGATACTACACCAGGAGCTCACAAAAACAGAATATTGTCTATAAACTCACTTTTAAAGTGAATAGAAATTGTTGCTTGTTTCATCTGAAAATAAAATTTAACTCTTCAGTGATATTAAATTCAAATATTCAATTGATATAGTTTCTTACTAATATTCTCACATGTACACTTATATATATATATATATATATATATATATATATAAATTTGTCCAATAAATCTAAAAAGTATATCTATAAGACATCATTAGTGCAAATAATTATAACGTAGCTTTATTTTTTACGAATAAAAATAGCTGAAGATTGTAAAAACAATACAAATTGTATTTAAGATATATAAATGGAGAAACCAGGTAGTTTATTTTATAGGCTTTGTCATTTTATTATTAAAAGTAATATCAAGTTTTCGTTTTGAAATAAAAAGCATTTTTTTCAAATAAATCAATTCAATTAAATGAAAAACGTTTCAGTAGTATAAATTGTGTAAACTATTAAAAGCTATCAGTGAAACCAAGCGTTAAATGCTTACTACCAACTAAATATTGTCTAGAATATAAGGCTATGGTAAGGCATTTCATCGTCACAGAGGGACAGCAAGTGGTATGAGCTATGATGGTGGCGGAATCAGTGAAGTAAGTAAGTCATAACGATTTACTGCAACATCAAGTCGAGCAAGGGGAAAAAGGATTAAGGAAGAATGGCCTTTTTCGTTCGTTGCGAAATTCCTATATCTTAATTCTGCAGGGCTTTGGAAAATTAGAATTATTGGCTCCGCGAGAGTAGAAGTCAGCTTGGATAATAAACGGAACATCACACCACGACCGAACTCATCGTTTCGTCCACCCAATACCTCTTACCATTTGTAGCCCCCTCGCAGATGGCGAGTCCCCTTATACTCGTCGACTGATTACGGTCGAAGATTTTTCCGTTACACTTGTTTCGAAGATTTTTAGAAGAATATTTCTTATGTGTAATGGAGCTAACAATAATGCCTGGAAATATATTGTACAGTTTTATATTTATTTGTACCAATTATATACGCTTCCACAAATTAAATTTTAATAGAGATCTAAGTCATTTCACTACTTACAACGTTTTTACTTTTATTTTATTATTTATGGTATTATTTCATAAATGCAAATATTACTTTCTTATATTATCATAATAAGTTTATATTTAAAATGATTGGAAAAATGTCTTTACATTTTATTTTATACATTTCATAAATATATCCCCTTTAATGTTCACAAAAGTTTTATTATAAATTAATTGAAACGAAATTAGAAAATAAATTAATAAAAAAGAATAAGTTACTTAACATTAATTACTTTAAGACATTAGAAACAGTAGAGTTGCCTACAAATCAGGATACACTTTAAATATTATTGAAATTAAACTGACTTCTTTTTTTTCAATATATAGTTTTAAATCTGTTTAGTATTTAGTCACAAAATAAATTCATAAACGTATTTTCATGCTTAAACAAATATTCTATTCTACTTATAATAGTGCTTATAAGAAATATATTGTTTTATTATTAAATAAAATTTTTAAAAATACTTTCATTAAAATCATTCTTAATGTGATAAATATTTATAAAACAGTATATCGTCAATTCAAAAATCATAGTAATGTATAAAGTTAGGTTATCTAAATACTTTTTAAATAGAGCATATTTTTTATTGTTTCATAAATAGTTAAATATTAAATTCTCCTGAATAAAATTAAAGTATAAAATATTAAATGTACTTTTACATAATATATATATATATATATATATATATATATATATATATATATATATATATATATATATATATATATATATATATATATATACATATATGTATATAAAGATCTGTTAAAATTTTTTACAATGTCAGATATTTTTTCTCAATCATTTATTAAATAATAGTTTCATTCAATAATTTTATAGTACGCCTTATTTACATTTTATTCGAACTTGACAATTCTTTAAATAGTGATTGAATCATCTACATTTATTAATTGTTCGAATTGTAAATAAATCTTCATTTATTTGTGAATTTTATAGTTTTGATGATAATTTAGAGACTATAAGAAAGTGTACAAATCGAAAACCGAGGTATATAGCAATAAAATATAGATTTTTTGGTTATTTATATGAAAATTTTAAATATAAAATAATGTTTTGAAACAAATTTGAAGACAAGTATTAATAAAATACATAACTTTTATATGCACTAAATGCATATATATATATATATATATATATATATATATATATATATATGTGTACATATATCCATATATATGTATGTATATATAAAGGTATCTAAAAATAAATCATTCTATCTACAAAATGGGGTTTAAGTCAATTGAATACGTATATAAATCAGATAAGGATATCAAGCCAAAGTGTGAATTCGAGTTCAAGTAGAATCCTGTTTTATATTTGAATTTAATATACATCTAAAGTAGAGACTTTATAATCTCATATATACATGCATATATATATATATATATATATATATATATATATATATATGTAAATATACGTGCGTCTCTTTATTCCTATTTTCTTGATTTTGTAAAACAACAAATCATGATGTGCTTTACAAAAAATATATACAACTTTTCTCTTGAAATACAATTTGCATGTACATTTATATATATATATATATATATATATATATATATATATATATGTGTGTGTGTGTGTGTGTGTATGTGTGTGTCTTAATCATTTAAGCTTTAGACATTATTGACTTCATTGAAAATTTAATGGAAGTATAACTGCTTTATTACCGAAAACCGTATATTGTTATATTAAATAAAATTAAACATAATTATAAATATGTTAAATAGTTATAATCAATAGGGCAATAATGAATACACAAGAAAAATTGTGAAATGAACTTTAGGTTTTTCATATCTTGTGACTTCTTACTTATATTAAAATAATTAATTATTGAATACTTACATAAAAAAATAGCTTTGTGGTTTTTGATGAATAAATTGGTATATTAATTTAACCAGTGTGCGTAATTATCATTAAAATTAAATATTTAGTTATAATAAAATGTATCATCATAAAGTTAATTACCGTTTCAATGGATAATATAATAAGATATAAGTTATTATCTATTATAATTTTTGTATAAAGTAAAAAATAATTTCAAAAGGTTTTTATTCATTTCATTTGTTATCGATAAATATTTAAAAAATTAAATAATATTCTCTCATTTCGTCATTAGTAATATACGTATTCTGTGATCATTGTGTGTGTGTTTGTATATATATATATATGGAGTGAGAGAGGGGAAGAGGGAGAGAGAGAAGCATAATACAGTATAAATAAAATAAGCAAAAATAAGCTTCCAAATCGAAGTCTGTAGACATGAAGCGTGAACTATGATCATCGAACAAATAATTCTAAATTTGATATATACATACGTACATATTTAAATGTATTTGTGAACGTTAATGTTTATATTTCACACTTATCTGTGCGTTTATATGCTTATATATGTTTGTATATGTGATTGCGCCTGATCCTTACACTCTCATTCCAAGACAATGTTACATCACTCCAAATGGTCTGAAACGAGGATAATTTGCTTCCTCGTGTCTCTCACATTTATGCAAGGAGGGAAATTGTGTTTCAGTATAAACATTTCATTTCCCAAGGTATTTCTTTTTTCTAAAATATAATGTTATGCATTTTGGTATAAAGTTACTAAATAATTATTGTTCTTGATAAGAGTTCTCTATATTAAAATAAAAGACACCTTTTTTAATAACATCTTTTTGTTTTCATTATTTGTATCATGCAAACATGTATTCATACACACATACAAACATGCAAATATATATTATAAATAGTATTATATCAAATTAATAACCAATATATAGGAAGTTACAAGATTAAACTTTTAATATATACGTTTATCATAATAATAATTATAAATTCGTTTGTTTAGAACAGAAAATGTGTTAGCAAAAGTTTCATATAGGAAGATACAGGGTTATTCAAATAAAAATAAATTTACAGGTTCTGTTTTTAATTTATACTTAAAAATGTAAATGTATTCATGCAAATTTAAACTTATAAATAAAGATAGAAAAAAAAATTTCTATCTTTGTAACAATTTTTAAGGACTTGTATTTGAAAGTAATGTTCTTAATATAAAAATAAATATATGATATTTCTATATAAAAATTGTGAGAATCATAACTGTTAATAAACAAAATATTTTTCAGTTAATTAATTTCATACACTTTTCTACAAATATTATATAAAACGTAAATGAAAATATTCTTTTGAAAGAAATTTATTTCAAAAGAACTTGCAAAAATCATGTCAATATTGTTTATCATCAAGATAATTAAACAATATTTCCATTGTAAAATGAGTCATTTGTTGATTGAGACACGACACTCCCACAGAAATGATACCACAACTCGAATGACTGTCACCCTCATCCCTCATTGAGCGATGTTAGGTAGTTGAGACTACACAACAAACTCGCTATAGGTAATTTTAATCCATTTATATGGAATCAGTGAAGTTTAAATTTCGTTATTTTTAGAATAACACAGAGCCCAGTTTTCGTATAGTGCAGGGTTGAGTTTTATAATATATGTGTTAAACGAATAATTTTCATTTTTTGTTTTTGTATGTATCGATTAATAAACATATTGAAGTTATACAACTAATCGAATTAATATATGGTGATTTAATTTAGGCTTCCACATGGAAGTATTAAAAGGGGGCGTACTAGTAAAGAAAAGTCATTTTACTTTTTATTTAGGATTTTATTTCAATTCAATACCAAAATACAATTGAACTAAAATACTAAATGGAGGATAACATGTTTTTTTTTAATTTTTGCGTTTTTTTTAAATACTTTCTTGTGAAAACCTAAGTTGATTCATCCTATATAATTAAATTATAATATAAATACCATGTATAATATATATATATATATATATATATATATATATATATATATATATATATATATGTGTGTGTGTGTGTGTATGTATAATGTAATAAGCTATTATTTATATTTCTCTAATCAATTTATATATTTTTATTATCGTCCTAATCTAACTAATCAACTTTATCACTAAATAACAATAAGTTATTAAAATTATTGAAATATTTAATTACTTAATACATAAAATATAAAAATGAAATAAATTACCAGTGTTATCGCATTTACTTTCCTAATCTTTTTTAAATTAATATCATTTGCAAATTTTATTCTTTTTCAATACAATTAAAAGTAATAATTAGCATATTAATGAATTAAATGTAATTTTTGAAAATTTCTCACATATCATTCATATTCTCTTTTAATTTACTTTTTACTTATATTTAAATGATAATTAATTGAAAACATTTCATTAATATTTTCTATTAATCTTTTAGATATTTTGAATGACTTGTTAGCAACGTTAATTTATGCAATATTATCAAAAAATACATAAAAGAACTATTTTTCTTGTATAATCTTGTAATTTGTTGTACTGCGTATGTGACATACAGCAATATGTTTTAAGAAATTCTTTAGTCATTAATTTAAAATTCATATAATAAACTAAATATTTTTAAAAAATAACTAATAATTATCGCTCTGTGGAAAAATTGATTTTATTAACGTATAGCAAAATAAATCAATGAAAAAATTAATTAAGAATCAATAATTCCTACCCTGCATATATATATATATATATATATATATATATATATATATATATATATATATATTTATATAATGTATGTGTACGCGCATGTGAATGATACATACATACATACATACATATATATATATATATATATATATATATATATATATATATATATATATATATATATATATATATATATATATATATAAGAAATCTGCCTAGGTGTTTAAAGTTGAGTTGAACAGTACGCTTGCTTGCGTTACCTCCATTTGACATCCTCCCTGTCTTGAATTAACAAAGGTGTTGAAGCATCTCCATCACAAGTACAGACACGGTGGTCGGGTGCAACAATTCCACCGTCGTCAGCGGATTAATTTGCACCTATCCTACGGGCCGTTCACGCGGATTTGGTCTCCGTGAATGACAGCGACTCACAGCTGTTTGAACTCCACGTTTCCAATGCTCTAGTTTGCATTATTTAACGTATGTCTATATGTTGTGTTCATATATACGGATATATTTTATGGAGACATCATGTCTTTGCGACCTCATACACGTCGTGAGAGTGTTATGCAAGCTGTATTTATTTGCAAAAATAAATTATTTTCGTAGTGGTGTACGAATTACTAATATATGATAATGTTATTGTTATTTGTGCAGTTATTATACTTAAATTTATATAAGTTTTGTAAGAACAATGTTATATATATATATATATATATATATATTGTGTTAATATTTCCGATATAATTTTAATAAGAAAACAATTAAAATTAATAATTTAAATATGGAGAAAATATATTCTTAGATATTATATTTCGTTAATAAAAATAACGAAATTTATACACCATAAAAATATAGATAAATATATAATTAAATTACAAAATATTCATAAAAATATATAAAATTTAATTGTTTATATTTTAATTAACATTAATATATATATATATATATATATATATATATATATGTGTGTGTGTGTGTGTCTGTAGTTCGAGAAGAATTCATGTAAATATAATATCTAAACATAACTAGAATGATGAGCCTAGGTTCTACTAGAAGATTCGTTTTTTAATTGGGTAAATCGGATTGAGTTCATTATCCGAATAGCTTGAAAAGTAAAGAAAAATCTTTCGTCATCATTCGTCAAAAGCAACAAGGTACTCTACTATAACAGATTTACAAGAAGATTATTATATCTCCTGCTACTGGCTTGTATATAGCTTATATTTTCTTTATTTTATGCAACCATTCTCAATCGGCATACGTAAATAAGTATTCAAAATTACACACATGCACATTTTGACAAATCAAATACACACATTCACACACACACACACACACGAATATATATATATATATATATATATATATATATATATATACATATATATACATATATATATATAAATTAAAATTTATTTTTATATATTAATAAATTAACATACAAAAATAAATTAAATAACTATTAAATGATTGTATTAATATATCCATTATTTATTAATGTATTTGCAAACAATTATATTTATTTTTTTTCATTTTTTTGTATATTTTTTTAATTACATATTTGTTTAAAAAAATTTTGAGAAACAATTTATTACCATAAAAATATTTGTTGTGTATATTTATTTCATATAAATATGTATAATAGATATTTTAAATAAAAATGTAAAAAATTATAAAACTTTTCATTTTTTATCTTTGCTCAATACGATTATATTAGTCACATTATTTTTTTAATTAAATATTCACTGTATTTTCCCTACTACTACTTTCCTACTACTTTCAAACGTAAATTATTTATTTTATAATAAAAAAAAATAAAATAAAAGATTATTAAATTAATATTAATAATAATAATATATATATATATATCGATTAAAAAAATATAAATAAGATATGAATTTGTTATTGTAGAAGAAGCAATGAGTGATTATTTAAAATATTTAATTATAATACCAATTATCCTTTCAATTACAAATTAGCTTTAGTAACTGTATTGTAATTATTGTAAAATTTAATCAAATAATCCCCTAACACATTAAACGACTACATAAAAGATGCGATAATATTTTGGTTTCTATCATCACGACGATCCGTCGTACCTATAGCTCACAATCATCTTCAACCTAATCAAATCTCGTGGGCTATAATGTTAAAATACATAAGTAGCACGCAAATCCCAAATCGCAGCTTCGGTATAGCCTGTTTCAATCTAGATTTCTTCACTTAGCTTCCTCGATAATGGTTTACGTTTCCCCTTATTCGTTCCCTGCACCTAATAATAATAATCATCAGCTCAATAATACTACTACTGCTACTACAACTAAAGTGCCACGAATGGTAGCACAGTCACAGCATAACAATCATCCCTCTACTCTATGTATTCTAATTTAATTTTTCATTTTAAATTCTCACTGCTAGTTAGATTTTGATTATATAAATTCTTTTCGTATGTTTCATTCCATTTTCATAGAGGAAACTATTTCATTCATAACGTTTTCAACAATAAAGGCAAATTTAACAAGAAAGAAACAAAGACATGTATTTGCTAATAGGTGTTTATGAATCGATAATGAATTTATTTAAAGAATGAAAAGATATGCATTAATAACATTACGTACTACCAATAACACATTTTCAAATGTATGTTTAAAATTTATAATATAACTTATTTGAATAACTGAGTAATGTGTGACTCATATCAAAAATGTGAGAAAATTAGTTAATATTTAATTAACTTTTCTCTCTCTCTCTCTCTCTCTATATATATATATATATATATATATAAATTATACATTATTTAACATAATATCAAATTTCAATTATATATTAAAAGCAAAATTTCCATATACAATCGGTGGATACACTCCAAAATTGACTTCGTTATTTTATGTCAAATTTGGAAAAAATACATGTGTATTTCTGATAGTCACACACACACATACATATATATATATATATATATATATATATATATATAACTAATGTATCCTTTACAAATGCAGATATAATTTTGCTGGGCAGATGTATATACCTTCTGAAAATAAATAATTAAACTCTTCACAAACAAATTTCTATATATCTTATTATTAATATTAGAAAATTAACATTCATTATTAAAACAGGAATTGAAAATGTGTTCCATGTTAAAATTCCAGGAAACACAACATACAATAATCTAATAATATTTAGTTGTGAACAGGAGACAAATAGTAAAATTACGTAAACAAGTCGATAAGTATCATATTCTACATTGAACTACTACTTTAATATCAAGGTGTTTATAAATATATTTTATATTTTAATAGTTTAGTATAATACAATCTTTTTATAAATCACTGCATTTAAAACAAACTTTTAATCAGTATATTTTTTTATTTTTGATTACAAACGCTGAGGCATTAATGAATAAACTGTATAATATTAGTACTATTTATTAAATGTATTAAATTGTCATTTGAAGATAAGAAAGATCAATATACACATAAGAAAAGACCTAAATAGATTTCGAAGTAAACATCTCAATTAATATAATTATAGACAAAATCAAGTATAAGCTCATTTAATATGGAATAATGTCAAATTATTATTATATTATATTTTCTTAAGGATATTGTGTATTATTTTGAGGATTAAATTGTTTATTTCAAACTATGAATTTCAAATTCAAAATCATAACTGTAAAAAATAAAAGATATATTTATCAGACTAGAATGAAATCATGAACAATTAATTTTAATGTTTAATTTTATATTCCTAATTTGCAAAGTGATATTAATATTTTAGATAAATAAATACTTAAATATTTTCAATCAAATTGGCGATCATCGAGAAATCGAAAGAAAAAAGTATAATAGCAAAGGAGTGGAATATATAAAATAAAAATAATTAAATGTAAAAACAAACGATGTATGGATGTCACAGCACTTATGAGAGAGACTAAATCTTTTAAGTTATCAATTATGTCTCGTTATACATATGATTTTTTTTTAAACTACATCAAGTGAATATAAGAGAAACTTTACAAATATGTTATGTGAAGAGTATTTCTACAACGTACACTAGCGATCGAGACAATGATTCAAGTAGCTCGTATTACCTTCTTACACCGTATCGAAATCATATCTCCCTTTCGTATCCCTTGGGCTCTCTTATGCCTTGACAACAATTTATTAGAAAAGTATAATCCAACCCCCATTTAAATCTAAACCAGCCCTCGAGGAACGTTGTAAGCCAGCTTACACAGTTCATTATATTTAGAGAAACCTTCCTTAATATTATAGTCTGGAGATTTTTCATTCTTTTTTTGCAAAGAATGTTTGCTTTTTAGTAAAAGTTCAAACGTATAAAAATAAATAAGATATAAAAGAACATTTTTATACGTGTTGTATTTAAATTCAATATTAATTAAAAGTATATATTTCTTCATTAAAATAATAATTTTTATTATAAAGTATGTACTATTTAAATTAAAATTAATAATTTCCTGTTATTACATAAAATTATATTGAAATTAAAAACATTATATATATATATATATATATATATTAAAATAATATATGCATATTTATAATAAGGAACTTATATTCCTAGATTAATAGTTTAGGCATACATTTTAAATTAAGTAAAATGTATGTTTTGAATATATGTTTAATTTAATGATTAATTTCCTATTGTTTATTTCCTAAGAGTGTTTTCGTTCATTTTAAAGAAATAAGTTGCATGATGTTATTGGTTGATTGAAAATATAACTACTTAAATATGCTAATAGTCAGCTAAACTACATGTAGAAATTCGCTGATAATTTAAACATTGAATTTGTGTATTTGTAGAAATATATATTTCAAAAATCAATATATTTTAATAATCAATTAATAATTTTCTTACTCAAAGTAATTTTTAAATATATGTACTATAAATTATAAACAATTATATTAATTTGGTATTAAAAATGGTTAAGAAAATAAAGAAATAGTAAAAGGAAAAATGAGACGTTCATAGAAAGAAGTTCATATGAAACTCTTATGTTGCATTACTATCAGTCGATTAGTAAAAAATAGTCATAAAGAAAACCATAGTACTGAAAAAATGCTATGTGTCGTTCTATAATTTATTCTTTTTCTGTTTTTAAATTTAATGAAATCAAAATTACGCACAAGAATCTTTATGTATTTTTTCATTCTTGAATATGAAAATATATAAAATTGTATCGATCCATAAAACTTTGGGATTTAAATCATGAGTATTATTTTATAATCGCAATGACTGAGAACGATCATCGAAAAGGTAATTTTCATTTTGAAATAAAATATTTCCTTATTAAGCCGCCACTGACTAAGGGTTAAACAGATACGTGGCATCTCTTTAAGAACACTGAACATGAAATCCTTGTGATCGTAACGCTTGCTTCTTAAAGAGCCGACTTCTGATCCGATTAATTTTGCGGTGACGCTTTTGCTTTAGTGCTACGTTTTGATGACTGGCGCATATCATCCTTTTTCTCATCTTTTCTGATAAACTCACTAGAGCCTGATCGTTTTCGACAATGTTATCCATGTTCTTGCATTACCTTTGAGCACTTCTTATATACGGTTATGTAGCACTATTTCTTGCTTGTATCGTAACTCTTATTCTTCACATTTTTTTCTATTTGCTCAATGCAAAAGTTTTACGAATTATTTAAATCTTCAAAGACTTTAGTTTAACTATTTTAGTTTAAAAACTTGTATTAATTTGTATAAATGATTTATTTATAAAATATAAAATTCAAATTGTACACGCGTTAAATTTTGCTTTTAAGTATGTTATATTGAAAAATAAATAAAATATTAATATAACTTTTTTATCGACAAATTCTCAAATAAAAACGTTGAATAAAAAAAATAATTAATATCTTTATTAAATAGTTATGTTTAATGTATATTTATATTGAATTTTAATATAAAGTTCAGAGATAGGATACAATACGAAATTCAAACTGATTTCTTTTAAATATTCATGATATGATTCTAATATAAAATAATTTTATAATAAATAACATAACTTCGAAGACATTTTTGTCAATGTTGTTAAACAAACGTCAAAATAAATTCAAACATGCGAAACTGTACCTCTCTATATATAAACAGTAAACCATAGGAAACCTTCAAAGACAAGTAGCCAGGTATTAGCAAGTTGTGTGTGAATGTTTCCGATGGGGACGATGCGGGTAAGACAAGGGTTGCGCGTGGTTAAGATGTCCCTCCAGCGTCGACGAACTGGACCAATTGTCTAATCTGTCACCGGGATATCACCGATTCTATTTTATATCGACGTAACCATGTGGATATATATTTAATTGTTTTCACATTGATTATATACTGTTTGAATTCAGTAATCAATAACCAAACTGATTACTGTTCATACAGACATATATGAATAATTTCATATATAACATTTATTTCAAAATTTTATTTTTCAAGTTATGGAAGAAAATTACAAATTAATTATTTAGTAAATAAGAAACATTTTTATTGATAATTATTACTTAAACATTGAAACACCTTAATCTTGTAATTTCTGTAAGATAAATTTACATGAATTCAATTACGTTTACACATTGTTAAGAGATGGAAAATAGTCAAAAAAAAATTATTTTTCAAATTTACAGCATTATAACATATTGCATACTTACATACTTTCTTATGTGTACAAAAAATGTATATTGTGTTCATTGCTAATGTTATATTAAACTATATTTTATAAAATATTTGAATTATTCTAAAACTTTCAAAAAAATGAGCAATTAAAAAGTTATAGATAAAAATTTTAGGAAACATTCGTCTTATTCGAAAATAAGAAAAGCCATTTTTTTGAATATTGGCTCAAAATAAAAATATCTAAAAATTGAAAATAATTTTTTATAAAAACTGAAAATTTTATAAAAAATAGTGAATGAACTTTTTGATCTTTCGATAAAAGATCGATACTTTGTTTTCTTTTACATTCATTTCTTTCTTTTCGAATATTTATAATCAATTCTAAGCATCTAACTTCCACCGATTTATTCGCATACGTTCAATATATTATTTATATTAGAATTATGTGATTATTATCAGATTAAAATATATATTGTCTTCATTGAAATTCAAACCTATTTGTTTACCGGTATTGTTAAAATATCCTTCTCGTTTTCTTAGAAACAAGTAAGAA
The DNA here is from genome assembly GCA_034766995.1 of Acanthacorydalis orientalis. NCBI lineage: Eukaryota > Metazoa > Arthropoda > Insecta > Megaloptera > Corydalidae > Acanthacorydalis > Acanthacorydalis orientalis. Next base: position 13,723,575 of record CM068324.1, on the reverse strand, counting down.
ATATATTACATACCGTATGAAATCTTTTAGTCATTTAAAATCCTTGTTAAAATTATACCTTCCTACACACACCTACCTATACATACACACACACACACACACAAATATATATATATATATATTTATATATATATATATATATATATATATATATAATAAATACAATAAATTCAATTGTACAATACTGTCAGCTCTTCCGTTTAAACTTCAATGAACCTTCCACCCATCGGCTGAGTTATATCTGACGGTTTGGTGTAAACCTACCACCCTGTCGTCGCGACGTGTCTGTTGTATGTCACTTGTAGCAGACTATGATGTCATGTTACAGGTTGTACTAGTCGGAGATAACACTTCCTCAATTCCACTATACACACTCACCATTCACTCACCTAACTACCTTCAGACATACCTTGATATTCTTAAGGTACCAGTTGTGAGATATTTAATTATGTACATTTATATGAAATTATCATATAGGAACTTAAAGGATTTCATTTCACATTTTAAAACATATGTAAGTTGTTTAACAGATAAATAATTAACAAAGTTTATATTTGCGTCTTTAATTATTTATGGTTAATTATATATTTATAAACAACTATTTATAATTCCGTAAAACATAACAAATATTCACAATTTTCTATATCAAAAAAGATAATTGTTTCATATAAAATAAAGTAATGATCAAACTGCCTTTTTTGAAAAAGTATGTATTTTATAATATTATAATATACATTAGTTGTTGCCATTTTTTCTCATTTAATTTTATATATATATATATATATATATATATATATATATATACCCATTTTTAATTCTAAATAAATTTAATAATTTTAACCAAATAGACAAATCCTGTTACTAAACAATGTTTGGTGAATTAGAATTTAATTTTCATCTATATTCAATTTTTATTCAGGACTCAAACGAGAAAAGTTAAATTGAATAATTAAAACACTTTTGCTGTTTTTCATACATTCATATAAATCAAATTATAGTAATAATTTTGTGAAACAATTTTAACTGAATAACTTGCATTACATAATTAGTTTGAGTCCTAATTCTACAGCTACAGTTCAAAATAACTAGAAAAACATGAGGTAAAGGAAATATAAATTCAATGAAACGATACTAAAAGTTTCTTCCTAATGTTGAGATTTGAAAATTCACTAAGAGCATTAATTATTTGTCGTTGTTATAAGTGTTATCTGGTAATATATTTTTTATATGAAATATTATTTCTGTTAATGAATTATTTCTTAAAGTATTGTGATTCAATTCATTTTTTTTAATCAATGATTTAATTTTATGTAGTATTTAAATGTGTATTTTAATGAAAGAAATAATATTTTCAATGAAAGTAATTTTACTTGGCAGATTCAAATAATAACAAAAATGCAGAAATTAGAATTATGTTCCTAAATACAAACATATGACAATTTTACAAAATAATATCTGTTAAGTTATGTATGTGCACACGTATACAATATTTTGATAGAATACACATCAGAATAGTACAAATTACAATGGGAAAACAATATGTTAGTAAATAGCTATATATCATTAGTTGATATGTATGTGCTATAGATGGGTAGTTGGTGGCATTTCAAGATGTCAACTTACCCATGTCTAGTGATACAAAGAGCTGTCATTTATCTATAAAACCGCAAGTCTCGCGTCAAATACCATCCGATTAATCAGATAAATATAACGGTCAGTTAGGTTCAATAGCATACCGGCTGCTGTCCATCACTCACATGTACGTTATTGTAGTTATCTTTGACCGATTTTATAGTAATTCTATTTACTCAGTTGTAGTGAATACGGACACTGATCGTCTTACGAAAATTGAAACGTTCACAAGTCTCTATATGAAATGTTTATATGGACAAACGCTAAAAGGGTAAGAACAATACGTTTTCAACTCACAAAATAGGGTTATATTTAATCAAAATGAGTTTATATTTCATAAAGATTGGAGTAATATATACTCATTAAGAATTGTTGTTAATTAAATCTCCAATAAACGTATAATTGCCACCTGTCCTACTTATTATTAAGTCTTAATTAAACTGGAAAAGTTTTAATTTGTAAATCTTTTAATTTTAAATCTGATTTTGAATATATATTTCGAATAAATTTTACTGGTTTATTTCGCATATGTGAAACATGTAACGTGAATTCTATTATTTTATTTGTTAAAGATATTTATATGTTACTTCAATCATAATGCTTATAGTTATTTCATACATTTCCAGGTTGATAAATAATAGCTTAGATATTCACTTCTTTTTTTACTTTTATTTCAAATTTTATAAATTATTTTGTAAACTTTTCTATTTCAAATTTCTCAGTGGTTTCAACAAAAATGTTGATAGTTATTGGATATATAATATTCATTTATTTGTTTTTTTTTTATTATTTAATTATATTATATTGTATTTTGCAGTCTATTGTATTTCGTATGTTACAGCTTATTGTAATACAATAATGGAATTCTTGTAATCTTAAATGCTTTATAAACAAAATTATAAAAATATGTGTATGCATTTATGCAAAAATGTTTCCTTATCTTAATAAATGAATCATGAGTTTGAAAATAATGAATAAATTTAAAAACAAAGATAAATATTATTACAACACTAATTAGAAAGTGTCAATTCTTATTATTACTAATAAATGATTCCTACTTTAAAAAATTATTATATATTAACATTTAATTATTATGTACTAACATTTTTATCATAATTTTAGTATTGGATTTATTTTTAAGGGTCTAATTTCAAATTCCATTACTTAATTTTAATAAAGTAATAATTTTATGATAATTAAAAAAGATAGTATTATTTGTTAGGCTAATATTGTATTAATAATGTTAGAAAAAAGCTTGAACGAAATAAAATAAGTAACTTTCATGTATTTGTACTCAGAGCCTAAAAACAACTAATAATTTTGAAATGATTTTTTTCTCTATTTTCTTAAGCTCAATAATTTGTGTACGAATATTTAATTTCATAAAAAAGTACATGTGGTATTTATATATGTTTATAGTTAAAAAATATATAAAAAAACTTTTGGAATTTAAAAATGTATAATATACAATTTAAACTATACTATAAATTTAATGTAAGAATTATATACAAGTCTATCTCTGTCTACCACCTAAATAAGATATAGTTTATACGTCTTTTTCTATTTGTTTGCTGTCGCATACTGCGGATATCTTAATAAGATTCATGAAAGGACACTATATTTTATATCCACCCCTCTATGATGTACACTTTCTATCTCAGCCTTTAATACCTAACCATCCAGTGGAAAAAGCCCTTTGCTTCTATCTAGAACACAGTCTATATAACTTGAAAATATTCCTCTCGCACAAAATACTTAAGATACTTCTTCGCATGTTGCCACAGTAGCCTCGTTATTACAAACATAATGAAAAATAATGTCCGTGTACATGTTTATTACGCAAAAATAGGTCAAGGTGTGTATACCTTGGCGAAATACGTTTTATATCAGCGAATAAAATTGTAATAATGTTTTCATTTAAGAAAATTTTCGAATTGACTTTTTACTAGATAGGATTTTATAAACGTTTTTATCATTTTCTTTCACTGTATAACAGTCAGTATTATTTCGATAAAATTATATTAGAATTTTGAATTTGTTCACGAATTAATTGTAACATTCCGTGTGCTTTTAATAATTATAAACCTTTTTCTTTATAAAATATTAAAAATAAAAGAATAAAAAAATAAGGTTGTTATAATAAATTCAAATAAATAGTATATTAAGGCGAATTAATTGTGTTACAAATCAAACAAACAATTTAATTTTTTTCATAAAAAAATATAATTGTTTAAATAATACCTATAAATTACTATTTTCTTAAAGTTATTAATCAGCTACAGTAATTGTTTTTGAATTGTTTTGATATTTCAGTCTATTTATCTCTTAATAGAGATTTAAGAATTACTTAACGCAACAGTTATTAATACAAGAACCAAATGAATTCTAAAGAGAAATTAATATTTAACTATATTAATTCCTACAAGAATGCCAACTGTTTATTTTTCAACTTTGTACAATTTAGTAATTATTTTATTTTAACAAAACAAAGAACAATGCAATTTATTTTCATAATTAAATCAGAATGAAAAATAAAGTCTAGACAAAATAAAATTACACACACACGTATATAATTCATACATACATACATATACATATATATATATATATATATATATATATATATATATATATATATATATATGTTTGTATTATAAATGTGTGTGTATGTTTGTAAGAAATTCTTAAATAAAAATGTATACACAGAATTCTATATACACACATATACATGTGTTGTGTGGAAATGGGAGGTTGGGTGAACTCGCAACGACCCGCGGGAATGCCGCTAGCGGTAGCATCACAGTCAGTTTGCTTCTTGCAGATAAGCCTCATGTCTCAAGAAACGCAAGGCTATAGATATATTTCGAAACACGTTTTGTAAGAATTACATTTCTATCATATATATATATATATACATATATATATACATATATATATATATATATACATAAATTATGGGTCTTTACAAAACAAACGCCATAGATCTGAGACTAAAAATGGAGGATTGAAAATGCATCAATTCATATTTCAAAAATCAAATCACAAATAAATAGTTATTAAACAACTGAAATTAATATTTGTGTTTTATAAAAAATGATTTACATTATTGATTTATAAAAAAAATTCTTCAACATATATGTAAAGTCTGAAAACTGTACTGACGATCTCAAGAATAAAAAAAAATAGAAAAAAAAAACAATGTAACGAGTTATTCATTTTCCATTGGGGATACTCTTCATATAATTTAAATACTCGAATTAAATTTGGAGGTGTTCATCTTGATCTTTCCCACTCGAGTTCTTCCTTATCATCTTTTCAGTTATCTGAAATGATGAAATCTACGTGAGATGAAACATTTAGCTTTTTTTGATATATCGCGTTTTTATAAATAAAATTTATGTTTAATTACAAAAACAGACATTACCTTAATAATGATGACATTTTATGCTTCATTTATTTATGCAGAACCGAATTGGAAATAACTTTGAACCGATTTTTAAATCAATTTATATTTTTCTTCTTTAAGAAGTCATATTGACTTGAATAACAAATACAATTGATCAGTTTAAATTTAAACTAAATGAATCAAGTTGTATTTGAATAAAATTTTAAGACAATTTAAATAAAAAAATATGTTAATGTTCCAATAAACAAGTATGTGTGTCATGATGACGTAGATGCAAATAACCGTTATATTGCATACTCTGACAGTGGCCATAGCGAAGAAGAGTCAGCAAAGAAGGAGCGAACCTTTACAAGCCAGCCGCTAGCATTATATCTAATACAGCAATATACTAGGTGGTAGCGATTTCGTCTAGATATATCATAATAATTCCTAGCTAACTACACCGCGTGCCAACGAAGGCGGAGCAAATGTACTCCAATACACCATAATGTGTTTATTTGAACGTTACGGTTCTTTTTATAAATATATTTTATATTGAAACTCGATCATTCAAATAATTGTTGTAATTTTTTTGTTGGAATTTTAGAAAAAATAAAAGTACTGAAAACATTTCATACTTTTAAATATTTGAAATTCATTCAAGTACTTTAATCATATTCAATTCATTTCAATTCTCTTCCAATTTACTCTGTAACCTATCAACCTTATCAGCAGTACCAATACGAAAATATTTGAAAATATATACAAATAATAATAACATTTAGATTTATATTATTTTTTAAAAATATTGATCTGATCTTTTAAAAATATTGATTTGATATTGATCTTTTTTGTATACGGAAATAAATAGTAAATACGAATAATAGATATAAATTTACTATATTTACTCAACACTAAATTACTAAAGGATTTTAATGTATGGTAAAGCATCACCTAAAAAATGTATGACAAAAGAATTAATTAAAATCTTCATCATAATAGGCAATATTATCCTTGGACGGTTGTGGTGTTCTGCTGAACATCACTTTATTTTTATCTTATCGAAATTTTAATGATATTTATTAAGTTTCCTAGCATTTCTCATGGGTTGACTGTTCATTGTAGTCTAGTTTGGCATAGGTAGCTATATAAGAAATAAATAATTGTATCACAATATTTTTGTGGATTATAACAGCATAGAAAATCTTTCAAAAAGTTATGGACATGATTAATATTAAAATCTAGACATAAATATTGATATAATAAATATATTATATAGGTATACATCTAGTTAAATTTCTAAAAAAATATATTAAATTATCGTAAAGTAATTAGCAAGTAATTATTATAATTTTGAAAAATCGTAATTAAAGCATTAAAATGTGATTAAATCTATTTGATTCTTGTCCTGAAATAAAAACGATACTTATGGTTTGCTTTTTACCTAAAATATTAAATAAAAACTGTTTATAAAAAAGTATTCAGAAAAAATATATGAAAAATTAAATGAAATAAAAAGATAAAATGAAATATATATTTTTAATCTAATAATTTGACTACCTTTTCGTTCACGTGAAGGTCTATAAAGTAATAAAAATATGTGTGAATGAGTAGGTAGAAAAAGAATGGTATTGTGTAAAATGTTGAAATAATAACGTGACAACGAACAAGCTTTAAATATAGACTCGACGCGGAGGCGGCGATCCGGGCCCGGCATCAGAGCTCTCCGGGCGCCGCCACAATATAATACCAAGAACGCAGTAAATCTTAACTTTTAGAAGCAGGCAAAGGCCGTGCGCTGACGCTGGATGCTAAAGAGAGACGCGGCCGATGGGAATGGAGGGGATTAAAGATCAGTAATCTTATAGGATATGAATTATGACGGTATTTCCTAACGTTGGCGTGTGTTAGCACCGAGCGAGTCGCCGCGGCGCGCTTAAGAGACGCCTTGTAACCACCTCGATTCTTCCACATTTATTCTTCTCTTCTTGGTGCGTTGTCGGCACCGTAGGACGTCGGGTCGACGGGATATGCGGACTTCTTACACCTATCTACTTATATTTTCACGCGTAATTGTTTTTTCCACGTCCGAGGTCAATACATTTCGACGTACACTGTATTTTTATAAAGACTCTATGGTTCATTGTATCTTCTTGTTGTTTTCATAGTACACTTTCAATATTCCGATTTACATTCTTTACACACCTTCAAAATCTTCAACTCAGTTAATATTGGTTTATAACAAATAATTGATCAACCTGTCTTGATATACAAAAAACTAATAAATGCATTCATACAATTTTTTAAACTTTTTATTCTTTACAACAAATAAATAACATTTAAAATGTTCATTTACGAAAATAAACCTGAATACATTTGACAGTATTAATAAAAAATTTAAAATATCTATCGATTAAAAACATAAATGAACTATTCAGAGACAATATTAAAAATATAGTCAAGGAACCGTTCTGAAACTTTATAATATTCAATAATCTGTCAAAAGAAGACAATCATTTCTTAGATTACAGGAAAATTAAATTTAACATATCCATTTGTACTTAGAGCTTCATATCATTAAAACTTTTATAAGCTTGCAAAATAAATAAAAAAAATGTTCAGAATGCTACCTCTTTATAACGGAGATGAAAATAATCATTATTTCTTTATACAATCAATTTATATAAATCCTCAACAATTTAACTTCATAAAATTTAAGTTCATATGCTGTTTTTTCAATATAAAAAATAACGAATATATCATAAGTAAAACGGCATGACATATTTGTAATCAAAGATATTTTAAAGACAATTTGTCACATGTGATACAATCGCTACGTATGTTTGAATAGCTTTCTTTATATGCTTGTTATAAAAGAACAATGAGTAAATATTCAACGTAAAAAAATCCTCCGAGATACAAACAGTAATATTTACAGCAGTTTTGACTTAGTTATGTATTAAAATGATGGCCAATCTACATAACAAATGTACTACATAAATTCTGTGTCTAGTGCGGATACTGAAAAAATATGTACATATGTACTGAAGGAAAACGACCCAACTCAGAAGAAATGTTGGCAACGTTTAAAGCAGTTCACTGCATCAACACGAAGCGTCTTATCACTGACTTTATGTTCTTCAGAGTTTGTGATTATACATACATACATACATACATATATATATATATATATATATATATATATATAAATTTACGTGCGGTTTTAGTAAGAAATTCATGAACGACTCATAGATTTAAATTTCTTTCCTAATCTTAATTATGTTTCTGAAAATAAAATAGATATTTTTGTTAACCAATGTATTTATTGCAGACTGTATCAAATATAAATTTATTTTTTATATTTGCAGACATTTATAAAAACACAATCTCTTAAACTAAATATACAAATTTCATTCATTTTTTCTAATACTTCATATTGATACATCAAGTTGAAGTAATTTTTGAACACGATTCAATAATTATGAATTTATCAATTACATTTTTTTCTGGACGAATTATTCGTGACATGTAAATTGCAATTCAAATTTATAATTAATTCATAAACTATTAAAATGATTAAAAATGCAACGAATGTAAGTCTCTTCTTCTTAAAATTGTCATTTATGATTTAAAAACTCATTGCATTTTGATATTGTTAGCTTATGTAAAGGAAATCAAACATCTAAAATTTTAGCCAATAAAATTAAAATTGTATAAGTAAATGTAAAAACATATAGACAGGAAGAACTGAAGGAGATTTAATTTTTTTGTTGACATTATATATATATATATATATATAAGTTCATGAAAATATTTATTAAATACCTGAAATTTATATTCATTACATCAAGTGATAAAATAATTTGTATTTTTCTTTTAAATTAATAAAATTAGGTACGAATTTTAATAAAAAAAATTATTACCTAAATGATTCGATATAAAAATCCCACTTATTTATAATATAATATACATAAGACTAGTATCGATATATTTGCTTTAAAAATCATTCGAGATACAATTTCAGCATGGATAAGGAGACATCCTAGTATGAAGAAGGACGATCTGTGTCGTTTAAGCAGAATCATATTTTATATTTTATCTATTTCAATCTCTCGAGTAAGATGTCACAATTGGCAATAACCATTAAACATAACGCCAGTGATATCAGTGTAACTTTATACTTTACAGTGGATATGGTTATAAAGTCACTCTTTCAAATAAAACATTGTTTTAAAGGGTACCTCTGCTATTTAGATAATAAAAAGTGTGACAGTAAATTTTTATATAGGTTTAGTACATTGGTGCATAACATTTTGTTTCGATTAATTCTTTTTGTTAGTTATTTGAAATGTTTTAAAAATATACATATATCAAATATTTAAGTACAGCTTCATATTTTGTATGCATATAGTTATAAATATATATATATATATATATATATATATATATATATATATATATATATATGCCTTTTATGAACTTATTAAGAAAGTAGCTAAAATCAATATTTATTTAAATGAAGCTTAAATCATATTTCCAATTTACATAAAATAATTAAGTGATATTTATAATTATTGACTGCAAAATAAAATTTTGTATATTAAGTGATTTTTCAGACATTAATGAAAATTATATAAATATTAAAAATCATAAGAAAATAATTATAGGACCTAGGTATTTAATTTATTTACTATGTCTTTTTTAAACTTAATAGAATAAAGCAACTTTTAAAACTAATGTAGATCATATCATATGAATTTTCTTCAAATTCATATAAAGTATAATATATAAATGATATTATTTTTAAAAAGTCAGTACTAAACAATAGAAAGTATCAAAATCTACTTTTTTAATATTCTTAATTTATTTCAAATTTAATCAATTCATCACACTAAAATAAAGATATTTGATTTGGTTTTCATATATGGAAATAGAATTTTATTGTTTTTTTAATTTATGTATGAATGAATACAAATAATACATTATATAATATTCAGAGCTTTTTACTGAATGTTCTATATTTCTAACAGAAATCTTTATAAAATAATTGAGTTTATAAAATTTGTATGTTTGTAAAAAAAATTATTTGTAATTTATGAAATATTTTATTTTAATATAAGTTGCCTTTTGAAAACTAAGTTTTAAGTAGGATTCATCCCACGTTTCTCTTTATATATATATATAAGAAAAATGTAAAATATGTTAAAAACTATAACAGCATAATTATAACAATCAGTAATGCATCATCATTCCCACAGCATTTGCAAGATATGTCTATTTTTAAGAGAAAGATGTGCATAGAAGAATAAAAAAATCCAGATGCAAAAGCCATATCTCAATAGATCGTACAAGTAAACAGTATACCGACCTAATAATATAGTATTATAAAGCGTATATTTTGTGAAAAAATATGACACTAAAGTCTGTGTAGAAAAGAAACCTTGAAATCATAACAAGTGCTTCATAACATCGTCTATTCCGTTCTTACAGAGATCGCGAGATATGTTCGAAGAACGAAAAAGAGGCGAGATTGTATTCAACATATATCAAAGCTTGGTAAGGATAACATCCCTCATGAAATACAATTCAGAAAGAAATAGAAATAAGGTTTGTAACGTTTGGCTGATAAATGCACGAGTGGGATACAAGTATGTCATGTTTTCGTCCCCTCGCTTTATGTTGTGTTATTTGCCTTTAGAGATTCAACAACCGAAAGTCCGTATCGTGTGGAAAATAAATGATCCATTCATAAAAGGAAAAACTTTATTCTGTCTTTAGCACGGATTTAAGACTAACAAAAAAATACAGATAAGCGTTTCACTTTTATGTATGTTGTTAACCTTTACGAAATATTTCATTCTTGTTATTATTTTATCTCAGAGCGCAAGTATTTGTTACGTTTTTGCTTTTTCTTAAAATACATATCACATTTTATTCATAAGCTAATAAAATACAAACAAATTATAATTAGGAAACTCGTTTTTTTCAAATATGCTTGTAAGGAGTTATATTTTATTCTTATATATTTACTTACACACATACATACATATATATGTATATATATATATATATAAATTTTTGTAAGATTTTATTATTTTGTAAATTGTAGTAAAATATTTGTGAATAACAAATTTATATTAACTCTTAAACTACACGTTGGGGTCAAAGTGACCCCAACAACAGTGTTTCGTATGTTTCATACAGGTAGTCTATAATTTAAGGATTAAAAATTCGAATCCATTTCTTCACTGGATAAACTGTACAAAGTAACAATAATAAAAATTGTTTTAAGTATTTCTATTTAATAAAATTGAATCCAATTCATTATGAATAAAGTTAAGTATTTTGAATATATTACCAACTTTATTTCTTATGTTTGAAGTGAGTGATTTATACAATAGTTTTTAGACTTAAGATAACTTCAGAATTGTAAAACATTTCAGAATATTTATAACTTCAGAACTGTAAGTCGTTTTTCAATTTAAGATCAGTGAAACATTTTTTTCTGGAACCAAAACTAATAATTTAAAAAATAATCATTAATTAAGATAACGATTTTAATAATTTACATTAGTTTTGTTCTAAATATATATATATATATATATTTAAAAAATAAATATATAAAATTTATACATCTTTATTAAAAAAATCATATTATAAATATCTTTTTTAAACAATTTTTAAAGAAATAAATATTTATTTTTAAAAAACTATTATTTATATTTATTTGTACAATACTCTTAGTTCACTGTTTGAATAAATAATTGAAGATTATGAATAACAAAAAAATCAACAACCATACCAAATTTAAAATTACCCATTATCAAAGCCATTTCAACGTACGACTACATGTTATACGATTTTCTTTAGAAACAATAAATTAATTTTCAAGAAATTATAATTTTTTTATACTAAAGTAGTATAAAATTTGAATTGTAGAAGTATTTTTTACCACATTTATAGCTCAATAGGAAAATGAATTGAAAATTGAGATTCTGCAGAAATGACAAAGTAACATACACGAATCTCTCTCCCTGCCTCTCTCTCTCTCTCTCTTTATATATATATATATATATATATATAATTATTTGTTTAGAGAGATTAAAGAAGAAGTAAATGAATCTAAAGCAGATAGGAAAATATTATTAAATGCTGTATTTCATTTTTTAACTCATTTTCCTGTGAATTGTAGTCAATGTGGCTATGCTGAGCAGTATCTTCAGCCAAATGCTCGTCGTTATCTCTCTATGACAGCAAACAATAAAGACATAACATAATTGCCGCATTACACAACTTTATTATCACTTAAGTTTTTCAATTGAAGAATATTTCGTCCGTACTTCTGTAAAGCTTCTAAACCAGATGTAACTTGTACGTTTTACAAATTAATGTACTAAAAGTGACAACAGTGATGACAATTATTTATACATACATTTTCGTTTTGTCCCAGTTTTGGTACGTTTTGGAGTTTATGTGAATTAATAAAATTCTCCATATATTCTAATGTATGTCAAAGTAAGTAATAAACTCTGGTTATATTTTATTAATTTAATATTTCTCTATAATTCATTTTTGGTATACACTATAAAATTTATTTTACAAAAATCATATAAACCTATTGATATTAGATGTAGTAAAATTAACCAGTTTAATCTGATAAGTACATATGTAATTTATAATAAAATACAAGTTTTTTATATAAATATTTATTAAAAGTAAACAAAGATAATATATATATATATATATATATATATATATATATATATATATATATATATATATATATATATATGATTAAATTTCTTTTACTGTGATGTTGAATTTGAAATTCATCAAAATTTCATCAATGATAACACACAAGTCAAGATTGAACTTTTTCTATATTAATTAGCTGTCTTCTTTACTACCCATTTTGATTAAGGTTTTGTTATGAATAGAATAATTTTCAATTAATAACTTTACGATATTTTATTAATGAAAATAAATATTCTCTCATATATATATATATATATATATATATATATATATATATATATATTCAATAAAAAACAATACATAAAAGATTGAATTAAACACTGTACAATTAAAAATACAACATGATCTAATACCATGAACTGTCATACTATTTGAAAACGGAAGCGAGCGGGTTAATCAATTTAAAAGTTGCATCTGAAAGCCATGTCGGTCGACAGAGGTTCGACTCTATGTTATGTAGTTATCAGTAACATCTCTCGCCGCCAGTCGCAATCTCGAACAGAGAACATTCATTTTTGAAACTTAATTTCCTGCCAGTTTTCTTTTAAATGGGGGAGACAGATAGACAGGCGACAAAGTAGCAGCAGCCAAATATCGATGCTACTGGAGAGAGCTAGTTAGTCAACGAGCTATAGTAACAAGCACCGTTCATAACGATGTTGTGGCAAACTCCACTTCGACAACCTAATCGTTCAAGTCAGTCTGTGTTAACAGTCCACCGTATTGTCAGTCGTATAGGGTTGGGGTTGGGACTCAGATACCGGTTGCGGCTAAGACTGGAGCGGGCTGGGGTTGGCCGCTACTGCTTCTGTCTGTCATTTCAAACTAAGGGTACACTCGTATCGACGGATAATATTGGCTTCTTGTTACCTTAGATTCACAACTTCTCTATTTTTTTCACACATTTCTTTTTACTTATTTCCTGTTTTTCTTTTTTTAGAAAAATCACGTTATGTTTTTTAAAAGCAACCATTTTTTTGCTAATATTTACTATAAATACGATATATACAATAACTTATTAAGATATAGAACTTATTTTCAATTATCTTTTGTGTAATATTTCATTTTAATTAGTGATAAAAATTGATTTAAAACATTTATGTATTTTGAAATATAATGTTATTAGCAACATTTTCATTTTCTAATAGATTTCTTACTCTAATTCATTACTTGAACCACTTAAAACATATTTATTCCAAAAAAATGTACAGCATAAAATCAAATTCGAATTTAAAATATATTTGTTAATCGCTAATAAGTATAATTGATAACTTCTTTTAAATGCGTTACTGCTTATAACAGTTGTTCAGATTAAGATAAAAATTAATGCCGAAAATTTTCTTATGCAGATAAAAACATTTATTTTACCTAAACTACTTTATAAACTTAATATATGTGTGTATATATATATATATATATATATATATATATATATATATATATATATATAGAAAAAATATTGTCGATTCAGGGAAATATTGATATACATAAAATTAAGTATATTAATTATTAAAAATCTATAAAGTAACATTTACAGAGCAGGCATCGATTTAATATGAACTCATACTTATTTTGTACAATCACTGAATGTGTTTAAAAACCTGTGTTTCTAAATCTGTGGCATTTTATTCAATTTATTAAAAATATAAACAAACTGATTCAGTTTTTAAATATTTATTGCAGTTATGTAAAGATTTATTATTTGGATTATATATTTGTTAATAATATTACAACACAAATAACTCATATTTTTATCTAATGGAAATAATATAAAAATAATCATTTTTATAATAAAAAATTATCAATTTAGTAGATTGCTGTAGTTTTATAAACGATTCAAGTTTTGACTTTACTAAATGTCTGAAACAATTATTTTATTACACACAAATCATGAGAATTGCGTAATATTTATTATATTATTTTTATATATGAAGTATTTGTGATTATCAAAAAATTAAAGAAAAATCTGTGTGAAATTTGAATACTTTTTAAGTGTTATTTATATATATACTTTTCTTTGATTTAATTTAAATAAAAATTTGGTATTCTTTCATATTATTATCCGAGGAAACAATTGTTAAAACAGATTTAGAATATATGAAAATCAATTTTTAGTAGATAAGTATATTACTGATATCTTGCAAGCAATATTAATTTTAAAAAAGTTAGCTATTATTCTGATTTTAATTAAGATACCAGAGAACACCAATCAATCAAAGAAACATCTCTTTGTTTTTTATTAAGACTATCTATCAAAACTTTGAATTAAACTTAAAATGTACACAATTAAGACGTTTGATACAATAACCAGAATATACAGTTCGTACATAAATGAAGATCAAATGTATTGCATATAAGTATATAAAATAACGAAATGTTGAACGTTTCTGGTATCAAAATAAGAATATTTGTTGCGCACGGTAACACATTGTGTTCGACATTGGTGTTTTAAGATATGCCGATAAAATAATGTATACTTGAATGGAACAAGCAAAATATGTTTATTACAAGATAACAGAAGTGTTTCTTTTCCACGCAGCATCGTCAAACGAATAACTTGCAGCGGCGGAGGTGATTTTTTGCTAAATTACTCTATAAGTTTATTTAGTTTCAAATGTTCAAAAAAAACGTTATCAAACAATACATTAGAAGTTTTGTTACGTTTAAATTATATATATATATATATATATATATATATATATATATATATATATATATATATATATATATATAGTTTTCGACTTTATAGCTTATTTATTATTTTTTCAACCTATCATACAATAAATAACTTTAAAAGTGTACAATCCATGTATGAGATCTATTCATTTCCCACATTATTCAATAAAGATTGATATGAGATAATTCATTTCCATACAAAGCTGTCGTTAATAAAATCAAGTTTTAATTTTATAACCTTTATTTAATCATAAATCGATTGATTTAATTATATTAATAAATTTTAGAAAATGTATTCTAAAAATTTAAATTTGACAGTTTTCTAAAACAATTAACATTAAAAATATTGTTTTATTTTCTCAAAAAAATGTCTTCCATTTTAAACTTTTTGTTTTTATTAGATCTGTAATTTCTCTATGTCTTTAAATCCATTCTATATTTTATTCTTCTCCTTCCGTGTGGTTTAAGTCACTGAATTGTTTTTTAAAGTGCTTGATATATATATATATATATATATATATATATATATATATATATATAAAATTACAGTCTTAATATTTATGTAAACTAATTCAAGGTTTACAAAAAATAAATTAAACAATTAAAATGAAATGAAAAGTATGATTCATTAATGATAAGATATTTAATTCGGTAACACCTAACAATTTATTTAATACTACTTTTTCGAATGAATATTTTAGTTAATTCAATATCATTTCATTAATTGTACATTTGTAGATTTTTTTTATTATTATTAAAGAATATTAAATTTAAAAAAAAAATTACGTGATACTTCTATTAATGAAATATAAATTCTTACGAATTACAAAAATCAGTAATAAATAGTATATATTTTTATTAACTTTATCTCTTAAGAGTTTTAATAATAATAATGTTCAATAATTGTAAATAAAAAATACACAATTGTAAATGAAATCCTTATTGTCCTGTCACTGACATCCAACAGTGTATGGCTACCTCTGATTCGCGTATTGCTCTTCTTAAATAACGAATTATCACTGTGTGCTCTACTGAACTGAACTGCATGTATTTTTCTGCTTTAATTTCCTTCGTTGAACACGATAACGACGTCTGTCGCTTCTGGCGTTGCTGTCGGCTATCATCATCAGCTTTATAACCGCTGCTCCGCATAATTTCTTTTCAATTGATTATTTTTTTTCGTCGTGAATTTTAATTAAATACAACTCTACGTATCAGACCAGATTCAGTATTTCAATATGTTTGATTTGCAGTGAAGCAAATAAAATGTATTTCATTTCAATTACATGTTTTATATATTGTTGTAACATTATTTCCAATGCAGTGTTCGCATTTGCTAGGATTCTTCTAGTATAGTATTTAAAGTAACGCAAAACCGAATTTTAGTTTCTATAATTTTGTCTGTTGAATTGATATTTTTTTTTAAAAAAAGATCATTTTAATCACATTTTTTAATTAACACAATATTGACGCATGTCTCTATATAAAAATATTAATAAAATGACCATAAATACTTCTTCATTACACATTATTGAATTGTGATTATTCAATATTTCCTGTCAGTTTATTTTCATTTCGTATTTAATTAATTTTCAATATTATAGTACTTGAATCCAGAATAAATAATATATGGGCTAATACATATTTTCTTAGAATAATTCTATAATTGTCATTTGTCATTAGTGATTATAAACAATTCGAAACAGTCAATTTTGTCTTAAATGAAATTCATCTTACGCTTTTTTAAATTCTCCTCTTTTCAAGAAGAGTTATTTAAATCTGTTTTAGTATTTTTTAACTGTATAGTAATTGGGTATATTAAAATAAGTAGTTTTTTGTACAACTTGACAACTTGTACGCTGTGACAACTTGTACTTTGTTTAATAATTCTAACATATATATATATATATATATATATATATATATATATATATATAAATATATATATATATATATATATATATATATATATATATATATATACGACAAACTTTCTACTGAACTACTCATCGTTTGAAACCACGAAAGTAAAAAGTTTACCAGCCGTTGACCTAAATAATTTACGTGATAGGCGCGACTCTTCGAAAATACAAAGAAAACGTAACATCCGTGGAAATTTCGCATCGGAACGATGTCATACATACCGTACGTACAACGAATATTGTTGTGTATAGAGGTGGGGAACGGTATTGCCCATTCCGTCCGAATATGAACGCCCATAAACGTACAATTTATTACTTTACTTATACTTACAGCTATACACAAATACTTAGAACAGTTTATATTATATGGCGTAGAGAGATTACATCCCGCCTTGCTGGGAAGCTTAAGCATGATCGGAATTTTGCACCTGATCAACTTGCTGCGTCCTACGAAGTCTTTACTCGATCCACCATTACCAGCACCGACACCAAGCCACCCTCTCGTATCACTTACGCCTTATCAGTTACCCTTAAATATGTACTTTGTAATATAGTAATCACACGCTTACTCATCTATATCATACATATAAACATACATACATTCATACATATACACAAACACACACACACACACACACATATATATATATATATATATATATATATATATATATATATATATATATATATATATATATATATACATAAAGGCATTCAATCGTACAAAATGGAAAATCATGAGAGGCCTTTATCCAGCAGTGGATTGACAGAGAGTGCTGCTGCTGATATATATATATATATATATATATATATATATATATATATATATATATATACGAAATGAAATACAGATGTTATTTTTAAATTATTTATAATTAATTTAGTTTTCCTCGAGTGTAGAAATAAATCAGTATTAATATTTCACATACATATTTCATTTTGTATCATTATTAAACTTATTGTAATTAAATACTGAATAAATAATGTTCAGAAGAAAAAAACAACCATTAAGATTTTAGTAATAAAAGATATTATAAAAATAAAATTTGATAAAATAATAGAACAAAAATTAAATCAAATTTTTAAAGCATGTTAACCTTGTATAGCATATGGAACAATATGTGATGATTAGTACAACACTTGTTATTATATATAACTGTATAAGACTATTTCTTAAGATATTGTACCTTTCAATGCATATAAAGTCATATTTGATTCTTCAAAATTCAAAAGTGAAAGGAAATATTTTTTACTTCTTTACTTTTATGCATACTTTTCTATTCCCATGATTTGTTTTACGAAAGTATCAAAAATGAATCAGTAAATAGTTGACTAATACCCATTAAAATGTTATTAATTATCATTGAAGATGAAATGTAATTCAAATGAAAATTTCTAATTTTCAGTTTCCAAAATATGTATTATTTGTTTTTAGTCAATTATAAATAAATAACCATCAAGAAAAGATAAACTTTCTATTTCTTTTCTGTTCATATGTTCAAAAATATTAGAACGTATCTAACATTCAGTGATTATCAAGTTAAAATAAATAAAGACTTAAAAAACTACAATTAATTTCAAATACAAACATTACTCATTTAATATATAATTATTATTGTATTAATAATAAAAAGAGATTTAACATTTCATAAAAAAATAATATTTGAATTTTAATTAATCCCTTGATATCTGTATAATTTTAGTAATAATGCTTTTATGCAGATATTTTGTACGTTGAAGCTAGTATACATTTTTTTGGATCCTTTGTATACATATATTCGAGGTAATAACTTCCAACTTGCTTTTATATCAAAGGATTTCAAATTTATATTATTGTAAAAAAAAAACATTTATAGAGAAACAAAAATTGATCATTCTTTTATACAATAAACGAAAATTATGTCATTATAATATGTAACAATAATAACAAATGTTAGTAAAAATATCCCGAATGTCGTAAATAAACCGCTAAACGAAAGATCTAATGAATTATATACAGAGTATTTTATCGCATCGCCCATAAAATAACTAACACGTTACGAAGTCAGATATAAGAGTAGAATGGGTGGTGGGTTGACTGGTTATATAGACAGAGTATGGGTTCAGATATGGTGGGAGACAGTGAAGTAGGTAAGTGTCAGAGTGGAGTAAAAGGCTGTCGACGTTGGAACGAGACGGTGGAGTTTGAGATAGGGGTTGCGGTGGGTGCTTTAGTACCGGGGTGTGAGTGTAACTGCAGTGCTTGCCCGCGTAGCCCTAAATAACGTAGCGCTGAATCGCACAGCATATAAAGTTATGAAGAAAGGAGTAGGTGTCTAATCCTCATAGCTGCTGGCTATATATCACCGGAGTTGGTGTCTTGAATCCGTTGGAGCGGGCCTTCGGGCGACGCGGCGCGGACTAAGGATGAAGCATTACACTACCACCGTCCGTACACCTCTATATATGCTAGCGCCACCACCCCCAGCACCCCATTTCTGATACGAACGCTGTCCTAGGCTCCGCCGTAATTATAACAAACATCCGATTGCATAAGTGGATTTTGTTTTAGTGAGATGGAAACGTATTATATACATTTTTTTAACACCATATATATAATTCGGAAATCATTTATATGCGCGAATGTATTTATCGAATAATTCTATACAGAAAAAATAATTTAAGGAACAGCTGTATTAATAATTTTATACAACATGTAAATACTTAATACATTGTTAATACCATACTTTTTTCATATTCAATTTGTCAATGTTTCAGAATATAACCAATTTATATTAAAGAAAACGAAAACAAATATACAACAATAATGTAAGTTAAAAATAAATTATATACTATCTACAAAATTAATTCAAAATAATTCGATTTTGCGAAATAATATCTCAGAATATCTGTTACAATAAATTACAATTTTTATTATGAATGTTTATAATTATAGAAATATTACTTATTAAAAAATAGTGTTTGATTAATAAATAAATTCATAAAAATATTTTTCAGACGATCTTTTGTTTACCTTTTTTTTCAATATATCATGTTACAAACTAATTTATTATTTAATAATAATATTTATAAAACGATGGTTCAAAAAAATTACATTTTTAAATATTATAATTCTTACACTTTACAAAACAATAACATACATTCATTACATCCTTTTACTTTATTATTATTTCATTCAAATTTTCAATTATATGTATAAGCTATTATTTAAAACTATGAAAATATATTTTCAATTTAATTTTGTTATTTTTTATGACATTATTTACTATTAAATCATTTTAATAAATATATATATATATATATATATATATATATATATTATACGAGTGTATGTATATGTTTGTATGTATTACGAGATAACGTACTTTAGATAATAATCGTTGCCACCTGACACTGATATACACAAGCACACTAAAGTAAAACGAGAAGTGAACAAATGGGTGGATATCTAGCATCGGGGTAGCCGGTATCACGAACATTCAAGAACTGGCTGGCGAAGGTCCAGAGTGAAGCAAGCCAAAGCTTATATCGGTATCATATAAAGGCTACTCAAGTTTGTATTTAATGGCATCTAATTGCCCATTAAAGACTATTAATGCAAGATTCAGACGTTCAGAAATTATAACTCGCGCGATCGAACGAGGACGAACGATAAACGTTATACTGTTTTTTACGTATCGCCTATCATTGTTGCATACACTATATGTGTTTATATTGAATGTTATATGTATCTCTTCGATATCGTCCAATCGGTTGATATGTCGACAATGGCAGCTCTTGCAACATGGTAACGAAAGCCTACCTTAGACTGACCGTATTAGATGTGTTCTATATTCATGTTGTCAAAGAGCTTGATTCAACGCAAATTTGCTTCTGATATATAGTAAATCTTCTCTAACAATATCTATATACATATACACATATAAAGACATATGATCGATTACTCAGTGAGTAACTACAAACGTAACAAAATTATTTAATATATATTCAGATCATTTTAGAAAAAAATTATTTTTATTTGCAAGGTACGGTAAAATTTCATAACGTTAAACTATGTAAGGCATATAAAATTGTAAATAATCATTTATGTATATATATATATATATATATATATATATATATCGTAGTTGTACATATTAATTATGTGTCTTTTTTATAGAAAATGAATTTTTATGGAAAAATGGAATACATTTCAATGTTCAAAATATCCCCTATTATTTTGTATAACTTTACTACATCTGTCAGGTAATTGACGAATTCTTTATCGAAAAAAAGATAGCGGCTTTGAGTCAATGTAGTTGTAATGTATTTTGGAACTTCTTCCACAATTTTAGTATATTTTGTATGTTTTATACATCACAACAACTTTCTCCAAAGCTGAAAAAATCATTCTAGTGACTTTGGTAGTATTTTTTTCAACTGGAATACGAAAAGTATATTTCAGGTGCTTGACACTTCAAAGTTCTGCAGCGACAAGAAAATGTATATATATATATATATATATATATATATATATATATATATATGAATATTAACCATTTCTTACTAATACCATTTGATTTTCGTTTTTCTATTTTGGTACGGAATTAATTTTTGCACGTAAAAATTTAAAAACAATTCATAATTATACAATTAATTTGTATTTTTGTTTATCGATGCTGATAATGTAATACAGGGCCAATTCTTTTTATTCGTTCTTTCTTATTAAAATGACGAAGTGTTTAGAAAATCCCACAGCGAAAAAAAAATAATTTTCAGTACAATGATTCTATACTAGTGTTCTCTCTTAGACATTATTCATTTTCTATCTATTAACTCTCATTGAAAACATATTTATATATATATATATATATATATATATATATATATATATATATATGTCTAATGAATGTTTTTTTTAACTGAATTTGATCATATTTCTATGAATTTTCGAAATATAATATTACATACTTTACAATACATATAGACCAAGTCTTATAATTATTATAGATCGAAAATTGTTAGAAAGTATACTTTTATAAACAGAAATACTTTATAATTCTCAGAATGTCAAATTAATGTTTCATCAGTTCGAATTCTGTAAATATTACGCTATTTCCGTCAGGAGTACTCCGAAAAAACACACATTGCCATGTGCTAAGCTGAACATCGGATAAAATATCCACGAAAACTGTAGAGAAACAGTAAAAAGTTTAGAATTTATATGACATTGGTGATGACATCTTTCAGAGTAGCTTTTCTAGTGATATCAATCGAACCGTATAGCAGCTTTACCTGATGCCTTACTATTTATTATGTCTACATTCGTATATTTTCTTATAATTTAAAAATTTTATATATGCTTTCTTGTAAATTCATACACACTCATTCATAAGAAGGCACAACGCTATATATATATACATATACATTTCATAAAGTATTTATTTAACGAAAAGACTAAAAAAACACTTTATTCAAAAAAATATTTCTTACATCTGGTTTAAATACTTTTAATATTGATTTATAAATAATTGAAAGCTGATTTCGATACAAAAACAATCGTTTTTCTCTATATCAATAAAATTAGAAATATTAATTTTACATCAATAATATATTTTATATTAAAAAACAATATTCTACTTTTTTGAATAATTTAAAAATTCTTATACTTTATTATACAGTAAAAACTCGTTAATCCAATTAATTGGCTAGAGAAGCTATCCGAATTAAGCAATAATATGTATTTAGAAAGCAAAACATAGACTTTAAAATTGTGAAATTTAATGATACAGTATAAAAAAAATATCACTTTTAAATATTTATATCAAATAATTAGAAATGTATAGCATATCTGTTCATTGAAGAGAATAAAATCAATTATGATTTATTCGTATATGATTTATTACTTTTATTATTATTATTATACATATATATATATATATATATATATATATATATATATACATGGCATCCACCTTTGTTATCTAATTAGCTCATTAAATAGCTCATTAAATAGCTCATTAAATAGCTCATTAAATAGCTCGTAAATTTGTATATATAGTAAAATTCATTTATAAAGCATTATTAGTTCGGGACTTCATATTTGTATTGAGTTAATGACCGCTTTTATTGAATGACCATTGAACCTATTGAAATATAATATCGAATTTTGAAGTATGATTATAATACTTGAAACTACTTAAATGCATATTATATATATATGTGTATAATTTTTTATATATATATATATATATATATATATACAAGTAAATAATTTTTTTTCTAAATTAATAATTTGCATAAAATGTTTTTTTATAACTCATTATCTACAAATTCATATTTTTTAAAATATGGAAAACAATTTAATATATTTATTAAAATAAATATATTAAATAAGTTGACAATTATTTTACCTTATTTTAAATGACTATTCATGTATTATATGTTTTATTCATTTCTGAATTAATAACTTCAAATGATTTTCATAAATATTATATTACGCATGTAACTACTGTACATATTATTTGATTGAAATCATTTTGAATATGAAGTTTTAATTATTGGAATTTTGAATAGAGAGCTTTTTATTTTATAGTATAGTAAACTAGCAATTTCAAATAATACAGATAAATATTAAAATCTATGTCATAGAAAAAAAGAAAAACGAAGATTATAATAATAAAAATAAATAGTTTGAAATGAATAATGATGAAACGTATTTTATAATAATAATAACGATAATATAGGATGATTGAACAAACGATCTTCATTTTAATACGATATTTTAATCAATTTGATTGATGGATCAGTAGATCTGATTTATATTCAAGTTAATATATTTCATTTCAAACGTATTATAGGCCAATCCACTTTAATCGTATCACTCAGAGAGCATTAATTATGCTATTGAATACAAAATAGCATCTTAATTTAAATTGTCATGTATATATATATATATATATATATATATATATATATATATATATTATACACACACATATATATATATATATATTATTGTTTACTTGTCGATTCAATAAATGCAATGTAAACGCATACACGTGTGCGTTTATGTCGCTGTTGAGGTTTCACAGTGGTTTTACAGCGACAAACGAAACACGTATTATCTTATGTATGGTACAAAGATCAACGATCCCTTTCCACTCCCGTGGGAATTTGAAGAGTAGTCTAATGCTAAATGGTCTCTGTGTGCTGTTTCAAAGATAGACTTTTCTTTACAACTCACCCCTCGACGCCAACGACATATTGTTTTCGATCACACATATATTTATACATACACACACACATTATATGTAGAGTGATCTTATTTCTTATACGTAAGATTCGAAGATAATAGATAACGAATTTCTTAAGAATTCCCTGATCTGTTTCAATTAATAGTGAAAGAAAAAGACCAAAGTAGATATATTACATTGAACTTTAAAATATATTTTTATAAAACTAAATCATTTGTATCGTAAGATGTAAAGTTCTTAATTCGATATTCCTCATTGTAATCCATTGTTACTATAAAATTTTCTTTATATACATATATATAATGTAATAAAATGAAATTTGTTTGTCTTAAAATATAACACTATTTGGAAGTTAATCAACAATAGTTCAAATTTAAAGTTAAAAATTCACATAATAATCATATAAATTCCATTCAAAATTAAACACTTTACAATAACCATACCTGAATATCATTGTTGACCTACATTACAATTCTACTATAAACTGAATTTATTTTTCACTTGACATAGATTTACTTGTGCAAATCCTTTTTACTAGCATCAGTACAAATGAGGTTCGCTAATGTTTCATTGCAAGTAATTTTCTATTACAAATTGTAATTAAATTTATTTTTTATCTTATTCTCAATGAAATTCTAAACTGTATTAATTTTTCAGAAAATTTTAGCTATAAAAAGTTTAAAAAACGAACTTATATTTAAAAGATTTTTAAAAGTGTTCTAGTACATTATTAATATATATATATATATATATATATATATATATATATATATATATATACATATTTTGAAACTAAGCAATTTAAATATTGGGCGTAGCAAACGATGTTTCTGTACACTAAGATTCGGCAGTGTCATTCATCAGAAATATCCTCATCTTACGATTCAGTAAACACCATTATTGATATACCTATGTTTAAACCAGATTGGATGATGTAACCTAAGCCCTTCAATGGCCAATGAACAGATATATCAACTCAATTCACCTCTACAAAACACTACAAATCACATGACAATTGTTCGCCAATAAATACAACTTTTCTTCTATTCAAATTTATTTTTTTCCATATTTCTACTAATTATTTAAATAGTAACTTAAATTCATTATGCTGTATTTAACTTCATTTTATTTTAAACTATTTTTTTTACTAAATACTATATCATCTTTGACTTAACTCATTTATAGAATAAAAATTGTAAGAAATAATACTTAAAAAACCTAAAAGTAATTTAAGAAACACACGTTTATTACATTGTATATCATTGTTTTTAAATTATTTTTAAAATATAGTGTAAAATGCTATTAAATTACTTTTACATAAACAAACGCTTTCTACAAAAATAATTTGTAAAGAAATTATATATTTATAAAGAAAATTACAAAATACTTTTTGTTATCAAATTATTTTGTAATAAAAATGTAATTAAAAGATAGAAATAGATGTAAGTATATATCTATTAAAGTATTTCAGCTTTATTTAAAAATACAACTTTAATTATTTTAATCATCATATTTTAACAGATTAGATAATGGGAAGAAATATTTTAATTTGATTTAAAAAACAATAATTTATTTATAAAACAATAAACTCCAATCTTATATTAATATCTCAATAAAGATTTTGTATATTTGAAATCATTTTGACTAATTTCAATCATTGAATGAATGCTTTTACAATTATATACATATATATATATATATATTTATATATATATATATATATATAATAAAATAATGTAAATTTGTAAATAAATGAATTAATATAAATATGCCTTAGTACATTATTGATGGTAAATTGTAAAAATATACAAAATTTTCATTCATTGGAAGGAAATCTAACATTATTAATACAAAAAGTAAGTCATCGTGAGAATCCAAAATTATCTTTGTGTGCTTTAACATTTAGAAATATATTTTAACCATTTCGATATTTTTTTACATCTTTTTGTATAGAATTAAAATACTCCTTTTATTATATATCATATTATTCTATGTATGAGTGATTACGTACTAACCTTGTAATACAATAAATATAATATGTTTATTATAATGATAAACCATAAATGCTAGTCAATAAATATATAAAGAATAAATAAAACAAATAACGAGTTTACGTTTAATACACTTATACATCTAATTCTATTTTTCACTTATATTGTACCAAAATTATTTTAAATGAATTTTATACATTTAGAATATATATACACTATTTATCATCAAAATTTTAATATAAGCTACATCATAAAAACTATATATATATATATATATATATATATATATATATATATATATATATATTCATGAAAGTTTTAATAATCAACAACCATTCTTGTTTTCGAAATGTGATCCTAACTCATCGTTATTCTTATTCATGCAAAAGTGTCATCATGTTAATTTCGCTCATTTCAGATATTGCATAAAATTCATGTTTTGAAACAAGTTTTTTGTTAATTAAATCACTACAGTTAAATATATTCATATGTATGTTGTAACAACACAGATACAAAATGATTTCAATATAGTAAACCAATAATGAATAATTAAAGTACAATAAAATGAAATAAATCCAATCAACTTGTAACATAATAAATAAATATCAAATTTGATTCTTTGAACTTTGTTAAATAAAAATCTACATGTGTATACGTTCACTGTGAATTTGATAGTTAGAAACGTAATACAGTTTCTACCGTCTCTCTATATCGGATTGCAGTTGATTTAAATTTTGCTGAATACATAAAGAATTGCCCTGCTTGCTGACCGGTCATTCTGTATATAAGCCGGACAGATATATTGATATAATGGAATATAAAACAGACTATATATTTTCAATTTTTATTTTATCGAATAAAACCAATAATATATCTAATTGTTACATGCAGGAATGATATTCGAGACTTAACATATTTATCGTATACTAATGGTTAACAAAATTTCCTGAACTATTACTACACACATACTTGAATATATATATATATATATATATATATATATATATATATATAAGTATGTATTCAAAAATTTATACATAAAAAATCAATACTATCTTTATTAAAAACTATTTTTATATGACAATCTGCAGAAAAAGTATTTTTGTTCTTTTCTAAAAAATATTCTTCTATTTATAACCTTAGTATTGTATTGATGAAGCATACAATAGTACTCCATATATTATATTTGCAAACTAAAAAAAAAAACAACTTTAAAATAAAAAAGTTCGAAATTAATAATTAAAGCATCTCTGAAATCATTTATTTTTAATTACTTATTTAAATCAAATGTATAGAATTAAATAGATTTTTTTAATATAATAATAATAATAACTGTTTCAAATATTTATAATTGAATAATTAATACAAACTTCAACAATTCACGTACAGTTAACTGACTAAATTGCAATAGAAATAATCTCGAATAATTTTTAACGTATCGTATAGCGTTACAGTGGTCTTATTCCACTGCATTAGTAATGTACTGAGCAAAGTATTTAATACCGGTGTTCAATAATATTTACACGACGTGTATATTTAGGTTTCAAGTACATTGAATAATTAAGAAGAAAACAGTTCTTATATGTACTTTGTCAGAGTAACATAAATGTTTAATTGTCCCTGTGTTGTGTATCACTAAAACGTGCAAAACGTTTAAAAATATTAGAAAATGATTTCTGTGTCAGACAATAAGTCATTAAATGAAAACAGTACACGTTATAATTATGAAACAAACAAAAACGATATCTTTAGTGGGGAATAACATTTCTGAAACTGTTATTCGTATTTACTTTAATCACAGACTGTAATGTGTATGTAAGTAATTAAACTTAATTTATCCTTTTATTAGTCTACTTATCCTTAAGTTATAACTAATGAGTATCTAAAGTATGTAAATTTATTTACTTCAGCGAAACATATATTATACTCTCATATAAATTATTAAATGATATTCATTCGAGGAAATATTTCTCTTATTTATTTTACAATAAAAAATAAAAATAATATATATGAAATATTATATCATTTATAGATCTCTGTATATATATATATATATATATGCTATTTTTAAGTGTGGTCATTTAAATAAATATTAAACGACAGACTTTGATGTTATTTATTATTTTAAAGATATTAATTTGCATCTAAAGTTATTTACATATGAATACTAGAACAAATATGAACACTCATTTTAAACGTAATATAATATATTTATAATTTAAACATATTGAAAATATATATTCATATCTTTAATATAAATATCAACGTTTAAAAACAAATTAAAATTCAACATATACAGGATGCATCAATAGAATTAAATATGCACTTATTATATGATGTGACGCATTACTTCATATGCATTTCGATGGATGCAAATGTTTCAATTGATCGTATCATGTACTATTTTAATAAAAAAATAAATCAATAATTAGCATTATTTTACTATTTTCAATTACACATTAATATTTTCTTATAATAATCAAAGTAACATATCAGAAAAATAATATAATATCGGTTCAATTTAAATTAAATGTTAACAATACAGTCATTTGCATTTTTTATTTCAAATATTTTCAAAACAGTCACTACTCTAGAAATTGTGATTCGAAAAGAATGAAAATTTATTATTCAATTAACGTCTAATTTGTAACAATACTCTTCATTTTTTCAAATTATTTACAAGTTTTTAAACATCGATTCAAATGACAATATAATTGTTTACAAATACATATTTTATTGAACATTTAATAAAATAATATTGCAGATATAAATTAGACATGAATGCATTTATAAATTTATATTAAAACAGTTTAAAATAGTACGTAATTAATTTTTCACATTACTTAAAAAGTATTTCTTGTCCATATTTTTAATTAAAACGAGTTCTGGACGGATGTTTAATTATAAAAACGATTTGAATAATTTAAATAACTTACTTTATTCATTAGTCATTTTGTATGAAAATAATATATATCAAATACTTATTACAATCCAAAAAGATATATCACTATATAAATATTTAAAAAATTAAAATAGTAATACATCGACAAAAACGTTTATTTGAATATTTAAATAATTGAAAGCTTATTACTTCTTATTTGAAGTCCATTTCCAAAATCAAATTACATTTATAAACAAATATTTAATAATAATATTAGGCCTAAAGCATATTAAAATATACTTTGTTCATATTTATAGGACATGTTACCTATTTATGAAATATTATTTGTTTTTAATTGATAAATAATTTCAATTTAATCATTAAATTCCTTAGAAGTATATAATGGAAATAATATTTTATCATAAAACACATACTAAATGTAAACATCGTCAATAACAAATATACTAATACAAAAATTAAAAATTTAGTCACACTAATAGTTATTCGTTGAACACACATTGAATTATAAGTATGTTATATGAGGAATGTATCAATATATTTAATTTTGATAAAGCAGCTGTTATCTCAATTACACCTTAGAGAAGATTAGCTCTGTTCAACGATAACAACATTTAGTTTCACTACAACGCTCAACTGATATTAATGTTACTTTGTGTACTGAGAATTTATGATAAATAATTGTACGTTCTAGTAAAAATTTGACAGTAAACTTTATATTTTTTTAATGATAATAGTATTGATCTACATAAACATTTTTGTGATACATTTGTATATTAATAATAATG
This sequence comes from Acanthacorydalis orientalis, assembly GCA_034766995.1. NCBI lineage: Eukaryota > Metazoa > Arthropoda > Insecta > Megaloptera > Corydalidae > Acanthacorydalis > Acanthacorydalis orientalis. The sequence continues at coordinate 13,693,292 of CM068324.1, read as the reverse complement.
AAAAATACACCTATGTATTTATTTGATATATTAAATGTGAATAGTAATGAATAATATACGTGTATTACGTTATAAACATACATTTCTATTTGAAGTCATGAAATTAACGTGTTCTGTTTATTTAATGATTGGCAACTGAGTAACTTCAGTTAACAATGCACAGAACAGTTTTATATGAACTACATAGAAACTATAAGGTATTTAGATTTATTGTAGTGCCTTGATAATTTATATAAAGCATTTCATATTTTATATTAACACAATATATATATATATATATATATATATATACATGATGTTTTCCAGCAAAAATTGTTTTTTAATCTACTTTACAAGGCCATTATCTTTATATAATATTAATCATCAATTTAATACACGTTTCACCGATTAAAAAATGATTAAATAAAACATGTATGAGCACGCACACACACATACATTTATATATATATATATATATATATATATATATATAATTTATGTATAACTTCTTTTACTTTTATGGAATAAAAAGATATTTTAAATGCTTGAGAATTAAAATTGTTCGATTTATAAGTCTTTATCAATTACTTGTTTAATCCATTCTTATATATTTCAGTTCAAAGTGTCGATTTATACAATAAATTTAACATTATTAAATAAAAAACCGTTTCAAACACATTTTACAAATATACTAAATAAATAAATGTACATAATGATAAAGAAGCGCATTCCTAAAAATTATATATATATATATATATTTATATAAAAAAAAACTAGAGTAGTATTAAATATAAAGTACAAATTAGTTATTATTCCTGAAAATCCAATTTCATTTTTAATTTCAGTTTATTTTCTCTTACACTCTTATTAACAATAATGTACATTTCTCTAATGATTTTTACCCTTTTTAATACAAATTTTGAATCAAAAGTACATAAATACAGAACACAAATAGTGCATGTATAAAACGGCGAATAATTCACTTTACATCAATCGTCGTTTTATTATTCACGCTTATCAACTCAATAATTTCACTTAATTTTTTATCAGTACTTGTTGGTCCACATAAATGATAGTACAATTTTTATCATTTTAAATATTTAATACATTCACAAAAATAATTTTAGGTAATATTGTACATAAATATTAGACTTAGAATTTTCAGAAATAAAAAAACTGATTCTTAAATATAAACATTTGTTAAATTAGTACCAACATTTTAGATACAACTAGCCTAGTTATTAATAACATGTTCAAGCACTCTAAAGTATTTTAAATTCTAAAGTAGGATATTTGCGAATTTAAAATAAAACATTTAGAGGTTAAAATTTAATAGGAAATGAATATTAACGTTTTTCAATTAATTTAAAAAATGCCCATAAATTAATTGATCGTTTATTTAAAGTTTATAATTGAGGAAATTTAATTTCTCTCGTATTTACTTCCTCATTAAACAAAGCGTTGAACTTTTGTATCACTTTATTATATTACTTTATTATTGCAAACAATTTTAAATGCTTTTTTTCTTTTCTAAACAGATATTTAATATTAAACAATGGCAATAAACAATAATATTCAATTCAAATTTATTCAAAGAAATAATCAATTTATTCCAATATATATATATATATATATATATATATATAGAAACAAAAATACAATAAATGTTATTTAAATTAAATACCAAAATCTGAAAAATTATTTTATTCAGTGTTAAAATTATTTGTATTTTTTCAGACTTCATCAGTATTATAGCAAACATTCGTCATATAAAATGGAAGAATTGAAGTATATATTTGTCATAGCAACCATATACCCCATCATTTTAAATTCGCAGGAAATTAATATTAACTGTCCAATAAATTGTCATTGTAATTTTAATCAAGATTCAGTTAATTGTTCTTTTCTAAATATAGAAGACTTACCTTCTGACATATACACCGAGGTATGTTTTTAATATTGAGATATCAAGCAACATCCTTGAACAATTATTTATTTATTAAATATATTATTTAAATTTATAAATATATAATTTTAATAATTTTACTAATATAACTCTAATTATTACTTTTATTATGTTTTAGACCAAATATCTGGATGTTTCGCATAATAAATTGAAAACGGTGCCATCTGAAATAACAACATTTCAGTTATTAAGACATCTTTCTCTTTCGTATAATTTAATTTCAAAATTAACACCATATTGTTTCAAAGGACTTTATGAACTGGAGTTATTAGATTTAAGTCACAATCATTTTCAAGTTTGGTCTTTTATAATTCCTTCAAGATCATTTTCAAATTTGAGAAGTTTGAAAGTTTTAGATTTGTCTGGAAACAATTTACGTGAAATATTCTTTAAAAAATCCGAACAAATTGTGAGTGCATCATTGAAAGAATTATATCTGAAGAACAGTACAATTAGTATTACTGAAAATAAGAATGCACTTTCTAATTTGACAAATCTGAACACATTAATAATGTCTAATAATTTATTTGAATACTTTTACGGACTTTCTTCAGATTCGTTGCAGGTAAATATATTAATTATAAATTAATTAAAAATTATTATTTAAATATTTTATGTGGAAGAAGTAACAAAATAATAAAAATAAAGGCAATTTGTGTCAATTATTTGTGTCAATTTATATTTATAAATTTAAAACAATTATATATTACATATTTTATATATATATATATATATATATATATATATATCATAATATATATATATATATATATATATATATATATATATATATCATAATGTTCAAATATAAAATAATCTTTATTTATTCTAGACTTTGGACATATCAAATTGTATGTTAAAATATATTTCAATAGATGCATTTGCAAATTCACCAAATCTTATAAATCTCAATATATCAAATAACTATAACTTGAGATTGATGAAAAATAATCCACGCTCATCATCAGTAAGAAAGATTTATTTAGAAAATTGTGGAATTACCATTAAGTTCTTATCAGAATTTCCAAACTCAACACATATATACTTACATGGGAACAAATTACATTATTTAGAAGATGATAGTTTTCGCAATAATTCTCTTGTTTATTATATAGATTTATCGAATACCGATTTAACTAAAATAAGCCGATTTGCTTTTCGAAATCTGAACAGTTTAACTGAATTAAACTTATCAAAAAATGGAATAAGAACACTAGATCCAAATATATTTAGTACGAATAATCAGTTAGTACATTTAGACATGTCATATAATTATTTTACAGAAGTTGTTGAAATCTACAGTAAATCAATATTAAAGTTAGATATGAGTACATGTGAAATCCAATTTATTAACAGTAACGTTCTGTTAAATTTACCAGCACTCAGAGAATTAAAGTTAAATCATAACTGGATAACAACCCTTCCAGAAAATTTTAAATCGCATAGTTTAGAAACTCTCGATTTGAGTAATTGTCGTTTAAAATATATTACAAATTCATCGCTCACTTCTTTAGAAAATTTAATCAAATTAAAATTGAATAATAATTTTTTTACCGACGAATTATCTGACCAAACGTTCCCTAGTGGTATTCAAAAAATTGAATTGTACAATAATTTTTGGTACTGTAATTGTTTTTCTCGAGAATTTAAACAGTTTTATGAATATTTAATCAAACCTCCTGCTAAATCAGACGTAAAACGTTTAATATGTTTCACTCCAGAGAAAAAGAGGAATTTTAACTGGGCTCAAGCATGTCACGATGAATGGTCAGTTCGACCATTATCACCTAATAAATGGATGCTAATGGTTGTTATGTTCATATCAATTATTGCACTCTTTTGTATAATTTTATTTGCTAAGAGAATAATTAACGATCAATATGAACGTAATAGAATGGCAGAAGATGAACTGCGAAGAGTAGATGGATTAGAAAGACTACGACGAATACGTGAACAAGCAAGAGCAAGTAATCCTCAATTAAATGCACCAGATCCAAGAGAAACTCAATCACCACCAACATACGAAGAAGCACTTTTGATGCAAAGACCCAACCAGCAAACAAATCAAAATGGAACTGCTCCAAAAAATATTAGCTTACAGGTATTTATATAATTATTTCTAAAAAAACCTTTTTAAGCTTATGCTAAAATATTTTATTTACATAATATATAACGACAAATTTTACAAAACAATTCCAATCTTATTTAAAACATATTTGCTTCTGAACATTATTTTATCACATTTAAAATGATTTTTAATAACATTAAGAAAAATCGTTAGATAACTATATAAATAAGCGTACAGAATTTGAATACCAATTACTGTCGAAACGTTAATTATCATTTTATTCAAACTTTATATTCAATTTTATAACTAATATCCTTACTATTGTGTATCATTACATTTTATGTGAAAAAAATAAACATTTTAAAACTTAAAATAATTACAAATTGAAATCGTTTGTAGCTTTGTTAATGTTTTATAAATCAGATATTATTTAAAAAATAAGACTGTAAATCATTTCTTCAAAATACATAATTAAATTATTTTCATGATTAAATAATCTTCCATATTATTCTTGCAATGTTTGCAAAGCTTTAAAACAGTTTTTCTCAGTGAAATAGTAATTTACACTAACTTGCTTGATATATTGTCTATACGATTTAACCACTATACATATATATATATATATATATATATATATATGAGCAAATTTATATTCAAATAATTATTTAGTTTGTAGTATCTAAACTGACACCAAATTTAGGTCAGTCAACATGTGTATATATATATATATATATATATATATATATATTTGCGACAAAATTTACATTTTAAATAATATAAACCGTGTAACCTTGAAATTAACTAAAAAATGGAAAGTTGTTTTTACTTACTTCCTTTTCTATAATTAACAACGGTTTCTTCTTCTGAAAACAGATGATCAATAAATCAAAATTAAATCTATTAAACAGAAGTCAACATAAAATATCAGTGTTTCCTTAGGTATGTATGTATGAATATATATATATATATATATATATATATATATATATACATATATATATATATATATTCATATATGCATGCCTAATATATTTAAATTATGAAGAAAATATAAAGATCGTTTAATATATACCATTATCAAAAATTATCTGAGAATATATATTATTTATATATATATATATATATATATATATATATATATATATACTTCAAAATAGATAAAAATGAAATTTCGTTATTATCCGCTTATATATTTTCGTGTAGTACGGCTTTATGAAATATTTTCTTACAGAATAACACTTGTAATAATATTTTCTGTATTATAATTAGGCAGCCGAATTACGAGACACGAATAACGAAGAATCAAGTGAGAGTATTAAGTCTGAAAGTGATATTCCAGAAGATCAAGATGATTCGGTATCAAATAGAAACATTAATAATACACATACAGAAACACCTACATATATAAATAATACATCATTACAAGAACACCATTTTTAAATATTTTTTTATATAAAGAACATTCAACATTGTAATAATATCATTTTTTTAAAAAATATATTAAATAAGGAATATATATTTATTTTATTCGTATTTCACAGTCTTAATTTTCAATTATTTTTTTTGTAATATTACATTGTCTGGTTATTTAGTAATACCTATTATAATTACATTTATAATTCATTAAATTCACAGGAACAATATTAATGAATTTTTATTTGTAATAGACTGTACATACAATATTTTAAATCATATATATATATATATATATATATATATATATATATATATATATATAAAATTCAGTTTTATCAAATGAATTCAATAAATTTTGTATTACTTATTTAATACTCATTGTAACTATTTATTAATCTGCATAGTATTATTATAACTTATATACGTTATCTAACTGTAACTAATTTTAATTATTATTTAAATTATTATTATACATACATATAATTCATACATAAAAAAGAACTGTATTAATATTAAAATGTACAATTATATTTTATAATTTTAATAATATGCACACAAATATCCATATTGAATCAAATTCTCTGAACCATTTTTATTAATTTACTTCTGTCTTGTAGGAATTGATTCACTTCCAGTTATTCACGAAAATATATTCTAAATTTACAATAAAAACGAGAAAAACATTTTTTTATTAAAATATTTTTCTAAAATTCATATTATTAGCTGTTATAAACATGTACATTCTTAATAATCCTTTATCATACGTTTATTTTTAAATCTCACAGCAATCAATTTCGAATTTACAAAAAATTTCCTATTTTTTTTAAATATTTGAAAATTACATTTTCATATACTTATATCAATGAACGATACTAAATGTAAATCTTGTAATGTTTTTTTTTAGAAAAATTACATGATTAAATAATATTTTATGCCGATTAATTAACTTAATTTCAATCTGAACCACTAATTTATAAAGTTAAATCCATCGATTCTACATACTGTTTGAATCTACTTACTCTCAGTAAAAAATAATCATTTAATAATACTTGTATTTTTATTTAATATTTTCAAATATTTAAATTAATATTTTCAAATATGTTCAAAAATATCCCATCAGGCGGCAGCACAAGTGAAATATCATTTGTAGCGTCAATTGCAAGGAAATCGGAAGCGTTCCATATTTCTCCAACAATAATATTTCAAAATACAGGTAATGACACATAAATCAGATTAAAGTGTTTATATTTGTAGTTAAAATATAAAATAATTACACATTTTATTACATCATAAATCTAATTCGTAATCTAAATAATCAATTTAAGATATTAAATTTAAGATACAAAGTACTGTCACAAACTTTTCTGTTCATATAATTTATAACAAGTTAATATATATATATATATATATGTATATATACATCTTTAACATTTTCAATTCTTTTTAGGCATAAAATTTAACTCAACATAAAAGCGTAATTTGACCTGAACATACTGAAAAATATTAACATTTTTGCGGATGAAAATCAAATTAAGCAGTTAAACAAGTAAGGTTAATTTTTATTTTCTTTTCAATATTTATATATATATATATATATATATATATATATATATATATGTATATATATTTAATAATACATATTGAAAACGTGTTTGTTATTATGGGATAGTTAACATTTGGAATATCAATGAGCATTATTTATTATTAATTAACATGAATTCGTGTCAGACATGGATGTTTTCAGTATTTACTTCCATTTGTGTGTATGTTAAACAAAGACAATATTTTTTCGGTTTATTTATTGATTTTTTCTTTATTGTCAAATTAAAATGTTGGTGAATGCTGATTTCGCATCATTTATACTTTATATTTGTATATGAAATATCATATAAACTACACAGTATACAGTACAACCATCTTTGAATTATTTTATTAGAACCGTTCATAGCATTAAACCAGAATGGTTCTTAGATAGGATACTGTTTGGAGCATTCTGTACTAGATGGAACTATTTATTCTTAGGGTTACTTTTAAATAATAATATTGTTTTAAAGTTGAATAAAATGCCTTATAACATTTAAATCCTAATAGAATTAATTGAAATATTAAATAAATGTTATTGATATTATTTTCTCACGTATATATATATATATATATATATATATATATATAATTTTTATATTAATAGTTTTATACTTAAATCTATTATTTAAAAAATATTGTTAAAGGAGTTCACGTAACAAATAAATAATTGTTACTATTTAAATATGCATTGTTTAAATCCTTGTCAAATATTATATTTAGAAATTTTTATTAGAATAAAATTTTACAGAATTTTTTTTTATAATGTCATGTGAAATTCTATAAACAAATGTTATTTGTTGTGAAACATTTTATATAAGAAAACTATTGTAAATCAGTTGTTTTTCTAATAAATTATGTTAGATATTTTTTATAAAAATGAAAAAGATACTTTTAATCATGAACAAGTACGTTTGGTAATATATAAATCATTTATGTTTCTGAACGAATAAATATATTTCTAATGTTTATAGGAACGTTTACGTTTCATAAAGAATAAAATATATTGTTTTGAAATATAACATTTAAATAAAAAAATACATTTTAGTACATAACGTTTTTGTATTATAACAACATTGATGCGTCACAATGTGTCTTTTTATTATATTGCATACCATGGTTGAACATAATAAAATTCAATAACAGTACTAATGTCCACAAATAATTTATAAAGGTCATTACAAGTAACTAAAGTCATGAACATAAAAAAATATTGTCAATACCTAGAAAGATTTTAAAAGAATAATTTAATTAAATCAGGTTAATATACTTAATCACTCAAGTATAAAGAATGGAAATTCATTTTTTTAACAAGAAAATTTGAAATTACAAATACAAATGATAAAATAGATATTGGAAATTAAAAAGGACATGTCTGGGAGTGTAACATTTTTTGATAAAAATTTATTTATTATCATAAGAAAATATAAAAAATAGGTCAAAAACTGAAAAAGAGAATTTTAATTTTAAAATCTTAAAGAAGTTCATTTAACTATTAAGACATTTTTGTAATATATTTTTCCAAAAAATAAATATAGGAACAATATTATGTATTTATTTATTTCATAAAAACTTTATCGTTGTTTAATCATTTTTCAAAACTGTATAATGAAAAAAAATTGCAATATTCTATTGTAATTTATTAATAAAAGAAAACATTTCATTTCTTAATTGCTTTAAATATAAATATTTTTCAAGTCATATATTATAGATTAAAATGGTACAATATTGATGTGTCATTTTAATGTCATTTTCTTTATAAAAAATAATTTTCTTCAATGTTTAACAGTTAAAATCTTAGTAGTATTAAAATTTAATTTAATAATAAAACAATTTATATTATAAAGCTATTTAACTGAGTTCATTTTAAATAGAACTACTATTTTTATAACTAATAAGTAGTCTAAAATGAATTCTAAAAATAAAATTTAATCAGAATTTTTGTCAATATTAAAATTGATATTATTGTTTTAAATCAAATTAACATTAAACAAAGATATTTTTATAAAGAAAAACTAATGTAGGTTGAACGTCCTCGCTTCATTTTTAAATTCCATTTGTAATTAAGTGCGTTGCTTAAATATATGCTTTAAAAATAGAATGTTGTATCTTGTCTGGTGACGAATACTTTACCGTGACATCGTATGATACAACGCACTATTTACTTGCTTTTAAATACAAATTGATTTTATTTTTGCCAATAAATATATTATTTAAAAATATCATTATAACGACATTACTTTCTAATGCATGATATGTAAAGAAATATGTTTGTAATGAAATTTTATATAAAAAAATCCAACTTTGATTAACAAAAAAACGTATTTTTAAAACCGTTATTATATATATATATAATTTCTAATTAAATTTTGTATTGGACATAGTCTGGAGAATGACAAAGATACAATAATAGTTCTTAATTGCTCATTTTAAATTCTTCAGATATAATTTTCCTTATATCTACATGTTATTCATGAAAAATAACAAATATACTTTTAGATGAAATGCCATTACATATAAATAAAAATTTAAGAATCCAAGTGAACAAGAGTTTCAAGAAAAATATTCAGATCTAAATTGAAAAAACATATCGTAACTGAACTTTTCATACCTTTTATAAAAAATTATAGAAACAAATAATTAAATTATAGAGACAAATATGAAAAATTAAAATAGAAATATAAAATATTATTATTGACTTAAAATGACTATTTAGTTGTATAATGTATAAAGAATATACATAGTTAATATACATATATAAATTTATTTGTAATTAAATTAACAAGGTTTAGTAATGTTCGTAATTTTTTTACTTCCTGCATCTAAAAATCTGCCAATAAGTACTTTTACTTCTTACAAACCATGATGTCCTTAAAAAAATGAGAAACAAATTGTAGGTATAATGACCCGTATTTAGAATGATATTTTTAACTTTTTAACTAACTCATTTATTTTTAAATTTAGCGCTGATGTTTTTATTTTATTGCTTTTTGGTGTCTGTGAAATATATAACGAAGATATTTGGAAAACGGAAGTGATTCAAGGGTTACATATTTATTTTTAGTTTAATACATACATACATTCAATCATTGATTAATATGTGTATATATATATATATATATATATATATATATATATATATATATAATACAAAAAGCAAAAAATTGCATATTTCATAAATATACAATTTATCACGGAAAACACATTTGTGGGCGTTCTGCATCCAGTAAGAGTCAACGTGTTGTAAGGAGTGAAAGTACCCATTTAGTGGATGGTACAGGTTACCTAAACACAAGCCAAAAATTAACAAAAAAAGGCTCGGAGACAACACGCTAGCGACTAATACTGGATCCCCCGGTCACCACGAGGAGGAACCCACTTCGACCGGATTTTTGGTATATGTCGCTTTTTAATTGTTAGTAGGTATTTATCATATTAACAATTTACATTACAATATTATATTATATTTACAATTTACATTAATAGAATAAAATAACTGCTTCGTCATCTTGACTTCAGGAATACCTATTAAACAATAGCGAATTATACCAAACACTAACTAATATTTTTAATTTTTAACACAATGAATATTATGTATTTATTCATCATCACTTTGATAGAAAAATATATTCCATTTCATGTTTCACTACAGCATAATTTTCTAAAAAAATATTATAAAGTACTAAATGAATCATCTATTTTTTTACTTTGTAATCAAATAAAAATATGGCAAATATCGAAATAGGAAATCTTAAAATGTTATTAGTATATGTAATGAATTTATATATATATATATATATATATATATATATATATATATATATATATAACTTACCTTCTTCAGTTTCCATTATAATTCATTTTATAACGTACATTATTTTCAATCAAACTTGTTTTCTCGATAAATAATTTAATTCAAATTTCCTTTTTAAATAAAAAATACATTTGACTAAATGTAACAAAATTTCCTGGATGAAAAATAACATAAACAAACCAATTACTCTAACACTTGAATTACGAAAATACTGTTATTTTATTAAAACAATTTAAAATATATTTCAAATTAAATAAATACATAGAATATATTTTATTTCTTAGTTTCAGCAAGTTATTTCTCGAATAAAATTTAGTTTTGTTTGTTGTTTTGTTTTGTTGTTTGGGAAGGTCATCAAATTAAATTATCTTTATCAAATCTCTTTGAAATTTTGCAAAAACATTATCAAATCAGACACATTCCTGTGATTTTCAGTATAAATGTGTATACAGATGTAATTCACTATTAAGTATCATCTTTCGAATTTTAACGTTTATCTGTTAAAAATAATGTTTAAATAAAGGAACATGAATAAAAAAACAAACACAAGAATACAAGATAATCTATCTTATTTATTAGAATGTATTTTTTACATTTCTTTAATAAATTATAAACTATAACAATAGTACGAGGCAAATAAATTAACATTGTTCATTTTTATAACTTAATAACATAACCCAAAGACAATTTAAAATGAATCATTATATTAATGCATCAAATTGTCTACAGGATCAAAATCAAATATAATCTCGACTAATGGATTAAACAATTGCGACTTATTGGCTGCCATGTCTAATTAACTGTTACCTATTTATATATTTTAAGTACATTTTTTTATAAATAGGTACAGTCAACAAATAATTATTTTATATTAAATAACTAATTTTTTTGACAATCGTCTTTCACAATTTATTTTCAACTACAAATAACTGCATGCATTTGTTTTTAATTTATTATATATAATTAATTACAATTAAGTACTTACTAAAAATTTTAACAGCTTAGTATACTTCATATACATTATATATATATATATATATATATATATATATATATATATATATATATATATATATATACATATAATAGAACAGTAAAACTTATAAAATGACTAAGTATTAATATTTGTATTGTTTATTTATTTAATATTAAATAGGTAAATATATATTTAGGTACTAGACAACTTAACATTTACTAAGCTTAACAATATTTATCAAATTGAGTAGTTATTTCATACAATTTGTATGGACTTTTTTCAGCAGAAACATTTTATCTTTCACAAATATCATTTTCCATCTTTATGAACATACGTATACATTTACATTCACACATTTACTTGTATATATATATATATATATATATATATATATATATATATATATATATGTGTGTGTGTGTGTATGTGTGTGTGTGTGTGCGTGTGCGTGTATGTGTGTAATTATTACAATTACTGTTTTACTTCTTACATTAATATGATAATGAAACAAATTGCTTACAACTGTCCAATTTAAACTTTGTATTGAATTGCAGAATATAAATATTTTAAAATAATTATTTTATAAGCCAAAATGTATAAAATAAATGTAGTAGGATCGGTCAATACTTCCGTACGAAAATATTCTGCCTGAATATAACATACAGATTTGAATAATTATCTGGATAAACCAGTATATTAAAAATCTATTTCCCATTCTCCATTATGTTACATACATTATGTGCATTGTATTTTGCACTTATTTCACTTTATAACTCTTATTTTTAAAAATGATCTTCACATCGATCATTTATTTCAGAATACTTGTAATAATAAAGACAGGCAGATAACTTATCAGTTTTTGAGAATACAAAACAATTCATAGAACTATAATTCATTTTGTTTATAATTTCAAGAAATAAAGTATAACATAAATATTAAATAATTGTTAAAACTGTTAACATTCTTTTCTAAATTTGTATACTACACAAAAGTTTCTAAATCAAATCATTTTGAAAATAATATTCTTTGACTAAAATCAATTTATTTTAAAATAAACGTGTTTTTAAATATTGTAATTTCTTTCATAAATAATAAACACACTCAAATACCTCCATATATCACTTTTGTATAATTTAACATTAATTATTCATCTAAGATGGTATTTCTTCTAATCTAAAATATTTAATTTGTATAACAATATACAAAAATAATGGCTAATATCTATCCTATTTTAAATCTTATTACTCTACAATACATCTACGAGGTTCAAAAAATGACTTTCTTTTATCCACATCTTACAATGTGGATTTATCTTATCGCAATTTTAATATTGTCATCTTTATTAACTTAAATATTATTATTGATGGTTTAAATGAACAAAAAGATACATCCTTGCCAAATAAATCTATAATGAAAATTGAAAGTATCTTTTTACAAATAGCAATATATAAAATATTTTTGCTATAAAAATATATTTTAAATATATAACAAATTGTTCGTATAAACTATTATGAAAATATTTAAATTGTTATTCTCTTACAAGAATTTTATACTTTATTCAATTGACTGATTTATTTTATTATCTAATAAAATTCATTAAAATACTCATTTTTATTTAACAATAAATATCATTATTCATTTTAATTCTTAACTAAAACCTGTTCACCTTTATAAACATGATTTTCTTAGAGATGACGATTTAATATCTTATATTAAAAAGCTCCATTCTAGTAACAATTAACATATGAATTCTTATACGTTTTGACTAGGTGGATATTGAGGTATCATAAGACTCTTGTTTTATTCAAAGTAAGGCAGATTTTTTATAAGTTTACTAAAATAATATCATTATATTAGTTCACTTTTTATGTTCTAAACAAAGAGTATGATATAACGTTTCATCAGATTTAGAACGATTTAATAATAATTTGATTTTCAATTACTTTACATTAATTCAATTATTATTTGGGTATCTTATATATATATATATATATATATATATATATATATATATATATATATATATATATACGTAGAGAAAAATATGCAAGAAAAAAGATGTAAGTATTATTACCTTCAACAATTTGTTTCATTATCCATTATTATTAAAAATAAAAAAGTATTTTTTACGTTTTGACATGCTGTATACAAATGTGAATATATATATATATATATATATATATATATATATATATATGTATATATATATATGTATATATGAGTATGTGTGTGCACATGTTTAGTATTTAATAATTTTTATTAGGTTGATGGTAATAGATATTCGAAATTAATCAATAAGGGTTTGTATTTCATTGCTAATTCACTATACATTATTTATTGTTTGATCATAAATAATCAGCTTTTGAAAGTCAAGCTTTGCATTAGCTGAACCTCTTTTTTACTCAATTCTAAATCAGTTTGAAATTAAACCTGATATGTTTATATTGCACTATTTATACAATCAAAAAAATGAAATTGAATTTTGAAAAACTTGTTATTAAAATATCTACTCATTCATTTCCCCAGTGGATAAAATAAATACGTTTACAACTAGATTTTTTAATACATGAATATTTTTTTGTAATTCTCAATGATTTTTCCTGTACGTTTGATAAATCTAAAATATAATAATATATTAACTTATGACATGGAAATTTCAAACATTTTCAAATTAAATACTAATTTATTTATTCATATTTGACGAAATGTTGTACAATAAACATTTGAATAGATTCTGTTAGTTATATGTAAATATAGCTAATGAATATTATAGAAGTAATTTGTAATATACGACCAACAATCCATGTACGTGTATATATATATATATATATATATATATATATATATAATACTTTTGTATTAAAAATAATTAAAATAAAAAATATATTGTCACATGAAGTTTCATTTCAAAACGATCATATATACAAAATCTTAATCTGTTATCGGAAATCGATGGTGACTATCAACATTATTTAACCGAAATTTTTATCTGATCCGAATTTATATCTGAATAAGAAACTCGATGTCATTTACCATGCATCTTCAATATAAATATCGTTATATTTATAAATGTATTCAAAAAATCTCTTCATTTTTGCAGGAACACAATTTACAGATTGTATTTTATTTAATTTTTATATCTGAATAGCTACAATTTTTTTAAATGTTTCTTATACACCTTGGATCTGAATAAATTACTTTCTTTAATGTAAATGTAAATCAAACTGTATTTCTAGAACAATCAACCTATTTATTCGATTTATTCGTCAATATATTTCACTATTAAGTATTACTTGAACAAATTCAGTTCAATCTACACTTAGTGAAAGATATTTCAATACTGAAATGAAATATATCGTTTAAGCACAAACACGTATGATATTTGTTTGTAAAATAATAATTATTCGATATTAAGTTTTTAAGTACTTCAAAATTGTCAACCAAAGGCACATTCCTTGGACGGACTGGCATTTCATGTTTAATTGATATTTATATGTGAACTTAACGCGAAGAAGTAAGGCATCATTTACATGACTAGACATTTAAATATACAAATATAACGACGCCTTTTACAATTTTGTGCGTCAATCTTGTACACCGTACACTTTGAATACGGTACGGGTAAACATTTACATGTTATTTTTAGCCTTATATCTAGAATTCGATAAAAATTACGAATGATCGTAGCTAAAATGATAAAAATAGTGCTTAAAACATACGTAACAAATTTATTTAATATCTAGAAATATAAAGCGGTAACATTAGATTCATTTATTTATAAAAATGTGTTTAGAAGACAATATTAAATTTAATTAACTTGGGTATTAACGTACATTTATGTTTATATATATATATATATATATGATTGTTTATTTTCAATAAAATCAATACTAAATTGTTACATGATTTTTTAATACTATTTAACAATAATATGAAAAACTTTTCTTTTGTTGAAATACCAAAAATGTCAAACAATGTAATAATAAAATATAAAATAGAATTCCCACATAATAATATGAATTATAACTTAAATGAATTTCGTAATCTCTGATTTAATTTATCAAAGAAAGTATCATAAATAAATAAGACACCTAATAAAATTAATCTATAATGGTCATAAAAAATTAACTAAATCCCATTGCTAATGATTAAGTTATTAATAATAAAGTTACAATAATGACAGGTTTTACTAATACATGATAAGAAATGAATAGAGAATATATAAAGTTTAAAATAGTATGAAATGAAAAATAAATATTAGACCATCTGCATAGAATAAATAATTGTATCTAGGTCAAATCTAAGTAAATCTAGTAACAATTTATATAAAAAAAAATTAATCGTGAATGGTAATCTGTTTGATACCTGGTTTTAATTTTAGAATAATCGTTATAGTGATTTATAATAAGAATTCAAATTAAGAAAAACATAAAATACGAAAAAATAAATAAAATCATGGTATTAGTATACTAATGCCAAGTATTTGATTACGAATGCCTCGTGTCTAGTTTTATTGCAAAATCAATTATTAGCACAAAATAAAATATGGAAGGTTAAATGTTTTTTGATACAAAAATGAGTCCAATTACTTAGATCAGTTAACAAAGAACTCATAAATATATGATACTAATTGAATTAAATTCGAAATTGATTGAAAATTTCAATTCTAAATATAGAATAATTTATAAAATGGACTATTATTTAATTACAATAAACTCTTTTCTAAATACTTGTCAGTAATATATCAATTATCATTTTAAAACGATATTTATTTACTTTAATTTTACGAACTAAAAGATTTTTATCTAGTATCGGGGATGACAGACCTGAAGTTGATAAAACACAACATAGTCAGACGGTAGTGTTATATTCATATTTGTACCAAGTGTGTGTAGTACAAGAATAGATTCAGCCTGTCTGGGGACACAAGCGTTCAAAGACAAGGATATGAAATAGAGAAAACTTGTCATTCTTAGGACACATTAAAGATGGTTATATTTGTTTCAACGATTCTTTTACAGAAACGCACACACACGTGTGTACTTATACAGGATGATTTTATAACAAATCTAAGAAAAATCGACAGAATACTAAAAAAACTAGTTAATAAAAAAGTGTAGATAAATATATATATATATATATATGTTCTATATATTTTACTTGCACGAGCTTACAACCACGATTACTTGCAAATTAATTTATAAAATTAATCATTAAAAAAAGAAACAAATCATTTGGTACATTTTTATTATTTATACAACAGACGCTCGAAATAAAAAGTTGGGTACATCTAGATTTTTTACTACAAAGAATATCCTCCATAATGTCTCGAATTTTACAGTTATTAACCACCTATAGATACATAGATATATATATATATATATATATATATATATATATATATATATATATGTATATATATATATATATATTATCAATTATCAATCAGGATACAATGAGAGAGGTAGAATATATTTAACTAAAGTAATCACATCATCAGAGGTACGCAACCTCGAAACATAGTTTTTTTTTTATTTTGCTTCCGTCTATTTTACATATATTTGTCAATGTATATTTACGAACAATTTATAAATAGCTATCGAAAATAACGTATATATATATATATATATATATTCCAACAGTCTTTACGTAAATAATAATAATTAAGGTCGTTCTCGTTGTCCCGGGGACATATGCAATTTTTGTTATGTTTAAAAAAATCCGTTTCTTCAGAAACAAATATACGTGTTATATTTAAACGACTTGACACTCTTCTATTGGCTCGAACATACATTTTTGTTGTTATTTTTGCATGTAGAATGTTCAAATTACTTCGTTATTAATGGAACGTTTACTTTTTCTAACCAGGAAACGATGTCATATAAAATAAAATTATATTTCATGACACAAATCGATCTTGTATATTTTGAATTAAAAACAACTAGAAGTGAGTAGTCACTATCTCGGTCATTTTAATTTTAAGTATTCTTCTTTACATATATTTACATCAAACGGAATAAATCAGATTCGTTGGAATAATCTGGAAATCAATTTAAATAACCTAAAATTTTTGCATTCGTAATCAAATTTTCGATTTAAAATATGCAGAAAAGTATATAAATAATTAAAAATTCGAAATAATTAATCAAAACGACCTATTTATAACAATGATTCTAATTAAGAAACTATTTCGTTTTTTCTCCAATTATATTAAATAATAAAATCTCGAACTTTTATCAGTTACTATAAACAAGTAAATATAATATTTTCATTACGTTTCACTTCAAAGATAGCTCGTCATAAAATATATTGTTGTATATATTATTACTCTTAATTTTAATATATTAATAAATACTATTTAAATTAATAGTTCGTCATATAAAAGTTAGTATATAGCTTTTTCTTAAAAAAATGTCCCATGAAAAGTTTCAATTATTCAGATTGATGTTTAATATTAAATTATTTCTTCTGATAAAAATTAAATATATCCTTTATAATATAGAAAAGTATTTCAACTCATTACAATAAGGGAAAAAACAATCTTAGGAAAATGTACGTCAATATCATTTTAAAGAAACTATTATAAATTTGCATAACATGCATAGAAATTTTGATAAATATCAATGTGTTTCGCAACATATCACCAAAAGAAAAAAATACTAACAAATATATTAACTTCTTCATATCATTCAGTAAAACTGAATATTAAACAGGATTTTACCATATTGTGTTTGTTTTTACGAAACATGGTACCATTTTAATTACTTAGATTCACTATTCTATTAGTATACATTTGAATCCTATATTTAAAGAAATATTTCGATTCGAAACACTTCATTAAACATTTCTGTGTTCCAAATACACGTCACATTTCACTAAATTAAATAATCTAAATGATTAAATAATAATCATTACAAAAGTCTTACTCAATATTTATTAAAATATTTGATTTTTCTTCTAAGATTTGACCTCTTCAATTTTTTATTAATGATTTTTTTAATTTTGTAATAATTACAAATTTTTTTTAAAAAATATGAATTACATATTTCTTTCGAACTTACAGTAAGTTTTATAAGAACAAGTTATAACTAAGCTGTTTATAAGTGAAATAGTTAACTTTTCGTCAATAAATAATTGTATATATATATATATATATATATATATATATATATATATATATATATATATATAAACGATATCTAAAACTATTTAGGAAGATATGATGAGCCATTTAATCAAGAATAAAATTATTACAGAATAGAAAAATACGACAAAATTAAGTTTGTTGTTTTAGAAGATATCAGTTAGGAGCACAGTTGATTAATGACTTTAAATATGAAATAATTACTTTAGTCTACATATTTTTTTAAATTAAAGGCCCGCTTTCAATCTGCCTTCTTCATACTTATTAGTTATTAATCTTCGTTTTTCATTAACGAAAGTGTAATAAATAACTTACCAAATACTTATCAATTTAAAAATATAATTGTGTTAAATTTTAAAAATTATTTATTAAGTATATATTGAGCTGATTTAAATATGTTTCAATAAATTAACGTAAAATAAAATACTTAAAAAAATTAAAATTGTACGTCGAATTTATATGTATGTATATATATATATATATATATATATATATATATATATATATATATATATATATATATATATATATATATATATTCTTCTGTATTAAGTAGTAAAGTCAATTGTAACCCAGGATCTTCAAACACAATATTTTCATTGATATTAAAAAATATATATATTAAAATACTTGTGAAAAAATGATCGATATTAAAAAACTATTTTTATAATTAAAGAAACTATGTACCTACACAACTTACAAATATTTTTATTTATTTATACTTACGTCAGGATTAAATAAACTTAACTGTTTCAAATGAGTATTTTTAGTATTAAACAGAAAATATATGATTTTCACAATGGTATTATTTAAAAAAATATTAACAAATGGTGTCTTGTTTTGAAAGAATATTTTATAATTATTATATTCGTTTGATATATTAACTTTAAAAACAAAAACGATTGTTAAACATAACTGGATAATATAGTAACATTTTTTTGAAAAGAATTAATTAAATTTATAAATAACGAAACACATTTAATTCAATAGATGAAGGTTGTGAGTATTCTTATAAACAAATTATATAAATACAATTGTTTATATATAAATTTAAGTGTATTGAACTGCGTATGTGTTCATAGCAATTAATATTTAAGTACGCAACTCGTATTACTAGTTTTAATTTTCGAAATTTAAATAATTTGCAAATATTTTTATTTAGTCTGTACTCGTGTAAAAATCGTTAATAAATATTAACGAACAATATGATTTATAAAAACTTCTACTTAAGCGTTACATGAGTATAAATATTTAAATAATGAAATATAAAATTTATATTTTACTTCTCAAATTAATTTTAACTTTTTTTTTAAACCAACAGAGAAGATCAAGTACAGATTCTTTGAAGATCCTTTAAACAATAAAATATTGTTTCGTACAAACGAAACACTTCCTCAGATTACATAAATATATTAAAAATCGTGCTCATTTTATTAGCACGTCAACAAAAGATATGAATATTCTGCGCAGGCCTTTAATTATTTCTTTAGCCATAATCAATTACAAACATTAACTACACGTCCAAACGTATAAAAAAAAAATAAATATGAAAAATTAAACGACAACGTGAAACAAAAGAATGCTGTCATGGAAATGTGGAAAAGACCACTTGGTCACGTTCGCATCAGCATGCACTCACCGATATTTTGAAGGATCCCAAACGATTGTGTGACTCTAATTTACTGCATACGGGCCTCCTGCAAACTTGCTTGTGCTGCAGCCGCTGCACTTTGATAAGGGAGGCTCGGAAATGCACCCGCTGTAGCTGCCGTTGGTAAACCTGCAGTCTGGGGCAATGCTGCGTATGTGTATGGAGTCATATAACTTGCAGCTCCTGCAGAAATAATATTTAATTTAATACATATACATATATTTTATTCTCGTTTCAAAGTATTTGAAATATGTGCTAGTAAATATCTTGCGATAATTTAAAGTATAAAATATCTTTCTTTTCTCATAAATATCGCTATATAGTTTATATAATTGGTCAGTAATATTAAATAACGTACCTGCTGCTGTAGTATAAGGATATGCTTCGAATCCATTTGCATATTGACCAGGATAAGATGCAGTGGCTGCTGCTGCTGCTGCTGCAGCTGCTGCACTTTGGTACTCATAAAACTGTGTAGTAGCGGCTGCAACGGCTGCTGCATGAGATAATTGTGTAGCTGTGGTTGGCAATGGGACTAGTCCAGTAGGAGCTGCTCCAACACCTGCAGCACCTAGGTACGGCGACTGGTACATGTAGCTCGGTGGAACTCTGCATACGCCAATATTATATTAAAATATATACATTTGCTAGCGCGGAATTTAAAAATATATTTATTACAATTACAAAAATTGATTGAATATCTAAGAGTAATTTTTGAAAATACAAAATTTAAAACAAGATCAAAATTTGTGAATTTTCGTTTTGTTTATGTCAATGTAGTTGCGTCATAATCATTCGAGATAAAAAAAATGTTACAAAAATTCACTGTAACTCGAATAACTTCAACAAAATATTTAATGAAAACTATTTAATTATAATAAATAGTGGAATATGATATTCTATTTTTTAAAATACCATTAAGACAACATTTTTAGGTAAAGGTAACTACAAAACAATAACTATTTATAAAAAAAATGACATTTTATTTTTCGTATGTACTTAAAAAAAGTCTATTTCAATGTCTTAAATTAAATTTATATTTTTATTATAGAAAATATCTTTACAAATAATATATATTTAATCACATTGATTTAAAATATCTTATCATTGTTTCTAATAATTTACAAATTATTATTTTCAATATCTTTCTCGTACTTTTATTTGAAAGAAAAGGTCAGGTCTGAAAGAGTTATCCTACATCATTTTTTCAAAATGTTCATCTTATGTGAAGAACATTATTGAAATGTACAATTTACTTTAAAAATGTGTACTTCTGGCTGTTTATCAATATTTGAAACAAGAAATAAAACAAGGCTGATTAGCTAAAATTATATATTCACAACTTCAATATTTTAGTTGCCAACATCACACACACACACACATACATATATATATATATATATATATATATATATATATATATATAGACACCAATTTATACTTTAAATATTTAACGATAGATTAAGAACAAGAAAAAACAAAAAGATCGTTCTGTAATTATAAACACCAAAAATTCATTTATGTATGTGTATGAAAGCGCACAAATATGCTCTAATTTCTTTAAAAATATTATTTAATTAAGTGTATAATATTAAAAAAAATTATTTTGTTGTGAAAAAAGAAACATTTTCAGGACATCTAATACGTTTTCAGGGGCTCTTTTCAAAACAATTTAATTCTAATTAATTGATATTAAATAAAGTCAATTTTATTATTATAATTTTTTGGTATATAAATAATATTTTCTTTTATATATATATATATATATATATATATATTTGGCGACAGAGAAAGAAAGAGAATTTCTTGTATAGCAATAGAAAGAGTTCGATATTGATTATTAGACATTGATATATACATTAAATTAGTTTCAAATTTCAAAAACCTATTTTGGGAAGAAAAATAATACAGCCAAAAAAGATTTTCCTTCAAACCCAACCATATATTTTAATAATTTATACTTTCTATTACAAACTTAATAAATTAAAGTTTAAATACTTTTTTAAATGAATGATTATTATATATATATATATATATATATATATATATATATATATATATATATATATTAATAAAAGTATTAATTACTTCACAGATATTCAAACAATATTTTGACACTATAAATTGTTAAAAAATGTACAAGAATGAATGTGAAAAAGAAAATTAGTTTGATTTTCAAACACCTGTTACAGCTGTGCAATATTTGTCAAATTATATATATATATATATATATATATATATATATATATATATATTGAATCTTTTGAATTTCTGTTTGTTTGGCGACCATCCAAATATTTATTTTCATCAGAGTTAACATAAAATATCGCATTTTCTAAAAACAAAAATATATTTATATGTTCACGTACGTTACCGTGTATTATAGAATATAGAAAAAAATACTTTTTCTGTATTTTAAAATATTCCTTTTTATAATATTTTACGACACTAAAAAATGTTTAAATTTATTTTTATATTATAGTTACAAAGTTTCAGTAATTATTCAGAATATTCAAAAGGTTAGTAAACTAAACCGTATATACTCGTATGACTTTTTTCTCATCTCTTAATATTTACTTATGCGTATTTCTAAAGCGATGCCCCATCATCATCTTCACATCATCAAGGCATAGACAAATATTTTTCTGCTCTACACCATATCAATAATAATCAATATTAATCAGAAATATTTGTCGTTTGTAAGACAAAAAAATAATTTATTTGTGAAAATGAATTAAGTAACAGTGACAGGACTGTATTATACAGAGTAAGAATTATAAATATTTTTTTTTATTTATTGACAAATAAAAAAATTTGTAATCAAATAATCAGCACATCTTTTTATTAATTTGCAGTTTTTCATATAGAATTAAACTCTTTGCCTACTTTCAATCGTCGTTTTAAAATTTCCAGATAAATATTAAGTAACATAAATATATTTCTATTTCTAACTGAAAAAATATATGTTATTAAAAGTCACTGAAGTAAATACTAAAGTCAATCCAATTTTCCATGATTGTTTGAAGAAAATGATATTAACGTTTTATTTTATATAAATCCAAATTGAAAAAGCCCTGCTTGCACATTAATTATCTTTCAACGCACGGAAATAGAAACATCTCGAACGTTATTAATATATATATATATATATATATATATATATATATATATATATATATATATATATATATAGGGTTATATATAATTGGAAATGAATTTATATTAAAAATTTATTTATTAAAAATAAAATTGTAAAAGTAAAAGTTTGCTGTTTCGAAAGATAAATGATATAATTTGAGAAATGTATTAAATTTATAACAAGTATTTAAATATTTGTTAACTGTAAAGATATAATAAAATATGAGAAATATTAAATGCCACTTAATTACTCAACTAATGGATCTAACATAGATGAAATAATCCATTCTTTTTTCATTTCTAAAATATTGTTTTCATAATATTTAATGAATACATATATATATATTATATATATATATATATATATATATATATATATATATATATGTATAGATAGATATTTCTGAAAAAAAAAACATCGCAAAAAAATATAAAAATATACCAGAATTTAAATTCGGATAAATTTATGTACACTTTGAACGAATACAGAAATATATTGGCTCGTGAACACTGATATAATATCATAATATTGCCAATTGGCAAATATTACGGAAAGAACGAGTTGTTGGTAAAAATGCGCATATATCTGTCATTTTTAACACTTCGCATTCAACGCACAAGACACCACAGTCGTCAGTTTTCTTTAAATAATGCTTTTCTTTTGCTACGACATCGTTTAAGAATACATATTTATATTTGGACGGTCATTAGAAACAGCTTATTATTTATTACAATATTTATTATTTGTACCTGTGAAATATTAATCTGTGAAACAAAAATGATAAAAACGTGCATGCAGTTTGCATTTAGCAGATAAATGCGAAGCCCGTCGTAATTAGTACAATAAAACCCACTATCATTCTTGTACATCAAAAAAATAAAATAAAATAAAAACAGTATATTAACCATACCTAAACAAGGATTACATAATATTTAGATTATAAATGAAAAACAAAACGTTAGATACAAAAAGAAACGCTAGCCTACAAAATGCTAGCCTACTGAACATTATACTGAACGCTTTATCTCCGATTAGTTTGAAAGACATTTTGTTAAAGAGATCGCCATTTTGAAAAAAAAAAACATATCTTCACAGCAACAGTTACATACTTTTCCGACGACTCATTACGCAGTCATTATTGCTTCATTGTATGTAGATCTGACTTGGCAGCTTTTTACTTCAAGGTAGAAATTTGCTGTGAAAGAGTCTCTAGTTACATTTTTGATTTCAAATCGTTTACATTGCATCCATTGTCAAGTTAAAGTTAATAACTCCAAGAAAACGCGTAACGTTCTAAAAATCCTAATGTTAAATATATAATAAACATAAAAGATTTTCTATTTTTGATATTTACAGCAATGCCACAACATATCAAGTTCTGCTCATTTATTACAACAAAAACATCAAGTATTACTTGTTTATAGAGATACAATATTAAACAAATACAATGAATGAGCCATTAAAATAAGTCGGTATTAATAACATTTTAATATATAATTACATTTGTTACAAGAAAATCAAAATGATTTTGATAATAAACTACTGAAGTTAATAAGCAAACTGAATTAATCATCCTTAATGTATGCATGTTTTTTTCTTTTTTAAATCATTGTATAATATCGATTTTATCTCCATTCGGAAGTATTTTTTTAAGAATGATTGCTTTTTAAAACTATTGAATAAACAAACAAACAAACACACAATAACACGTAAAAAATTCAGAAATTATTTAATGTTGAATTGAAACATTGCACTTACTATGCATGTTTTAAGATGATTGTAGACAACTGATTTGAATACTTCTGAAATATTTCCTAAAATGATGTCTGAAAATTCCATTATCGTTCAGGTTAAGAAAAAATCCAAAGAACATATAATGAGGATAATATAAAATTGTTCTCCTTTTATAAACAATTAATACATTTTCCTGTATTTACATTTCTTCTACATGTTTTCTTTTCTTACTATTCAATGTTCTCAGCAAAAACCTGAATCATAGATAATACACTATTTTTATTAACTGAAAAATATTCAAATAAGACCAGAAGAAAGATCATTTTAAATGTATAAAACGCAAATCATACATTTCTGTATTCAGTTGCGGAAATAAATCAACATTTAGGTCTTTGAAGCCAAAACTCTTAATTCTTAATTAATAAATAATTACAAAACTATTATAAAATCTATCTTTCGTTGATGGTTGTAATAACTTGTAGTATTTTTACATTTATTTATTTTTGTATTCACTTTTTATAACAATTCATGTAATATACTATACTTCATCAACAGCTACAGTGTTACCCAGGAATATTTATTACTTCTGCATAAAGATCTATTTTTTTGATTTTTTTGTATTTATCGCCTATATTTAACAGCTTAGAGTTTTTTTCTTCAGACGAAAGCTTTCAAAGCAATATAATTTCATGTGAAATAATTCGAAACATTAGTTCTAAAGATACAGTCATCAATAAATACTTCAGTCCTCAGTATTTCAACTAGAAGATTATCTAGTTTATATACCGTTAAAATAAAATGTTAACAGCATTTTTCATTAATAAAAATGTATTATTGGAATTATCATTTAATTTTTAGAGTAAATATGAATATTAATTAATTATATTTATAGGAAATATTTGTCTATAATATAGAATACACTCTAATGAAAGTATACAGTATTCAATCGTAATTAAATTTGTTTTTTTTTTTTTTTTAAAAAAATAATATAATTTATATTTTCTTTATCTGTATTTTTATCTAGACACCAAATTTAATGATTGACAACTAAACAATATTTACTTCGATTATTTCAGACGGGTGTCTAATATAAGTCGATAAACATTTGACACAATCACTTTCATATTGAAAGATAACATATGTCACTTGGACTCAAACCAATACATGCTCTTGTGCAATTCAACATGTTAGTGAGTCATTTACGTTAACTTCGCAGTATAAAACAAAGAATATTTCTCCAAAATCAATACAAATACACATAATAAACTATCAATTTTTCACTATCTGAATAATTAACATAAAAAATGTGGAAGTCAATCTTAATTACCAAAATTGATTAGTGTGGAAATTGTATTATACAATAAAGAATTACTCATAAATTATATTGATATATTTTTATGCCATCAAACTCGAACATCTCAAATTAATTAAACAATAACGAAATTTTACCACTTATTGTGAATTTATGTCAGAATACAGTTTTTTTTATGACATATATATATATATATATATATATATATATATATATATATATATATATATATATCAACATACTTTTACTATTAAACTGATTTATTTTTATTATAATTATTCAATTAAACGAACGTATATAACTTATTTCTTAAACCTATTAACTTTCCAAGCAAAAATATGTTACATTATGTTTTTTCAATTTGATAATTTGTATTAATTAAATATAAGTGAAAGTATTGCATTTTATTGACTAGCTGGTCCTTTTAAGATTTATTAATAGTTGGAAAAATGGTATAAAGGTATAATATGTCTATTAAGTTATTAAAACATATATATTTATGATGAATATGCAGGCAATTAGGATTATTTCAAGGTTTAAAAATATACAGAATGGTACATAATAAAAATAACATCAAACTGACCACAGACAATCATACATATATTAGATACAATTTTATCTTTATGCTTAAAACTATAAATACTTCTCATAGTAAAACTTGGACATAAAACAGAGTCATTTCTACTCTGTTCGAATGTTATGAAAATTGTCACAAACTTGAAACCAGTTTTTATAGAATGAAAATTATTGTTTCAAAATTCATTATCTACACTGAATGAACTAAAATCATGATTTATGTTTATAACAATTTATTTTTTTCTGTATAAAACAAATACATACTATATTAAAATTTCATTTTTATATTCTACAATAATAAATAGTTCATAAATATCAGTCAGTAATTTTATAAAATCAAAAATATATTAACCATCAGCCTATCATACATCGATTTGTTTAAGACGACATCTAATATTTTATTTTAAATTGTAAATCAGTTCCATTTTCATTTTAAAACTTATTTTATTTTCTTTTAATTTTTATTTTCACAATTATGTTTAAAACCATATCATGTTCTACTTAACAATAATAACTAGTATCTAATTCGAATATATATATATATATATATATATATATATATATATATATATATATATATATATATATAAATGATCTTTTTTAAACAGTAAAATATATTAAAGTCCATACTTTATTTTACAAATAATGAAATATTGTAATACGTTGTCGCTTATTTAAAAATTATAAATTATTTAACTGATTTTATTACGTTACCATACAGTTAATAATTATTTGTGGTTTTATTTACCAGTTTAATTTCAAACATAAGGCAGCTTTTGAAATATTAGACGATTTCTTTTAAATTTATTTTCGTATAATGCTGTCATCAAGAGTTTTTAACTTTCGTATTAAGTCTTATATCTGTATTCAACATATATATATATATATATATATATATATATACATATATATATATATATATATATACATGTATAGGGTTAGAATATCTTTTACGTTATAAATAAACAAATTACATATAAATTTTTCTACTACTTAATACAAAAATAAGATGGACATGTATATAATTAAGACATAAGACATATTTGTGTTTTAAAAAGTCTCCAAAACAAACAAACACAATGCACACTTGTGTTAGTTTGTTGGCAATCGAACCGGGGTCGGGTGATATTTTTAGCATAAATCGTTTCATACACAAGATAAAATATACATCCAAACTCACACAAATATGTGTGTGTATATATTTATACATATATGTATGTATGTATGTATGTATATATATATATATATATATATATATATATATATATAATTTCTTAACTCGACAAAGCAAAATTAGTAAAATAAAGAACGATAGAAATATAAAATGTAACTATCATTTAAGGCCAAACATAAAAGGAAATAATGCGTTCATATATACAGTTGTTGTCCAGTTTCTTTAATCATAATCTATAAGAGTATTTTGAATATAACTATTTTTAAATATTATTCATATTACAATAATTCTTTAGAATATTTTTCTTCCTTTTCTAAAATGTGTAATAATCATTCTTCTAAAATAAATATTCTCTCAAATACAAACAAAAAATACAAACTCTTTGTTTAAACCTTTATGTATGAGTCATTTAAAGTGTTTTTTTATTAACAAAGTTCATAACATTAAAAATAATCTAAAAAATAAAAAGTTTTTTAAGTATATAACTGTTTTGTTACATGATATTCGTCGTAGATAATATTATTTTTTGTAAATGGTTTTAAGCAGATGAGACACTGACTACATATATCAAAAAAGTATTGTGTATAATAAAAAAAATTGTGTATTATCACAACGCAGTTTTAAAGGTGCTTCATTGTTATAATTACATTATAAGATAATTAAAAAATATATTGCTCAAAATATTTGCAAAATACATCTAATTATAATTTTCGTTATCTAACATCATAGATAAGAAAAGAATCTCATCAAAAGTCAATAATTATTAATAACTGCTTAAATGATACTTTCATTTAGAAATCTTTAATTTAATGAAACTCGTGTAGGAATATAAAATAATCTGATTTAATACAGCAATTTTACTCAGATTGTTAGTCAGATAAGTGAAATGATATAAAAAAATGTTATAGTCAAACGTTAATGAGCCATAATGCAAACGTGCTCGCACACTATACATATATAATACACACTCATTCATACACATAAGTAAATTCACCAACACACTAATATATAATTTAGACAAACTGACAGCAGAGAAAATGTATTAGACTATTTTTTACAATAATGACAAAAAGAATAATTTTCTAGTCTATATCATTATTTAATGTCATTCTGTTTGATACTTGACGATATGAGTTCGAATCGAAGCTTCTATATTTATATTCTATACAAAAAGTGCAAGTTTTTGACTGATAAGCAATAATTAAAATTTGTTTTAGTTCATAACGTAATTAATTTGAAAAAAATGTTTCGATGATAAAGAAATTGAAATATTTTATTAGAAACAATGTATTAAAAAAACAATTATTTAATCAATTTGTTAAGAAAACAGTGAATAAGTATAACTCGAGAACAAAAAATAATAAATATTTAAATTTATAATAAATTTATACAACGTTTAATGTAATATATGAAAAATAACTAATAGCTGAAAATATTCAAGTATATAATTCGTCCTCATTTCCCTTCTACATTAACGATGTACGTCATAAACGTATGAGTCATTGATTCGAATTCGACACAAAAAGACGTTAATGTAAATGTTTGTGATGTAAAATAAGCAAAATCTATAATATACATTAGGTGTCCATCGAATGAACAACCCTCCTAGCGTTTCTATCTTTTTACACGTAAAGTGTTCTTGATCATTTGTATTCCCCCACTGGGCTGTATTGTTTCTATACATTATTAATGTTTAGTTTCTATGCTTGTGTCAGTTAAATTATAATGCAACGTGTGGAGCGTGAAAAACTACAATCATAGAATCAATTTTATGACATTTATTGTATGAATTTCGTTGGAATATCTTTTTTCGTCATCAATGAAAAATGTTTCAACGTAATTAATATTTTGGAAACAATTTGTAAGAATGTTATTTTAATTTTAAGTAGGATTTTACAAAATACATACATATATATATATATATATATATATATATATATATATGTGTGTGTGTGTATGTATACATGAATTTCAATTATTTAGTCACTATTTGTTATGTCCCAATTGACCTTCCACAACCAACGCATTTGGCTACTCAAATACTAAAGGTAGCAAATTTCATGTTAATTTCTTAATTGTGGTAAGATAAAGAGTTTTTCTTCTTTTAATAAATTATGTGATAGCAGTTCATTCAAAATTAATACTCTTATTAAATAAAACACTTGCGAATATGTTGTACAACAATAATACAACAAATATTAAATGTAAACATCTACTCATCACAAACTAACTGATAAATAACAAAGATATTGTAATTTTTAACTATTTTGTCTACTCATTTTCATTAGTGACTTTTAAATATTATTAAAAAAATACATAACTCGAAATTGTTATCCATATATATTCGAATTAATATTTATAGTAATATTTAATAGAAAGAGAAATACTTATATACTTTTTAAGTCATTTATTTAGTTAAAACTAAAAATTATGTCGCACTCTTTGTTTGATAAATAATTTTATTCATAAAATATAGTATTTTTTGTAAAAAATCCCATTCACTGCATATATTTCCTAATAAATGGTATACATAAAAAATATAAATAGTATTTCACTAGAAAATACTTAATTAAAAAATATGCTAATTATATTATTGATTAAAAAATCACAGATTTCATTCAAATATTTCATCAAAGTACATGTATTTCTATAATTACGATTATTTACCATACTGGTGGCATGAGAACTTACAACTATGATTTGTTATTACAACTCAATTTCTTTTTTAAAATTCAAATGATAATTTTAACAAAAAATTATAATAAATTTTATAAAGGTTTCGACTATATACAAGTTATATTATATATATTTTCAAAGAAATATTTGAACTGTATTTACAGTAATTATAATTTATTCAAACTACAAGCAAAACAAAACAAAAAATAAAGATTACACATATTTAACAAAAATAAATATAACTATAAATCTTTAAATCATTCTATTATCAAATAAACCCTAGAGCTTATAAAGTTATTATGGTAATTAGCGTACCAATTAAGTAATCAAAATACTCATTTATGTTTGTAATTACCATAAAAATAGTTTCTAAAGGGTTTTAGAAACGAAGAGAACACCCCATATGCTATCAAATGTATGTCATATACATTGACGCTAAATGACGTTAAAAGCACAATATTTCCCCTCAGAGAAATCAATATTTGTCACTCAAACCAATATAGTAAAATAGATTTGAATTATTTATGACCTCGTATGCGGATTAAGATGTACAACTAAAATATACCTATAAAAATATTGAAAACAGAAATGTGATTATTAAATAATTATAAAACTTTGACATGTTTTTTAATTATATTTTGCAAGTATGTATTTTTCTGATTATTTTTTTATTTAAAAAATATTGATTTACTTTAAATTCTTTATAATTTGATTATAATAGATATGTTTGAGACATTAATATATTAAGAGTCTGACAATCCACGTAGACTGACAGCTTACACAATTTTCTATAAAAAAAATATGAAATTTTGGATCATTCCAGTTAGAAACGTGAATAATATTAGTATTTTATATAAATAAGATTAATTTAATATAAAAATATATTAGTTTCTCTTTTGTTTTATACATTCTAAAAATGATTTTCCGATTTGAATTTCAATGTGTCAAGCTACATGGATTGATATTAACCAGTAAGCATTTCTGAGAAGTATATCATTGCAGACTAATGTTTAATTTACAGATATAAACATATCGTATAAAAAAAGTAAAGTTTTGTTAAATAAAATAAAACATTTCGAATAATAAAAGTAGAAGATTTCCAATATTATTTTAATAAAGACGAAAATCATAATAAAATTTGTGGGAAATATAAATTTGTACTCATCTATTCTCAAAGCTATGTTCAATTTAAATACACTCTTTTAGATCGAAACTTCCCAATATTAAAAAAGAAATAAATTTCATACGAGAAGCAGAACTTTTAAAAGTTATTACTCCAGACTATATAGTCTGATAACTATATTTTTTAAAATCTCTCCTAGTCAATTAAATTATATATATATATATATATTGACCTCAAATATAAGAAAGTAAGAAATTAAAGACAAAGATGACCACATTACTATTGAATAAATAATGCCAGTAATTAGTAATAGCTATTAACGCTAAAACATTTAATAAATATATCAAACAATATATTGTTTCCCACATTTCTATTGTCTGACTTTGTGCTATCCTCACTGGTCTTAATCATTATATTATTGATTTGACTGTCCTATATTCATGTAGGATTTTATAATGGCATTGTGACACGTAACTGATGTACTGATTTTTTTTTATCAATTTTAATGCGTAATAAACGTAACATTTACATTTTTTAACTACGCATAACATTAATTGCTATTATTTTATTAGTATTTATTTGTTTTTATTTATAATATAAAATGTTAACAATCGGCAAACTGTCTTTCAAGTAAGTTCAATTTTAAACATAAATGGAACACACAAAATTTAACAATATGCTAAAAAATATATTATGATCAACATATTTCACTACAATAAAGTTGAAATGCGTGTCTTTATTAGATAATCATTTTAAATTTTGATTATTGTTAATAGAAAGAATAAGCATCAATATTAAAATAATTAAAAATAAGAATCAAAACCTATTTCAATATTTTTTTTAAAATATTTTAATAAAATTATAAAAATAATATAATTAATTAATATTGAATCGAAATATAACCAGTTTTGTATTCAGAATTGTCATTTTGCATTAAATAAAGCATTGTTTTTATGTTTTAGTAGTGAAAAATCCATACATTAAGTAAATGGGTCATTTCTAATAAATTTAATATTAATCTATTTTGCAAAAATACTGTTATGTCCAAAAGTTTATTTTTTTAATTAATTTTGATTAATTTTATTTTTGATAAATAAAGCTATCATTATTCTAATCCTGTATATAATTTAAGATAGGTCTGATGTGATGTAAAGTTTATTTTACAAAACTCTTTCATTGGTTTTGTAATTCAGTGTTTAAAAATTAACTTATATGTTAATTTTTAGTTAACTAGATAATCAGATTAACTAAAGATTTATTTGACGTATAAATAACTATCTCGTAATGATCTTCAAATTTGTACATCGTATTTTTTTAAATATAAATGTTATTGTTTTCGATAAATAAATGTCTCTCCTTTCCTATAAGTTAAATGCTTTAAGAAATTAGTACTAGTTCTTAATAAATAGTAAATGATTGTATTAAAGCTGTAATGAAAATTATACGAACATCTAATCAGTAATTCCGACATAATATTTATTCAGTACTTGTTATAATTTATAGTAGAATTAACAGCAGCAATTATTTGTTTGCTATTATTTATTTACATATATAGTTCCTAGATGAAACTATAAATGTAATAGTTTGAAGTAGTAAATACTTAAATGAGTATAAAATATTGTTGTTACAAATTAAGTAATTAGTGTTATTTGAATAACTTCATTCAATAATGATTTTAATTCATTACTAAAATCTCTAAAATTTGTTTATATTGTATGTGTATGTATATTATATATATATATATATATATATATATATATATATACATAAGAAGTCAGGGTAATTCGTTTCGTTGACAATATTTAATATTTATTATAAAATATGCATTAAAAAATATTTTTAATATCTTTTTGCAGAGTCTAGTTCATAAATATTGCATTTTGTAAAATACTTTTGATTTCAAAATACTCAATTTTTATACATTGTAGTCGTATATAATATATTATTTTTTCATCTTTCATAAAATAGAAAATGGAAAAGAGTGTTTTTCTCACTATTCATTCATTAAAAATTCAGGCAAACAAGCAAATGACCTATATTTACCATCATCTTTAATAATTTTCCAACTTAAAATATTATATGTACATTTTTCCTCTCATTACTTGAATAATCAATACTGTTGGTTCGTGACCCGTTTAGCTACTGATTGGTAACGATAGGCGTACGTTTGCGGATTGGATAATCCTCATAGATGTTGCCATTGGAGGATAATCTCGAGATTGCGCAAATACACCGTCGGATGGTGTCGTGGCGCATTGGAGGCGTCGTCATCAATGACGTAACAGAGTCCAACTAATTCCATATCAGCGAATCGCGACTGCTATTTCATACGACAACCTTAAATACATTTGCATTTGTGGCTTATACAGAAACAAATTATTATATTTGCATCATAGAATATCTCTATTAATATCTGTATTCCGTTTATACAACATAGAAACAGAACAATTTTCATACAAAACACATTTTCTGCGAATAAACAAGAAAACTACAAATTGTATTTTATTTGCGAGTTATATTGCAGTATATAAATTAAAACAGTCAAAACTATTCTTTCAATGACTAATTCGTACGATAAATAAAAATTCTAACTCTTATTATTCTTATTTCGATACTCAATTTTCTTTTTTCAAGATAGACATTATTCAACATTACATAAATATTTCTTTAAAAATTTTCAATATTCACTTCAAATCGAAGCTCACTGATTGATAAAGGGAATCACTTTTTTAATTAAAGATAACAATCCATAAACTTAAATTAAAATTCATAATACATTAGTTAACAAATCATAAAATATATTTAAATGTAATCATTTATTATATACTTACACCAAAAAATATACAATTAATATATTACAAAATGATTATTTTTTTGTAAAATAGACACATACATACCTATTTCAAATTATGTCAAGACTATATTGATTAAATATGATATCCTATAACGTTTTAATTGAAATTCATTACGCATTTACTAATTAATTATCGTAAAAATTACTTGCATATTGCTTAAATCATAACTGTACAAAAAAATCATTAATTAATTAATCAATGATTATTCGCCCTGAAAATTTTCTTTTTACTATCGAAAGTCTGATTATTTTCTATAAAAAAATGTATTACTATATTAATTAAAAAATTCAAAGAAAAATTCAATGTTATCAATCTAATCATAAGAGTTTAATACACGAATAATTTTAAGCCATTGATTTTCACATTCGACACAATAACTGTTCGTTATTTACAGTACGTTTTAATAATTGATTATTCTGAAAGAAAAATGATTGTCTATTCTGACAAAAACTGCTTTAAGTATTGTATAACAAATTAATTATGTATTTAACATAGACACACACACATATATATATATATATATATATATATATATGTATATATATATATATATGTATATATATATATATATATATATATATATATATATATATATATAACTTGCAAATAAAAGTCTTCATACTATTATTCATTTTCTAATTTTATATTAAAAAAATAGATGCAAAATATTATCTTAGAATAAAATAATAAATGTTTATATATACATGTATTTCACTATTTAAGGCATTAAAACTTCTAAAATTTATTCAAATTAACCCTTATTATTGACTCTATTGTCATATAATATTATTGCAACAGATTTACAACACATTTATAAAAATAAAAGAAATTATGAATCAACAGAAATTTTAAAATTAAATTAATACGAAAAATATACAGTTTAATTGTTAATGCACTGATAAGAGCTTACTAAATGAAACTATTGAATAAAAGAATTAATTTCTGTTAAAAGTAATATAGTTAACGTATATTATATTGTAAAGCAGTTAAATTACCAAATAATAAAACTTATTGAAATTATAGTTGTAAAAAAATAATTTTATATGTTTATTTCATATTCTTTTATAATAAAAATGATGTTAATTATTAAATTAACAAATTATGGTCAGCGATATTATAATTCAACAAATCTTATTTTTTCAATATCACTTATGTTAATAGAAAATATGGATTAAAAAATTAAGTTGTGAATTCTATCAGTTCTGTTTTCTTAGAAAATCTAGAATTTATTCAGAATACCAAATGATTATTCTAAACATCAGTTTTTCAGTAAAATATATGATGAAAACTTCATTTTTAAACTCTTGATACATTCAATTAATAACGTACCATACACACGCACAAACTAGCATACATCTACAAATAAATGAATTTGCAAAAATAAAACTATTTGTATGACGTGTATGAAATTTCGTGCAAGGCAATTTATACGAATTTCAAATACACCAGGCACAAGTCGCTTTATTATAATATATTGTTAAAAGATATACACACTTTAACATAAATTAAAATTATACCAAGTAGTTATTTATTTAGAAAATAAAAACATTGTAGAAAAGTTTGGTATGTTTGATTGACTGATATTAAACGTAATATTAACAATGGTATGTCGTCATTTTTAATAGGCAATAATTTAACCTTTAAAGCTCGCTCGATTTGCCTGAAAGCTTTCGATTATACCAATGCGATCTATTTAAAATGAATTATGTGACTAATAAATATACATCAACAAACATTTTTTTCTCGAAAAATAATCATTTACAAAGAAATGTTTATATATATATATATATATATATATATATATATATGATGATTTAGGCTTCCACGTGGACATATTAAAAAAGAGCGCAGGGGTTAATAAAAGTCATGTTATTTTTTATTTAGTAATTTAGTTCAATTCAATACTAAAATACAATTGAATTAAAATACTAAATGAGAGATTATATTTTTTTTAATTTTTGCATTTTTTTAATACTTTCGTGTGAAAGCCTAAGTTGAATCACCTATATAATGTATATATATATATATATATATATATATATATATATATATATTATGAATTAAAAGTAACAATTGATTTAGATCTTGATATGATTGTAGCATGGACAAAATGTGTAGCATGGCAACATGTTATTTACTAAAATTTATATAATTTCTTACTGAATTCTTGAAGAAGCCTGAAAATCATCAATAAAGCAATAATGATAATAAATTTACCTACAATAGATATTGTATCATGTACAGTGGCATAAAAATTAAAATGGCGATCTCATTTCCTAAAAATAAGACTTTAAAGAAAAATTGCGAAATAAATAAAAACATTTTGTGTCAGTATCAATGTTTATAATACACAATAACGTTGAATACAATTATTTGTTAATGTTAACTAAATCAAATGAATGTGAAATGAATTAAATAACTCTTTATTTACATTTCAAATATTTTTATATCATATTCTTGTGTATAAAACTGACACTGACTGTATTATAAATAATAAATAAACACTGAAAACATAAGAGAATTAAAAGTGCATTAAGAATAACATTTTTCATATTACAACAAAATCATATTATCATAAAACTTACTATTTACCTGTTTTAATACGTGATAAACACGTTTTAATAAATTACAAATAGAGACCTTTAGTTATTATTTGTCAGTATTATTATTATTCTGATTATGATTATTACTACGATATTATACAAATATATATATATATATATACATATATATATACATACACTATATATATATATATATATATATATATATATATATATACATATATATATACATACACTATATATATATATATATATATATATATATATATATATATATATATGTACATATAGTTGATTATAAAAAGTATGTAAAAATAAATAATTGTTTTTCCACCAATAAATAAAAGACACAATACAGTCAACTTGTGCATTCGTTCAAGTGTCACAGCGAGTGTTACAATGCAGCTGTTAGTTACATCAAAAGGCTTCTAGTTAAAAAAATATCCAGCACCAAATAAAAGAGTGCCATTTCGTCATTGCCCCTTTAATATTTCATACAAAATAAAATAATTTTACTATTACTAATCTGTAAGAAAATGAATACTTTCCATGGAATTAAAATTTTTAATGAGAAACAGAGAATGTGTATCGTTTGCGTATGCATGTACATGTGTAAAAATATAACTATTATTAGCTGTTTGTATAAAAAAATGACGAAAACCTTTACATGTATACATATATCATTTACCAGAAAATATTCTGAAAACATAATGTTAGAATAATGTTAGAAGAAACTTTCAATTGACTTTTGGTTATATGCAGTATTTATAAATATGGTTATAAATACTGCATATGAAAAATGTTTAATACGAGAATATGTTTTACCAAACAAAACATTTAAATATGTTAATAAAATCTCATAAATCATTATATTTTGTTTTTATAATAAATATATCTATACTTCGAGTATGACTTTTCTTCAACGAAAAAATATGAAAGATTTAATTCATTGTACAGTAAAGGAGGTAATAATTCAATACGTAAACTGTAAACATAATTTTTGTGTATATGTATGTATATATATATATATATATATATATATATATATATAATATATATAAATCTATCATTGTATATAAATATTTAAGATAAAAAATGGAAAGTATATACAATGTTTCTATTTAAATCAACTATGATATTTTAAACAAAATATTAAAAGAGCAATAAGGAACAGGTCCTAACTCAAAACCGAAAACAACACCACTACACAACAACCACACATCCTAATTACCTACACAATAAATAAATCTATAGAAGTGAATTTAAACAATAACTTGTAATAAAAAATAGAAATAAAAATAACGGAAAAGTTTAGATAAAAGAGAAACACTGACAAATAAACTCATGTTTTACATGTATATTGCGTTCACATGTTTTGTATGTTTAATATATATTTTTCTTTAAAGAAAAATTTAATAAATTTATTTTTGGATCAATTTAAAATCTCTTTAGACTAAAAGTATCAATTACATAGAAAAACGTGTATTGTTTTTTTCTTATATTATATATGGATAATTCAAAAATATTATGAATAAATATTAAAGTTATCCTATATTTCATAGTTATAAAATATTATTGTTGTCATTTTACTATTTCATTTATACAAAATATAATACAATGTAAATTAGCAATTAAATTTAATAAATGTTGGGAAAAAAGCAGACTAATGAGATATTATTAAAAATTTTAAAGAAAATTTAAACGAGACAATAAAAAAATTAAAAATACTTTCTGATATTAGAAAATATTTTATTTAATTTAAAGTATTTTATTATTCTATAAAAATATAGACCTAAAACATTCATGAACTTTAATAATAATCAAATATTTTAAGATTGTGTATATATATATATACACATACATACATAATTAGAATTCATATATATATATTATTACAAAACATATAAACCCAACTAAACGATAGTTTTATTTTTTTTAAAAAAAACAATCAATATTAAGAAAAATAGAAAGTAACATTACAGTAAGAATGCTAAATTGTTTAATATCTAAAAGATGTTTGTTACCACGCGTTTAATTGTTGTGTTTTATTTCTTATAAATTATGGGGTCAATTTTTTAAATTCATCGATATTTTAAATGCTTGTAAATAATGTTTTTGCTTTTAAGATTGTATTTTTTACATGTATATATATATATATATATATATATATATATATATATATATATATATATATATATATATATGTATATATATATAAATATGAACAATTGATCAAATAATGAACTGATGTGTATTTTATATTAGAAACACTAGCTTCGAAAGTATAAATCTTTTTATATAAAGTAAAACACATAGATTTTTATAACATTCTGTTATTGAATGAAACCTCATAAAATCTCATATCTTTGCCAGAATTAGTTATATGAAATAAATTTTCAATTTATATCACAGTTAATATTTAAATATACAAATTAGTGACATTCAATTTAATTTATTAAATTTGATAATAAGATTAAATACTATACTAACAGAGTTTCAATAGTATGAACTGTAATTCTATTTTATATATTTACAATTTATATTAATCATATAAAATTCAATCCAATCAGTTGAATTTTAATTAAAATATTAAAACCTAATAATTTACTCAAGCCAATATTAATTTTATAATTATATTATAATATAGTTCAGGAATTTTATATATTTTTTCAGGGAAATTAAATTAAAAATGTAAAAAGTGTTCAGTTAGTTCTACGAGTATATTATAGAATGCATTTTTTCGTTACTAAACAATCATTTAAATATAAAAAATAAAGTGAGTTCACTATTGTAAAATAAATGTTCCATTTTTACTTCCATTTCATTTCCACATTGTTTACTCTCTTGTGAACACGAAAGATCACACATGTAAAACGAACTGCATATTATTTTATATAAAAATAAATAACTAAATTATTATTGTGTAACCTTTATATTTAAACAAACATATTTTCAATCTAAGTCAATTATAAATAACTTATTTTATATTTAAGTTATCATTTACTTTTAATTAAAAGTTAACATAGAGTTTATATATATACATATATATATATATATATATATATATATATATATAAATCTATTAATTTTAAACGAGCAACACCCTTCAAATGAAAATAGAATAAAACTACATTTAATGGTTTCCTGATCTTAAAATAAACCATCACTGCATTACAACCAGATGAAATAACTATTTCGATGAGATAATAAATAGCCTCTTATTTACTTTCTTTAATTCAAATTTATTTCTTATATATATATATATATATATATATATATATATATATTATTACAATTAATAAATATTACTATATTAATTCATAATGATTTACTTTTAATAAATAAATATTGAAAATATTTTTCAGTTAAAATTTGATAAATTGTTCGTACTGATTACATTTTCTACTTTGTACAGATTATAACTTTATTAATTAAATATCGAAAAAGTGACTATTTCGAGTAATAAATAATTAATGTAGTAACTTAACTTTCTTTAACTAATTTACAAGCATTTAATGTTCAAAATATTTGCAATACATACCATTTAATTGATAGATTTCTATTTCCACAACTAATCTAAGAATTTTAAAAACAGCCAAGGACGGTAAAATTATTTAATATAAACTCAAAATTTAATTTATAGTTCATTTTTCATGTATGGAACTTTATTACACTTCGAATATTTGAAAAAATATCTAAAACTTTACATTTGAATTTCTAAGGATTGTGTCGTTTTTTTCGTTGATCTTTCATTTATATTCTTTCTATTTTCAGAATATCTATCTATGAATCAACATACACACACACATATATATATATATGTACGCATCCTCTAATGCAGATTCTTTAGCTATCTATCTATCTATCGTATATATACACTACATATTACTTAACTATCAATTTGACTTCATTCAGTAAGTACTTTAAAGAAAAGATTTAAACCTAGAACATTAATTTAAAATCAAATTCTAATTAAACTATTCATTATTTTTTGATTAAATAAATTACTATTAAAATCGAAAATTCATTGTTCTTTTTCAAAATAACTTTTAAATTAATATTGAAATCCTAACTGAAACTTTATTTGTTATTATATATATATAGTACTCTTTTTAACTTGTATTAATCTTTAAAGTTTTTTATAAGTATTAATTAACCTTTTTAATGAACTAAATGCATAACACATGAATGTATTATAATATAAAGTATTTTCAGTTCTATTATTTTTTTCTTCTTGGCA
The DNA here is from genome assembly GCA_034766995.1 of Acanthacorydalis orientalis. NCBI lineage: Eukaryota > Metazoa > Arthropoda > Insecta > Megaloptera > Corydalidae > Acanthacorydalis > Acanthacorydalis orientalis. The sequence continues at coordinate 13,651,304 of CM068324.1, read as the reverse complement.
TTGCTTTATTTTCATTGAGAGATATATAAATATTAAAAGTGTAATTGTGGATATTAAAATATAATTCTATTCTGTAATTTCAGTAATTAGTTACATGGAATAAATATGACATGTTCTGTAATTATTATTAGTTAATTAATTTTTATATCTAAATAAAACTGTTCAACTAACTTTGAACTACAGCTTTACATATAATTAATAATTTACCTCAAACTTTGTATACTTTATACAATTATATATATATATACAATTAATTTATATAATTTCTATATACAAATCAATTGTATTCAGAATATATTTCATGGTTATTTATAACATTCCTTTGAAGAAGTAACAACTAAATGTCATGTATTGCGAGTTTAATTATATATACATATATATATATATATATATATATATATATAAATAATAATTTAATTGATTTCAAACATATGACCCTTTTGTTGGAGAAATAAAAATTAAATCTACTTATAAAAAAAGAAAAAGGAATAAATAAACCCACACCACAATCAATCCTTTGTACACACACACACGTCACGATATTAAACAATCATATTTTTTTACATTATTTGTGATCAGATCGCTTTCAATAGATAATAATAGCTCAGCGCAGCGATCTCTCTCTCTCTTTCTTTCTCTTTTTGTCTTGCTCAGCCATTTGCTAGTCTGCAAAATGAGTGAGAGAATATCCAATCAATACTTACAATGATCATATCATTATTGTCGTCATATAATGCTGCATTCAAAAAATTATACCGAATACATACATAGATTAGTATGGGAAGGAAATATATATATATATATATATATATATATATATATTCATAAAAAGAAATATAAATATAAACAGTTTCTACATTCATAATGAAACCTAAATACTAATTTTGCCTTAAAAAATCTGCATAATTTTTAAATATCTTCATTACATCGCATTTAATCCACCTTATTTTACAAAGTTTTTCTTTAAATAATAATTTTGTTAACCCTAAAAGAGTATGGAATCTGTAAATAAGTTTCAAATGTATCATCTATTCATTTCTTAAATGTTTTCATATTTAAACATATCTACACTTAAAATGGATAAATGTTCAAATATATCATGAATGTAAAATTCGGTAAATATTTTAATTAATGAAGTGTTAGTATTTGAATGTTGTAAATATTAGGCACAAAAAATCATAAATGAGAACCTCAACCCACAATTTAACATTGTTATATCGTAATTAAAGTTAAAATTATAAAAATATTATATTGAAAAAAGTAAAAGAAATTCACATTATTCAAAATAATTAAAAAATAATTATATTAATCTTGAAATACTTAAAAGAACAAACACCAAACTAACGGCAGTGTTTAAATACTTTTTTTTAGTAAATTCTATTAATTTAGTATGTTTTTCTAATTTTTATAATCATTTCCAATTAAATCAGTTCTTGCTCGCTTTTTCAAAAATGTATACTACTTGTATCTGAATCTTTTTATTTTTCATAAATTTAAAACATTCATTCCAATATACTCATATTTAAGAAATTTATAAAAAAAATAATTACAATTTATTATTAAAAGAAATATATTACTTTATACTTCAATTTCTACTAATAAGATTACTAAAAAGTGCATATAAAAATATCAGTAAATTAATAATTAATCCTAATAAAACAAAATTCAACAAAAAATAAACGAACACACATCTAATAAAAAGTATTAAATATTAAAGACATATCCAACATAAAAACATTGTTTTTAAATAAATGATAGCTGATAAAAAAACATTTGAATTTTCTTTACAGATTACTATTTTTTGTATTCGCTGATATCTTTGTATTAAATAAGTTATAAATATATATGTATATATATATATATATATATGTATATATATATATATATATGTGTGTGTGTGTGCGAGTATGTATGTACATATATAATAAACATAAACATTTAGAAATTTACATTTAATGCAGAAGATTTAGATATTTTTTATATTTTCTTACAAAAAAAGCCATATATAATTTCATAATGATTTATTTCTCATATTTCATTGATATCATATAGATCTATTTGTGCATTTTCCTATTTTTGTGTGAAACCATGTTTATTTAATATTTATTAATAAAAAATGTATCAATTTTGGTACTGCTATACTTGCACAGAATATGCTTTTGAATAAAAACAAACCTATATCAAAACTTATATCAAATATCAGTACATTTAAATTTCTCAAATAATATAGTATGAAACTAGCTCATTCATTTGATTATATTTAAAAATCTTAGAGATCTTCGTTTCATTTAATTTGTTTCAAAATCATTCCTGTCTATCATATCAAAGGATTGTATAAAATAATACCAGTATTAAATCTTTTACTAATAATATAGATTTCTCAGACAAATAACTTTTCTAAAAGTTAAATGTTTTCATTTACGTTTCATGTCAAGTTTCAAATCTAGGAATATTTCTATACTTACTAAATAAAAAACACCGAAATGAAAAAAGTCATACATGAATATGTATGATATATATATATATATATATATATATATATATATATGGATTATATATATATATATATATGGATTATATATATATATATATATATATATATATATATATATAACAAATAATTTAAATGTTTAATGTGAAACTTAAAAGGTATTATTAAAAAAAAAACTGCACAAATAAATCTATTATATCAGCTATTTAAATTATTATTCAAGTAAAATTATCTGTTATAATACTAAAAACTGTTTATATCAATATCTACAAACCTTCTTCTATAAGGCCGAATTGAAATTTTTAATAAACATATTTGTTTAACATAAACATACATACACACCCACATTATATATATATATATCAAACATCCTACAAAAAGGATTCGTATACTAAAATAAACATTACATTACATTTGTTTACTTTTTTTGATAATCTTTTATCACTACAATAAATACATTTTTCAGAAAGAAACTAACAATTACTTTTTAAATGTTAACTTTCATAATTAGATTATAAGTTGCTTTAATGAACATTTTTTGTAGAGTTTTGTAACCCTTTTATTTTATTTTAAGTAATTTACATTATATTTTAGCGAGATCTCTTTTATACACTCAAAATATTCATATAATCTATAAAATACATCCTATTTTTGAGAACTTATAGACAGAATATACATATTTACTTATTATATTTTTATATAACACAAACATTCGCTTATATATATATATACATACAAATACATCTGTTTTGTTGTTGTTTATATATTAAATAATACGTAAAATATAAGCAAAAAATACAATTACAATTTAAAAACATCAAAATACAAAAATAGTAATAAATTATATTTCTATACCTTGGTCACACTTTCGTTTTCAAAAGTAATATTTTCATAAATATCTCAATAAGGGAAATAATATGTATATATATATATATATATATATATATATATTCTGTTAGTACCGATATTCAACTGTGAATGTAGATTATCATTTCTAATTTAACAGACTTGTTTTTAAAAAAATAATATTATGATATATCTATAGAGAAAAAATATCATTTAATAAAAAATTACAATTTAAGTACATAGTTTTATTTTTATATCATTTAATTTTAGTAAATGCTTTATTTTTTTCTATGCTATTCAATTATAATTCTTCATACAGCAAACTAAATTTAAATATTTAATCCAACAATTCAATCAATGTTTAAATTATTACTAATATATAAATATACTAAATCAAATTTTGAATATAATGTCATAACCAAAACTATCAAAATAATTAAATATTTTTTTTATATAAAATACATCTGATCATGACCAATTTTTATAAATCATTAACTTTGAAAAATTATATTGTACCACATAACTATTTTGAAAAAAATGTCTTAAATAATTGAAGAAATCGATACACACCAAATAAAGTATGTATTATCATACCGATAAAGAAGTCGTTTAGATTTTTCTGATAGAGGAATTCATACGAACGTATTTGAATAATATTAATGAGTAAATATGCATATTCTCTTTCAATGGACAAATATACAATGACACATTAATATAATTATACACACATATATATATATATATATATATATACATATATATATATATATATATATATATACATTAACCTAAAATACATTATAATTATAAAATTACTTACCCATATTGTCCGGGTAACAATGTTGGATAGCCCGCACGTATACACGGAAATGGAAACCCTGAAAATAATTATGTTGATAGAATATATATTTTAATATCTCGTGTCATTTATATCAATTATATTGAGCTATAATCTGACATTATATTTACTGACAGATTAATAAAAATTATAAAAAAATCATATCATAACGAATGAATTGTTGATAAATAATTGAGGATGGATAAGTAGAAAAATATAGAACGCACGCTCAGGTATATTTTTTCCTGTATGACATTTGGACGATTGATTTTTATGCACTTGACAATATAACTGCAGCATGCAATCTATAAAAATGAGGGCATACTGAAATTTACACATAATTTCATATATATATATATGAACTTTATATTAAAAATTAAAACGTGTAACAAATAATTATATATATATATATATATATATATATATATATATATATATATATATATATATATATATATATGTATGACTTTAAAATTTAAATAGAAATGAATTAATGTAGTTAATTATTCAAAAAGTATATTTTATGTAGTGTTAGAAGCAGTATTGTTGTTTTTAATTATTGCAATTTTTCTAAATATATATTCACCTGTACTAACTAAAAACAATTCGTATCTGCAGGAAGTGATTAGGGAATAACCAACACTGTGTGTCCTATGCGGTAGTGAAAATTAGTAATTGCTCACTAAATCAATTGTGTCTTTTCAAAAGAGTATTTTCAAAGGTGTAAAGAAGTATTGTTTTAGATTACAATAAAAGTTATTAGGGAAGTATCACAAAAAAATATTGTTTCTTTATATACAATTATTTAAAAAAGTTCTATTATTACTTTCACTTATACTTTTTTATAAAAGTTTATATTTATTAAGTAATATATTAATCGAGAAACATAGGATATCAGAGATTAAAATGTGAATATTTTTCAATCTGTACTTAGAACTTCTAGTATAGTTGTTTTAGAGATTATGACAAGTTTTTAATAAAAAAAATCGTAAGGTTCCTTTATTAACATTTTTCGATTTAGTATAAAATCTGCCTGTGGACTTCGCTCGAAACTTGATATATAAATATATTTAAATACATATACATTTCCAAATTATTAAAAAAAATAAAAGTTTATGTCTATACTAAGAAATAAATTATATATATATATATATATATATATATATATACATATCCATGTGTATGTATATACATTTTACTTATTGGCATTATAGGGTCCTTATTATCATTTTATTGCATTTTAATCTTTATTAAAATATCATAAATTAGGAAAACTTGAATGATTTATATTGAAACAAATACAAAATTATTAAGAAAATATTTCAATCTAAAATCAAAATTACTAATAAAGTATTTTTAAATTTTAAAAAGATCAAATTGAAAAAGATTTCAATTTATGTATACAAAAATAAATCTAAATCAATTTAAAAGCAGCAATGAAACAAGATTAAACAGTAAATATATAACCTAATTGCTGCGTGATTAAAAATTACGAACTTCAATCACAAAGGTGTTAAAAGAATTAAACAGTATAATTTAATATGTGATTATACTATACACGTAGTACCCGAGAAAGTTACCCTCTTTCCGTCATTAGTTTCCGTAGTTTAAGAACTATTTCCGTCATCCGGAAATGTAGCATATGATTACACAATTACTGTACCTCCTCCCCGCCAATATATTTCTCCCTTGTAGTAATAATCAGATCTCTTGTATTACTCGGCTTTATTAGGACTACAACGTATACATAATTGATTATTACTGTCCACTATTCAAACTCCACCATCAACCACTCTCTTTACTGTTATTTCTACCTCCACCTTACATTTTATGACGTTGAATTATCGTGTAAAGTAATGAATGCTTCTTGGAAAACACGTTAGATAGATAACGCCAACCCCTCAATGTATATAAAATAGGTTTGATGTATTTGAACTTATTTAAAGCAACAGTGAATATAAAAAATATTTTTTGTTTTATATACAAAATCTGAAATTATTTTCTTTTAAATAAACCTCTTTAATTATACATATATATAAATATATATATAAATATATATATATATATATATATATATATATATATATATATATATATGTATATTTATATAAACTTGAAAGTACTCATAACAAAATTTACAAAAAATCCTGTACAATCTTAAAACAAAACTCATTTTCTATTACTAAAATTTGAATCGTTTTATTATATATTTTAAAAGTATTTTTTTCTAATTGCGATATTTATATAACCTGTTCCTTATATAAAGTGGCCCCCTATTTCCTATAATAACTTATGCTGATGTTGGATTCGGGATGCCAAATTTCAAATATAAGATTTTTTTGTATCTGGAAATATTTCTTGAAAATATTCTATTTCTAATTATTTTTAAACTAAATGACAGTTTGAAATTTATTTTCTATCCAATATTAAATGCATATGAAACAGTAAATAACATTTACTTTACTAATACATTCGTTTGTTAGTCTGAATCAAAATTACAATTAAGAATTTATTTTATGTAAATATTCATGTGTCTCATTAAAATATTTAAATATTAATATTGTTTTCGAGATATTTTGAATTTCATTAATTATAAATAATTTCAGAAATTACAAACATAACAATCAAAAATAAAGACTACGTAATAACAATTTATAATTAATGAAATTCAAAATATATCGAAATCAAACATTAATATATATTTCAAATTAAACTATAGCAATCTTCATATTTTAAAAAAAAACTTTCCATAATACGATTCCATAAACAATAGTAAAACAGTTAATTTGAATGATACACGTATGAATATTCCTATATGTAATTACACAGACTAGTTACAGTTTTTCATTGTACATCTATAGTGTAAAAATTCGCGTGCTGTAACATTCAATATACAAAGCAGACAACATTGTATCCATATTTGAAACATAAAAAAAAATCTTTTGTCTAGTAGTGAGTGTATATAATATATCCACATGTTGTAAAAGTTAACAGTATACATGCGCATAAGTTGTCAACACTGAAACTAAAGTTGCAATCAAAACGCGAATAATATGCAAACGAAGAACATTGTTGAGTTCCGCTGAACAAGCACGTATAACTATTATTTGATGCTCATTTCACCTGTGTACACGATATTGTTTTACTTAATCTTACTGAATATTACGAATGCAATCTAATAAGAACTTATTTCAATAATTGACAGTGGCATTGCTTAAATCAATATATATATATATATATATATATATATATATATATATATATCGAAATTATATCCATATATCCTATTGAAAATTAAATTCTTTATATATTTTATTTATTTTTATGATCCGATTCCGCTATACTAAGTACCAAGGTGTATACATAAATTATTATGATAAACTTATTCATTCATACAAAAAATCGTAAATTTGGGCTATTAAAAAAAATCAAATGTATTTATTGCTTTGAGCTAACTATTTATAATGAGGAAGTATTATTATTAGTTACTATATTTATATTATTGTCTGTTAATTGTTTCAATTTACATATATATATATATATATATATATATATATATATATATATATATATATATATGTGTGTGTGTGTGTATGTGTGTTTATATAAAACCAGTGGTTAAAATGTAAAATAAGTGGACGGTGAAGGTTAAACGTACACATTGCGTTCATCTTTTTACTTCCAAATGACATTTTTTTACAAAATACCTAACTTTGTCCTGAATAAAACAAAAATTAAACTATTATAACCAAAATATATTACGTTCAAGTTTGTATATTAACAAAAGTACACAAATATTTTTCATTAATTCGTTTTTTTAAATGTCTACTACTTTTTAAATTCGCGAATTCAACTTGTGCAAACGTACCTTCATTTGTTTTCTCTGCATAATTTATAAAATAATAACAATAAGCGTGCTTAGGTTATATTGTTTTGAAGCCAGGGCTTTTTTAGGGAACGAAACTAATTACTCTATTCTTGAAAAGACAATAATTCATAATACCTACATTTGACTTAATAAGATAAAAGTAAGTTATCCTAAAGCTTATTTCTGAATTAAAATATTAAAAATGTTCTACCAGTTCATTCTTTATAGAAATATTAGTCGTTATTATAAAAACTTAAAAATTAAGAAGGTCAAGACTTGAGGAAGGTTATATAACTACTGAAAAAATACCAAATACATTTAATATCACATTTGTAACTTATTATTAAAAAGTCAAAGAATGTCTATATCAAACGATGAAGATGAATTTACACATACACACATATATAACGTTATAAGTATTATGATCTTTTACAACACAGATGAGACGATTTTAACAATTTTTTTTATTCAACATATGTTTGCAAAACAACTATACTGAAAAAATATATTACCAATCGTATTGTAAAACACATTGCATACTCAGGAAACTAATGTTGAAATATTCCATACATTTAAAAATATACAAATAATAAATATAAATTTAATTACTATATATATATATATATATATATATATATATTCTAATAAAAAATAATTATATTATAATGCAATAAATCAGTTTAATCAAATCAAATAAAAGCATTCATTTACTGAGTAACAATAATTAACCAGTTAAAAATATAAATAATACAATTAATATTTTTATTCCAATAAGTAGAAAATAATAGAAATTGAATTAATTATGATATTGGTATTCTATATTTATATGTATTACAAAATGTACATTATCGTGTAAAAAAATAACTCAACCGCTTCATTGATATCTAACTGATAAAAATTGAGTTCAAAGGACTGCATGAATGATATATATATATATATATATATATAAATATGTGTATATGTTAATAATTATTTCTCATACGGAAACACTCATTACGAATAATTTCGTCATAAATATTCATCTATTCTGTTATAAACAAATATGGGTGATTCCTTTAACGTCCCACTAAACGGAAAATATAATTTCACAAACACCTTATATTTTTTTTTATTTATATAAGTGTTCAATTTAAAATCTTTACTGAAAGAAGACATATGCTAGTATACTTTTATTTGTATAATTTATAATTTGAGTTAATATACTTTTAAGTAATAAAGAATTAATTTTCAAAATTTTTATATGATAACTGCATACAACTATTCTATTAAGAGATTTTTTTATAAGTATTGATAAATTATTTAATTTAATAGTTCCCTGTAAGTACTTCAAGTTTGAAAATTTTCTTTTCTCTCATATATTTTCTTTACATCTTCTGTAATAATGTCACTATTCATGAAACACTATTCATGATTTTTACTTCAACTTTAATATTTTTATTCATATAATGATTTGTTTGTATGTATTATATCCACATATATTTCTTAATTTATTTTTATATTTACAAAACAATATACATTTTTTTAAACAAAACAAATATCTTTTATTTTTTTAAAAAAAAATACACCAGTATAAATTCCAATAAGTATATAAAAACGATATAAAACGACATATTCAATACTAATTTTCAAATACATTTGATTTCATTGAGAAACGCATTCAAAATAAAATCAAATTTAATAAGTTTGTAATTTTGACATAAAAAGCTCTAAATGAATACTAAACACCCTGCTTTGAAAGCTATATTAAAAAGAAATGAAACATACATCATGTCACTTTTCATATATTCGAAATATCTCTAATAATTTTTCAAATACAAAATATTGTTGTTAAACATGTTTTCCTTAATTTTAAAAATTATGCTTTAATACAAATGTTAATAAATCTTAAACATGCTATATATATATATATATATATATATATTCACAAACTAAATATGTATAGTTGCATGCAAGTTGAACAACCAGGTGTTGATATTTTTACGAAGGTCAAAAGGAAATGGCATACTTTATATAAACGGACACTATGAGCAATGTGAAATAATTCGAACTTATATGATTTTGATAATAATCATTTATGTATAAAAAGGGGAAATATTTCATTGATATATATATATATATATATATATATATATATTTACAAGTAATTATGGAATGATTTGTCTAAAAAACATTTTTATGGGAATTAGCACGACACTTCGAACATGAATTTTAAAATAAAAACAATATAATTAATTGATTGCATTGTAAGAGTTAGCATCATCTTTGAGTAAAAAATATAGGTTGAATATTCAATCAAACATCTAAAATATCGCCTTTTAAATTCTTTTATTTATAATTTTATAACTCAAGTGTAAAATATGCTTAAGTGATTTTCGAAATTATGTTTAATCGCAATAAATTGAAAAAACTATTTTCAGAACTAATTCTATTAAAATAAAATGTAATGTTTCTTATATATATATATATATATATATATATATATATACGTAGATACATGCAAAAAATGCTTACAATTAAGTTTATCTATATTTAATTAAGTATATAAAACACAAATATATAGATATATTCACTGAAAAGTTATTAAAATTTTACTAACAAAATATTTTCAGAAAATAAACTAAATCGAAATTCAAAAGGTAGTATTTCTAAAAGCGTAATGGCCAACACTGAAATTTGGACAAATGTCTCAATTCATAAAATATTTTTTGATGCAGAAAGATCATAAAAATTATTCATACTGTTCAATGTTCACATATTCTATAAGTGCTCGTTTCCATTATGTACTTAATTCTATATTTTTTCAGACTTAAAGGCACTTTATTAAATGAATATATATATATATATATATATATATATATATATATATATATATGACATCATACAAATAATTATTACGAATTGTAAAATTACATGTTTATATTTATCAAACGAGCCATCTTAACATCCAATTTATTGAATATAATATATTACATTGTGTGAAACGATGCATTGAAGGTAACATATTTCATTGTCCCTATTTCCAATATGTGTGATACGAAACGTAAAGTAGTTTGAATAATTCATACATATCTATCTGTTTTTAACTTGTACATCCCTATTTATATACCAGTATAGATTTAGTGTTGGGTTGCTTTGTCAAGTGAGGGGGTGTTGTCAATCGTGCAATTAGTGGTTACCTTACTCACGCACCTCATCGAAGGTAAACTTTTACTCGGTTCAAACGTGTCTCATACATTTGTTTGTGTATATATATACCAACAAAAGGGATTTTTTTCTAAAATTTCTATTATATTAAACTATTTTACCTAATATTAAAAGACTGCAATAATAAACTTTCAAAAGAACTGATAAAGAAAACTACCATATTTTCATTAGAATGAATAGTTATTTTTAATTACAATAACAACTAAGTCAATACAGGAAATAAACAGATGAAAATAATTGTGAATATTATTTAAACATAATCTATGGAATATCTAGGAATAAAATTCGTGTAGAATGTAACTGAATATTAAATTTATGAAAATGAGAACTTTATATATACGTAAATATATCAACAATTCATATTTTAAGATATATTCAAAACGACTTTTTTTACTTTGGTTACAAGAGTAAATTTCTTTACTCAGTGTAAAATATTGTTCTATGTCGTTTACGTTGAGTGCTATGAATACCGACGTCAAATTTGCAGATTTATAACAGATTTATTTTAAGCTGTACAATAGTACAGAACTGTTTTAGAAACAAGATCATGTATTTGTGAGTACTTGCTTTCTCAATATATTCATATATCATTAGCGCTTGAATAATATCTTTATGAAAATTATCAAAAATGTACAACATATATATGAATAACAGTTTTATTTATTATGGTCTATTATTAAACACTTAATTTTATATTGTATGAAAATGAATACAGACTTACATTAAACATACTATTTCTATTAATTAATAATTAAGAAAATATAAAACTTTACTGACCTGCTTGTACATTTCCTCTCGGTTTTGCTCCTAAAATTGCTAAATTCACATTTGCTTTCCTTCCATCAATGATTGGATTTGGATCTTTGCAAGCTCTTTCTGCAGAAGTTCTATCTCCCATTATAACCTGCATGAAAAAGAGATTGAGCTATAATTTCATTGTATAACACAAATCACATATTGCATAATTAAGACTATTGTAACACTTCTTAAAAAAAATATGTTAAATATTTAGTCATTCATTCAAATTTTGATCTCATTACATGACCTTTATATTATCAAACTGTAATTATAATCCTAAATTATAAATATTTTATATATTTTTTTTATGCGAAATGGCTTTATCGAAGCCTAAACTAAATTTATTTTACATCAACTTTCACTCAAATAGTAATTATTTTAAACACATTCAGTTCTTTAGAAAAACTTATGTTAAAAAAATTTAATAAGTGAAATGTTACAAAAAGTAGAATTTCTTGTAAACAAGTTTTCATTTTAAAAACGCCAATACTCATTTTTGATTATTGTATCATTACATTTATATTAATTTTCACGTTGTACAAAAAGAATGGAACTGTATTGTAGTACCATTACAAATTTTATAAACTTGTTACTTTTTATCAAAAGGAAAAATAAATTTCAATTTAACACACGAATATTAACGATGTCAAGAAATTATTATGTTTCTAATTAATCATAGAAACATATAAAAACATGAATTTGATTGAAGAAACATAATTAAAAATGTATCCTTCTTTAAAAATAACTACATAAAAAGCACTGTTTAATTTGACATATATATATATATATATATATATATATATATGTGTGTGTGTGTGTGTATAATACATACTAGTACAGAAAACTTAAACAAAAATTGTAGTAAACTTAATTATTTGACTTTTTGTATTAACTTTTTAAATTTAAATCAATACAAACACTACTTCTAAGAACAATAAACATAAATAAATATGCTTGAAGAATTAATATGGTTTTGGATTCAATTCAAACACTTTCAATTTTCAATTTACTAGAAAATGAAAATTTTCCATCTATTAATGTTTTGTAAATGCATTGACCTCCAATATATGAAAATAGTCGTATATTGATTTTACTGACTTCGACTAATATACAATTTCAAACGATGGCTTAAAATAAAAACATGCATATTTTTATCTACGTGCTATAATTCCAAAACAATTTCTATATCATATTCTTTATACACACTTGTTTATAGGGACACTAAATGTAACTAGCTATATCAGTTTAATTCATATTTCTGAGCTATATTTCTTTTTAACATTTTTTCAATTAATTACGTGAATTATATATCAGTTTCAATTTTAAGCATATATATATATATATATATATATATATATATATATATATCATTTCAAAACGAATAAAAATACAATACCTATATGAGACTATCACGTATGACTTTTTTAAACATATTAATTAATTATAATATAATAATATTAATAAAAAAAAATGAATTACTGTTCATGAAATTATAAAAAATACGAATTCTAGAATTTTAGTCAAGGTTAAAAAATATTTCGTGGATAAAATGATTCTGTCAAGTATTTTATATACATATATATATATATATATATATATATATATATATATACACATTAAATATATACACATTAAATATATACATACATAGTTGATACATTCATTTTTTTATTTTGTTTTCATTATAATATTCACAGAGTCAATTTATATAAACGTCTCTTCATTTGTTTTGTCTACATAATGCATAAAATAATAACAATATACTTGCTTAGGATATATTATTTTGACGCCAGAGGTTTCTTTGGAAACGACACTAATCACATGTCGCAAATTCTTATATGTTTAGTTTATAAGTTCTTATAAGTTCGCACTAAAGATTAATATAAAAAAAATGATTCCATCATTAAGGTTACACCACACATCATTAAAAAATTAGAGCTTCTCAAAAAATCTGCTTTAATTTTCATAAATAAAACGATTTCAATAAATTATTATTGATAATTTTTGATTGTTGCTCATGCACATTTCTATGACGATGTCATCATCTTCATAGAGCTAAGGTATATACAGTAGGTTTTATAGATAATATTTGAGTTCCACATAGTACCACAGTCTTCCAGTAACGATCTCATTAGTAAAGTAAACCCTTTGTCATTGCACCACTTGCAAAATATGTACACTGTATATAAATTTTAAGTTTAAAAGTTAAAATTTTATTAAAAATAAGGAAAATAGTTTTACAAAGTAATCAAATCTATGTTAGATAAACATTTCTGAATTAGTTTCTTTTTGAAAAATTTTACACAATATTTATTACATTATCGGAAAATCATATTTTTATTATAAATATGAAATAAGATCTAAAATAATGAATTAATTATACTTTTTTAATAAATAAATAAGTTTAGTTCTAGTTATTGAAAAATAATTTATGAATAATATTGTGTATCACAAATATTTAAAATATTTTAATACAAAATCAATTTTAAGTGAAATGGTTAAAAAAATACAGAAATAAAAATCAAATACTATCTATATTTTTTTCGTATAATTTAAAATTATCTGTATATGTTTGTCGCATTAATTGTATATGTATATTTATCATCAACAGTGTGCAGGTACATACTATCAACATAATTTTATAATACAAACCATCAGTAATATGCATACTATAGTTTAAAAACATTCATATAGAAGCAGGATTACTTTTTTTCAAAAAAATGATTTTTACTATTGTTTTATTCAAAAGTTTCATCGTCAAAACAAAATACAAAAATTTTATTACTATTTTTGTACATTCTGCTATCCACATTACCAATAATATAAAATGAATATAATTATGAAAATTTATGTTTTACAAGAAACAAAGTTTATTTTTTAAAAAATCATATAACATATTTCTCACGTACAGTCCATTCACATAAAAAATCTTTTATTAACAATAATACAATAATAAACAGATTATTTTTTACTTACATAAATATAAAAGTTTTTAGATGATCGAGGGATTAAATCAATAAATTTTTAAATTTAAAATTAGATGAAATACCAATAATATAGACTTTTTAAAGAAAATGCAATTGATGACGTCTCGTGGAAAACACTATAAATAAAACCATGTGTCTCCCGAAAAGTCTTCCATTATAATTTATTAAAAGGAGAGAATAGAATAGTTGTCAGTAATTTTAAACAAATTCAATGGGAATCAGTACCTTCACTTAACAATAAAATTAAGATTTTATAGAAAATTAATACTGGGTATATACTAAATGACTAAATCAGTTAAGAAACATTACTCAAGTTATCAGATATATTTATTATAAAAGTGTTCATTTTATTAATTTGTTAGAAAATTCTCTGAAACTCAAGATTAAAAGGCCTCTTAAATTTTTTCTTTCGTATCTTTGCCAGTTTCAAAAATAATTTGTTCTGAAAAATAATAAAATGTTTCATACTAAATACAAATAGGTTTTACCAGTTTTAAGATATTTGTTTTACTGTTACTGTATTAATGTGCTTAACAAAAAAAAAAAAACACTGAATTAATTACATTGGATAGAAATGAAATATCAGAAAAAATAAACATGGTTACTATAATAATGATTTTTACGAACGTGTTAATTAGTTGTAAAAAATATATAATTTAAAATAATGACTAATTTCTTCCAGTAATGTGAACAAATTCTTAAAACTTTATTATAACAGAACTTTTACAAAGCAGCTTCCAAGTAATTTTTTATAGCAACTTTGCAAAAATACTGACAAATTACGATATAAATATCTGTCAAATATCTGAAATATTCAATGACATCTTTACAATGAGGAAATTGTTGAATTTAAGTAACATATATGTATGTATGTACTTACATATATATATATATATATATATATATATATATATATATATATATATATGTCAGACGATCAAAATGCCTTCAATAAACACTTAAATTAATTTTATTTATTAAAATGAAAAAACATCTTGTTACAATTTATCCAAAATAATTCACATTTTTTGTGAATGTTTAGATGCAAATCAAAAAAATGTTACAAATCATATATAAAAAAGTAGCATTTAGTTGGTTTAAAAGATATACTGGGCAATTAATATATTATATTACTTATACACGGGTATATATTATTCGAATTCATGACAGAAATTATGAAAATTAAATTATACAAAAATGTTATAATTGTTTCTGTGCTATTGTTTTGAATTTGATTAATTCGTTTTTATATTTTATTTCTTAATTATATATTTCATAAATTTATTAAATATAAAAAATGTAAGTTTTACCCAAAATAAGTTTCTTTTTATTCATTTAAACTCCACATTGTTCTTCATTCTTTAAATACTGATTAATACACAACAAAATCTTTCATATAGCAAGCGAAATGTAGATTAAATAATAACTATTTCTTATCAATTGTAAATAACTTATATCATACCGACAATACAAACTTATTCAATCGTTTTTGATATAACTTTAACATTTTAACAACAAATTTTTGTGATTATAGTTTATTTATAAAGGTTCTTTATTATTCTACTTAAATGAATCTTTTAGTACGAATACTCTACTAGCTGTAATTTTGATATTTTTGTAAATATAATCGAGGAATTATGTTTTCTTTTTCACTATCGATACCATTTGATCTTTTTATACTCCAATAATGATTTTTAGATTATTTGTTGATCCATTAACAATTTTTCACTTCAATTCTCTTATCAGTTTCTAGAATTAAATTTTGTAAAAGAATGAAATTAAAATTTCATTCTTTTACAAAATCTGGTTTTCAATCGTATTTCATAATTTTAAATGTCTTTCAATACAAAATCATATTTTAATAAAAGAAAATATACAAAAATAACCATATATACAGACTGAAACAAAAATCGTCTCACATTATTTGTTAAACATTTAATAAAACAATTCTATTTTTAACAAGAACTCCTTTAAATATTTTAATTATATTATTTTGAAATTATACGTATTTTAAGACACTGTCAGCAATGAGATCTTAATTAATTGTATTAGTATTTTTTTATAAAATATATTATTTCCATTCATATGAGAAATATCAAAATAAAGAACAGTACTTCGTAAAGAAATTAAAGAAGAATTAAAAATATTAAATATCTAATTTATTTATATATATATATATATATATATATATATATATATATATAGACTACATTATTGTCAACTAATTTGATTTATATTAGTCTAAAGTAATTTAATATATCTAGTAAATATTAAAAGAAAAAACAATAAAATTTATTTATATACGATTATATAGTTTGAATATTAGTTTACTTAAAATTATCTAGAAAACAAATTATTGTTACATCATGAAAACAAGAGCTGCTCGATTTAAATTCAATCCCTGTTAACTTAATTATAAAAATTTCGTACAAATTAATTCATATATCTTCTATGAAATAAAACAAATTAAACTTCATGAAACACATTTTCTTCTAACTAATTTTAATATTGACTGATTAAAACGAATGATCCCTTAATTGAATTACTCTTTGAAATAATCGTTTTTAAAAGAAAAATATGTCGTTGTTTTTTAGGTATGACTAATTCAAATTTTTACATTTATATCATTTTCTAATGTCTATATCTTCACGATAATAATCAAAGTCAGTTGTGTATATCAATATGAGCATTAAATTTAAATATGACTTCATTTTACTACATAACAAAACAATTAAAATTAAATTAAATTGTAGTAAGAATTAAAAACATCAATTATTTTCTAACATATTGTATTAGTAAATAATATGGTATTGGATTATTAAGTACTGTTATTAAATAATTAATAAATCATATTAAACTTACAATTTTTTGAGATATGTACATTCTTTTTATATTTTTTAACGAAATACTAGTAAATGTTATTAGTTTTATATTAGATATATTAGAATATATTTATATAAGCTAACTGAACGAAAACATTTCATTTATACCAGTTTCATTTTGTCTGTTATTCTTACGAAAGTATAAGTCACTTACTTATGTAAGATAACTAAGTACGATGTTAATAATTTGTTTTTACATATATATGTCTTATATTATATATCATGGATCTGATATAATAATATCTTATCAAGATATTATAAACATGTTTTTCTTTCGCATAATCATTTATTTATTTCATTGGTAGTTTCATAAATTAAAATGCTATAGCTTAAAAGAATTACATTCAAAACTATATAATCTAGAAAATAGTACAAAGAAATTGATGTAACCAATATTTAAAGAAGATACATACAAAACCATAGCCACGACTTTTCCCTGTTTGTCGGTCAGTGATGACGACCGCTTCTTCAATATCACCGTAGACAGCAAAATGCTCCCGCAATGATTTGTCCGTCGTATGATAAGGCAGACCCCCTACAAATAATTTTGTCCAAGTGGTATCTTTCTGTTGGAGTCCATTTGCTGTTCCGTTCGGCGTTGATCCCAAAACACCTAAACTTCCTAAACTACCGACTAAACCGTCCGTATCTCCACCTGGAGCTAAACCAGCACCTGGCATAAGCATTTTTTAAAAAATTGTCTATTTATATTACTGAAATAGTTTCAACGGCTCGATACGTTCGAAATTAGTGGATGAAATCACAAAAAAAAAACAAAACTGATCGAAAATGTTTTTTTTTTAAATCGAAACGAAATAAATTATTATGTTGTTACGTTGTACGTTTAAAAATATTTCAATCACAATATTATTTCACAAACACTCCGATTTGTAACTGTTTCACAGAACGGTTAGCAATTTATACGATTGAATATCTGTATAATTTTAACAATAATTATACCAGTTTTAAATATGAATATATAACGAAATGTAAAAAAAGTACGTGTGGTATGTTGAATATTTACAGCGCAAAATTGCAGCAGCCGGTACGATTTGTAGTTTTCGTGTTGCGTTCTATTTACATGTGGATGTTAGCTCTCCTCTATGACACTACTTACTAACTATACACACACACGTGTTCCCGGCATAGACTGAGATATAAAAGTTTCTGCCCTGCGACTCTGTACAAAGCAATACGGGATTCAATAAGTACATTAACAAAAGAACGCACTCTATATCTTCCCTTTTTGTCTAGAACTAAATATACAAAACATATCGCTACATGCTGTTCCACATATCATATTGTACAAATAGTTCGACATGGACCCTGATATAACACGTCCGAGAGAGTGAGCGAGTCATATTACTATATATATATGGCAAATTGATGCTGGACATCTTTTTTCCGCACACTTATGTGTGTTTATTTAGCGAACTGTGAAAGTTTGGGGTCTGTTTTCAGTGGCGGGTCGACATGTGGACGTCTTGCTCATATGCTTGTGTGCATATATACATATATATGCATGTATGATGTATTTGCGTGTGTGTGTGCGTTTGTGTATTTATTTGTATGTATATGTATTATATATGTTTATGCATGCAAACCCACGTTTGTGTGCGATGTATAAAACATTTCTATAAATATGGATAAATATGCGTATGTTCATTATGTATATATATATATATATATATATATATATATATATATATATATATATATATATATATATATCGGTTAATAATCAAATAAGGACTTTATATTTATTATTCTTTTAAACACATCCACTTACACACTCATTCATACGCACACACACAGTATATATATATATATATATATATATATATATATATACATGCGTACATAATATTTATTTGTAAATATATACATCTATTTTTCATTGCCTTATTTATTTTTTTGTTCATTTTTATTGTTCGATTCCAGAATTGGTCAATAAAATGTATGTTAGAGATGACCAATATGGGACCGACTCCTCAATTACTCAAGAATCTCAATATGACAAATTAAGTACTTGAATTAATTTATTTTCTTGGAATTAATCTAAAAATTAATTACTGAAATTTGATTATGGTTTATCGCGTAAATAGAGACATCTGAAAAAATAAACAAATATAATAGCAATGTAATAAATTTCTATTTTGTGTGTGTATATATGTATATATGTATGTATATATAATATATATATACATATATATATATATAATATATATATATATATATATATATATATATATATATATATATATATATATATATATATATGGTTAGATAGAGAGATAGATAATAGCCATTAATGTCATTTTTAAAAATATTCAGAAACGTCGGAAATAATTAGGCACTTGATGGTTCAAATTGAAATTATTAGAAATATAGAATAGCGGATCGTCAATAATTAAAAATTATATTAATATACATATGTGTTTTAAATTTGAAATTCTTCTAGTGGCACTCTCTATTGCCGGTATCCTTAATTTATAAACTAAATACCTTTGGAAAAAAATTATTTACCATTTGACTGAGAAAATATTGATTTTTTGTTTAGTTCATATCCAAACCTATACGAAACCTATTTTCATACAAGCTGTAGGAAAATTTAAAAAATTATATTTAAATATTTCTAAGAAATAGTTTTATCTAATTATCTTACACTTACAATATACCCTTGATTATATATATACACATGTGTGTGTCTGTATATGTGTCTGTACACATATTGTACTGTAAAAATATTTTATTTTATATAATTAAAATTAAGAAATAATCAATAATCATATCAATCATCTTCAATAAATGCATCCATTATATACATATATATATATATATATATATATATATATATATATATATATATATATATATATATATATACAATAGATTAAAGTCTGCCTCTATGGCCAATTATATACAAATATATTAAAATTTTAGTACAAGTATGACGATTTATATATATATATATATGTATATATATATATATATATGTATGTATATATATATATATATGTATGTGTATATATATATATATATATATGTATATACATATATATATATATGTATATATATGTATGTATATATATATATATATATATATATATATATATATATATATATATATATATATATATGTATTTAGCCGTCCATTTGGCGAAGCATCATTAAAAAAAAATTCAAGTCGACTGATAATAGCCAGCGTTATTTTTAGACCGATGGTGTAGGCACCTCGGTACATTACAGAAACGATGGTGGGCGGTTCGCTTCGCATTGTTGCAAAAACATATTATGTCTAGATTTGCATATTAAACACACTGTGCTTTATATATATATATATATATATATATATATATATATATATATATATATATATATACATATATATACATATACATATATATACATATATATACATATATATACATATATATATATATATATATATATATACATATACATATATATATATATATATATATATACATATATATATATATATACATATATATATATATATACATATATATATATATATATGTATATGTACATATATATACATATACATATACATATATATATATATATATATATATATATATATATATATACACATATATATATATATATATAGACACATCTATATATATACATATATATACATATATATATATATATATATATATACATATACATATATATATATATATATATATATATATATATATATATATACATATATACACATCTATATATATACATATATATATATATATATATATATAATTATGTATATATGTACCTGTATGTTAAATAAATAAAACATTTTTATTTGAAAGTGTAGCATTTAATTTAAATCTATTATATTATATAGGAATTGTTAAATAAAAAAAATCAATTAATTACAATTTAAATAATTATTAAATTATTTTATATAAATGTGTTTAAAATAATTAAAAAATATTTATATTATCTTTATAGTAAATACACTTATAAATATAAATTAATACATAAAATTATATAAATATAAATTAATATAATTAATAAATATCATTAATATTTAAATATAAATTAATGTTCTTCTTTATGTAGAGTACTTTTTGTAGTGGAACTGTAGACGGTGGTACTGAAGACGTACCTGTTGATTAAAATTAGAGATATTAGTTCAGGTTAGATTTTATTCTTTTAGAAATTTTTTTAAGTATGCCATTACATGTAATACTATTATATGTAAGCTAGGCTTATACATGCGCTCAGTACCGCCAGATTCATCGATTTACAAGACTGAAACAATTTGGAAAAAATCATACATACATACACACGTACACCCACAATACAACTGTTTTTTGCAATTTTTTTGCGGATCGTAAGTGAGAAAGCCTCGAACATTTGTAATTATGCGATAAAAGTTGGCACTAGCACTTATATACGTCTAGAAACGACAAAGGAAATTCCAGTCGTCGACTGAATTTCGGGCCTCTGTGCCGGCCCTGTACATGTGAGCGAGGAAACAACGTCGGTTCGAAGGTCCGACGGATGTGTAATATCCCATCGCGTCGAAAAAATTTTCGATTTGTAATTTTTTCGTCTATTTACAAAATTTCTCGGGCCTGTTGCACCGGGCCTGTGCGGGCCGCACACCGGCACTGGCACACAGTCCGTGTAGACGTCTAGACTCACGCGAAACAACTGATTTTCAAAAGGAAAACGCCCGCCGAGCACGTTAATAACTTATGCGCCTCCACCATCAATCGTTGCGCCTCCACCATCAAATCTACCGACAAACATCGAGAAATGCCACGCCCTAACTTCTGACTTGCGAAATTGCAAATTTTTGCACTTCGTCTTTTCGATGTTTTTTTCAGCGGATCGGGAGCGGACGGATCCAGCGCACCTAGTTTCCGCATTTGGAAGCAAATTTAACGGTGAGAAATGTGCGAAAAATGCAAAAAAAGACGATTTTGCGGACCCGCGAAGTCTTTCAGACGCTATTACTCCGGCGTTACGCGTGCTATCGAGAAACCGAAAACTATTCGTAGTTCAGACGGACGTCTAGTTTCCATCCGCGTCGAAAAAATTGCAGATTTGCGAAAAAAATTTCGCGTTCGAAAATCGTGATCAAAGGTAGGGGTACATGAATTTGAGAAAATTTTTTCGATTTTTTTCGCGCATCGCAAGCGGGGAGGTCCGTAGATACACGTCCTGGCGTTTAAAAGTGAAATCGGAACGTAGAAGGTATTTGAATCGGCCCCCGAAGTAGGCGGGTCGCAAATTTTCGGACCATATTACTCCGGCCCTATACGGCTAATTGACAATCCGATACCGATTTAGTGTTCAAATGGACGTCTAGTTTCGCATCGCACAACAAAAATTGCCGATTTGCGAAAGTACCACATTTTCAGTGACGTCACAGCGAATTTGCAGATGCGATTGCTCGGGAACCACGTATGCTAACGATGAACTGGAACGAGTTTGGAGATTCAACGGACGTCTAGTATCGCTTTGCAGCACAAAAACTATCGATTTGAAAAAAAATATTTTGCAAAAAATTTTTTTTCGCTTTCTTAGCAATTTTTTCATCGCATCGGAAGCGGGTCGGTTTGTAGACCCACGTACTAATGTTTAAAAGTGACACCGACCTCTAAAAAGTGTATTTAAATCGGCCTGCAATGTGAGCCAGTCACAAAATTCGGGTCCTATTTCTCCGACCCTGTACGCTCAATTGACAAAGTGATACCGGTTCAGTATTCAAATAGAGGTCTAGTATCACATCGCACAACAAAAATGGTCGATTTACGATAATTTCACATTTCCAGTGACGTCAGTGCGAAATTGCAGACGCGATTGTTCCGACACCGCACGCGTTAACCGATAATGAATCTGAATCTAAAACCGATTCAGAATTTAAATGGGTATCTAGTATCGCTTCGCAATGCAAAAACTGTCAATTTAAAAATATAATATATATATATATATATATATATATATATACACGATGACATTTTGCACTCGTGTATTCATTTATAAACTGTCGCAGTTTAATGAGACTGTGAGGAGAGTGGAGAGCTAGATATAAAATATTTTTGCGACAACACGAAGCCGACCGTCCACTATAGTTTTTATAATGTACCAGGGTGCCTACACCATCGGTCTGAAAATCACGCTGGTCATTAACGATCGATTTAAGTTTTTTCTTGACATTGCTTTGCCAAATGGACCGTTAAACATTAATTCAACGACTACGAATGGTCTACTGTTGTAAAAACAATAAAATATGTTTATTATTTATTTGTGTACAATACATAAGATTCATTCATACTGTCTGGTTGTTTGTGAATATCTTCAGCAGATTTATCACCCCATCGAATTCAGAACGATACGTTGACTCTCGTTCGTACGAATAAACTTGATGGGGGGCCCTAAAGATACATCATTAGAAGTAAGAGGTGGCTGGAGCCAACCTTTGATAAGTTGACGAGGCCATTATTACAGTAATTAACGTGAGATAGAAGAATTAACAATGGTTCGCACCATTCGCACCAAAAAAATATTTTTCGGTATTTATTATGGACCGATATTAATTTTGTGTAAGACATGATATATAACACTAAAATACGCATCTACTAGTATGAATGAATTGCCATTTTTATAACAATTTGGATATTTTAAGCATGCAAAACTTGTCTTATTGTTTTTTTTTTTATATTTTCGGTATTTATTAGACCGATGTTAATTTTGTGTAAGATATATAGAACACTAAAATACGCATCGACTGGTATGAAACGGTTGCCATTTTTATATCAATTTGGATATTTTAAGAAAGAGAAACTTGTTTTTTTGAATATTTTTGCGGGTTTTTTGATATTTTCGGTATTTACTATGGACCGATGTTAAATTTTGTGTCAGATATGATATAAAACATTAAAATACGCATCGACCAGTATGAACAGTTGCGAGATTTTAAACAATTTGGATATTTTGATAATTTCATTGAATTGACCATAATTTACAATCATTTACTATAAACACCAATCAGTTCATGTTAGTATTCATTTTCTTTTTTAAAAAATGACAAATACTCTACAATAATATGTATGAAAACGAATGAATCTGTATATTTTTTTGGTGAATTTATATATATATATATATATATATATATATATATATATATATATATATATATATATTACGAATATATATTTTTTTCATTTATATATATATATATCTATATATATATATTTATATGCATATATACACATATATATATTAAGATAATGTTTTTTTTTAATTCGGTTGCATTATTATGATCATACGTGTGTTATTGAGGAATAGAAATATTTTTCATAAATATAATTTAAAATTATTTGCAATCAAATTTCAACTCTTTGGAGAATTGTTATTTTTTCATAATTATAAATGAATACAGTTCACAATTAGAGTGTAAACGAATTATAGATGCTATGG
This sequence comes from Acanthacorydalis orientalis, assembly GCA_034766995.1. Taxonomy (NCBI): domain Eukaryota; kingdom Metazoa; phylum Arthropoda; class Insecta; order Megaloptera; family Corydalidae; genus Acanthacorydalis; species Acanthacorydalis orientalis. The sequence goes on along the minus strand of CM068324.1, from coordinate 13,625,923 downwards.
AGTAAGACACAGATAGATATAGTAAACGCTACCACGTGTAGTTGTATCATAGTACTCATTGAATTTCTATTGTATGGGAAATTAACTTTCACAAAAAGATATTTATTTAAATTTTGGTGATCTTTGCGCGAATTTTATATTCAAGTAGAAAAATTAAATTAACGTAAATGTTATTGTAACGTTTTACTTTAATATTCAATTACGAAGGTATTTCTATTAAAATTTATATTCCGCCGAAGAAATGTCATCCCATAATGCGCGGCGAAGGTATTGTAGGGATGGTGAAAAGGACCTACTTTATCTGTGGTGCGGTAGCGTCGTATTGCAATTGTTAAATTATTCGTTATGTTTATTTGAAAAAAAATGTTTCATATAAAAGAAATATATCATCAATAAATAATATTATATATTGAACCAAGGTATAGATAAGAAAACTGATATAAACATTTTTTCTACTTTAAAATATTATTTAAGTACAGGCAGTTCTTAATGTTAAAATGGACGTTACTATAATAGATTTAATTTTCAAACATTGTTGATTATATTACATATTATTTAATATAAGATTTCGGTAGTAAATTATCTTTTAATTAATGTATGATTTTTAATATAGTCAATAATGAATGTGTAATACGATTGCATTCAAATACAGTACAAATCATAAGAAACACTTTCAATATCTGACTTTTAAGTCTTGAATTGTTTACAGTTCATAATAAATTCAATACTAAAAGTACGTTAGAAATCTAAATACTATTTTTACAAATTTGTGCGTAGTTCTATAACATTGTTCATTTTGGTTGTAAACAATTATGCAAAAGTAAAATAAATTGTATTTACATGATTATTTTCTTTTCAGTATCAAATAAAATGCAAATCGACAAAAGCAATAAAAAAAAATACATTGTATCAAAATAATGTACTGTAGTATGCCCTGTGGTTGATAATTCTCAGCTGGCAAGTAGACATCACTTTCACCACTTTGAACGATGTTCATAACTAGCAAAATGTTTCAGTATAACATCGGAATGAGATTCAAGGCAGTGCTTCAAATGTGTAAGTTAATAAGTGAATTATATACAATGTATAAAATTAATAAAGATGAATATAAAAATAACTGTCTGTTAGTAGCTAGGTTACAAACAAATGAATCTTACCCATCGTGAACAACTTGCAAAGGAGGCAGCTCACCGATCATTCGAAATACATCTGGAATCGTCTGCTGTCTACATGGATTCTACAAAGAAGATCGACTAGCCACCTACGAACAATTTGATCCTCACATCAGTCAGAGAATTGTGATTATTGAATGTTAAAATTGGTGACAGTTTGTAAATGCATTTATAAATTATTAAATACCGAAACAAAGTAGAATTATATATATATATATATATATATATATATCACATTCTTTTCAATGTCCTACACAATTAAAATGAACAAATTCTTCTCAATGTAAATGCATTTAAAAACATGTTCTTATATATATATATATATATATATATATATATATATATATACATACAAATATGCTTTTTTGCAATTTATTACAAATTGAAGTTATCAATTTGTCAATTCTCACAGATTAAATTAACTATTTTGAACTTTTGTAATAACAATCTGATGACACATTGTCTCTTTGTATCAAAACATAAATCTGTGAGTTTTTCAGCCTAATTATTTCAATTTTAATTAATGTATATTGACAATATTCGCACATATATATATATATATATATATATATATATATATATATATATATACAAAGAGAGAGAAAAAGAGCAATAATAAATTTATAGTAATAAATAGCAAAAGATATTTTAAATTTCATTAATTTTATAAATATATTTGCACAAGTAAAATCAAACATTAATTTCAATATAAATATGTTTAAAACACATTTTTAGTATTTCTATATGTAATGAAATATGGTAATCACAATATTTTCTTTGTACGTGGACCTTGTTACTTCAAAACTACACAAGTGCGAAAATGGTAATTTTAATATTTTTTCTTATAAGGATTTCTAAAATAAATTTACAACTTGTAACATTGAACATAGCAAGATAAGTTAATTCAAATCATTAATCAAAATAAAAACTTATTTTTGTTCTGAAAGTAACATTTTTAATAATGAAATTACAATGAAAATTATTATTTATAAAATGTTACTGATAATGTCAACAATTTTAAAATGTATTTAAAACAACAATGTATAAAATTATCTTTATGATCTATGTGGAGTAGATAAAATTTACTTCTCAGTGTAATCATATTTCAAAACATTTTGGTATTTTATATTTATATGGAAAGTAACGTTTGAGAAACATTTTCATTTTACATGAATTGCTCTCTAATTTAATTAAATCTTGAATGAATTTTAGTTAATGAGAATACTAAATTACATTTTATTAAAATTTATATGAATTGAGTCAGATTTCGTTTGTTTTCATACATTTGCATTTGAAAACATTTAATTTTCACTTGAGTATTTCTTTTGAAGTCTCTTCCTGTTGAATTATTGTTTATTAATATTAATAAAATTGTATTAGAAAATGTCATTTGCAAAACAGTAATGAAATAGTAATACTATATAAATGCAAATTAAATAATGAAATGAAGTTAATAAAGTAACATTTGTAACATAACAGTAAACATTATTGCACACAATCGATTAAAACTATTCGATTTAATAGATTATATTTATAAAAGAAAGACACTACTCATATACATATATAATAAATTGTAATTTTTATGAAACATTCTTTGAACATACATTTCTTTTGAAATCATTTTATCTTGAATTAGTTAAAGCAGTCAGTTTTAAAAACAATACCAGTCTCACTTTAAAAACAAATTAATTTTAATTAATAAAAAAAACAATAAATTACATTTTATTAAGTTTATATGAAGTCAAGTTTGTTTTTTTTTTAATACAAATGGATTTTATTTTCTCTCACATCTCTTAATTTTAAATCGTTTTTATTACTATTAATTAAAATGAATTCAAAAATGTCATTTACAAAGCAGTACTGAAAAGTATTAGTATATAAATACATATTAAATACTAAATGTTAAATTTTTAAGTAAATAACAGTAAACTTGATTGAAAAGATTCTTTTAAAACTGTTCAGTTTAGAAGAAATTATATATATATATATAAAACAAACTCGTCATATAAATATTTAATAAAATGAATATTTATGAATGATTTCAAAAACAGATCTCTCTTTTGAGATGGTTTTGTTCTAAATTAATTGGAACTGTCTGAAATGAAACCAGACTAGTCTAATGACTATATATCAAATGATATGAATTAATAAAAATTAAATTACATTACTATTAAGTTTATATGAATGAAGTTGAGTTCTTCTTTAAGCAAATGCATTTGAGAGAATTTTATGTTCACTCAAATAAGTATTGCTTCATTTTTTTAAAAAAAATATTTAATATTAATCAAATTACATTTGAAAATGTCATTTGCAAAACAGTAATGAAAAAGCATCGATATATAATAGAAATTAGATACAAAAATCTATTCATATAAATATTTAATGAATGTAATATTTATAAAAAATGTTGAGACAGTATGTTTCTTTTCCGATTATTTTATCTTAACAGAAGCATTAAATTCAGAATTAATACTAATCTAATTATAACTTTATATGAATGAAGTCGAGTTCTTTTTTAAACAAATGTATTTGAGAGCATTTTATTTTCATTCAAATAACTATTTCTTTATTTTCAAATTCAATCATTTTGAAAAAAAATGTTTAATATTTTAATAAGATTGCATTTGAAAATGTCATTTACAAAGCAGTAATGAAAAATTGTTACTATACTCATATTGGATGCTGAATGTTACAATATAAAGTAACATTACTTATATTACAGTAAACTTTGTTGCAGAGATTCTTTTAAAACTATTTGATTTAACAGAGATTATATATGAAAAAACAAACTATTCACATACACATTTGATAAAATGTAATATTTATGAATGATTTCAAGAGCATATCTCTCGTTTGTTCCAAATTTCTGAAATGAAACTAGTCTAATAATTAAGTCTAGAATGATATGAATTAATAAACACCATAGTCCTTTCATTTTCGATAATATTTTTATTAATATTAATAAAAGTACATTTGAAAATGTCATTTATAAAACAGTAATGAAAAACTATTAATACATAAATACATATTGAACAGACTTATGAAAAAATTTGAGAATATATATTTCTTTCGTGAATGTTTCATTTTAAATTAACTTTGAAATAAAAACATCTTGAATGAATTTATATGAATTAGTACAATTTTAATAAAATTATATTTTATTAAAATTAATATAAAATCAATAGAGTTCTTTCCGATACAAATGCATTTGAAAGTATTCTATTTTCATTGGATTATTTCTCTTGATGTCAATTGTGTCCGATTACTTTTTATTAATATTATTAAAACTATGTTTACAAATATCGTTTGCAAAGCGATAATGAAAATATATAAATCTGTATCGAATAATGAACATTCAAATTAAAAGTAATGAAATGACATCGTTATATGTGTTGCACAGAATCGATTTAAACTATTCGATTCGATAGATCACATTTATAAAAGAACTCGCTATTCCTATAAATATATAATGAACTGTAATGTTTATGAAACACTCTTTGAACATATATTTCTTTTGAAATGATTTTATCTTTAAATAAGTTGAAACAGTCAGTTGTGAAATGATACTATTCTAATAACTTAATGAATTTTAATTAATACACTTTATTGAGATTTGTGTGAATGCAATCAAGTTGAGTTCTTTTTGATACAAAAATGCATTTGAAAATAAACTATTCACTAAAGTACCTCTTTTAAAATCCATTCATTTTGAATTATCTTTTTATAAGATTAATAAAACTCCATTCAAAAATATCATTTACAAATTGGTAATGAGAAAGTACAAACCAAAAAACAAATATTCAAACGAAAGTAATATTATTTATACGAGTTGACTTTGCTATACAAAACCAGAACTATTTGATTGAATAGAAATTATACAAAAGAACTCACCATTCACATAAATGTATAATAAATTGTAATGTTTATCTAACATTCTTCAAATATGGTTCTTCTGAAGATGATTTAATATTAAAATTGTTGAAACTGGCAGTTCTGAAACAATACAAGTTTAGAAATTAAAACTATGAAATCTTTTTAATAAAAATTTCTAAGTGTGATGTAGTCTAGTAAAATATTTTTTTTAATAATTACAATATTAGAATAATTATTTTGAAAACTGTCGTGTGTACAATGAAATTTAGAATACTGATCTCTTAACTAGATAAATTATTTGTATGTACGAATACTTTCATATCAAAATAAGGACTTGTGATGTTTTAGGAGCGGCCAATTCCATTTTAATCAATGTTATTACTAAGTATAATTATATGTAAATCAATAACGATGTAGAGTTAAAACATTCTAAAATTTGCTTTCGAATAAAAGGCAAACGTATTCATAGTGGAATTTGCATCGCTTAAAGAATTACATAAATAAAATTAGAACCTTAAAAATAATGCTTTTAAAACAATTTGATTAATTATTTCATTTACACAAATATATTTCTCAGTATAATGTTAATGAAACATGTTTACATGTAGAACAAATGTCAAAATGTGTATAACAAATTACTGAATATCACATTTGCTACATTACGATATTAATGAATAACATTAAGCAGAGTTTATAATATATTTCTACTATATATACGTTTACATTTTTATTATTAATACAATTTAAATATAACTTATGATACTGTAATTTCGACAAAAATACGACTAAGTGAAACACTTCCAAGTATAATAATATACAAAATAATATACACAAAATTCTCAACAGCAACAAACATTAAATTGTAATTACATATGTATAAACAAATCTGTATATTGAACACTTATGTATATATGTATAAAAAAAAATAATTCACCAGGTCTCCGAGAAACGTCAAAAAGCAGAAACATCACCGATAATCTGTGCCGGTATATGTAATGTATTACTCGTACGTATCAATAAATATTCACTTTACATATATTAAATATGCCGTAGATAAGGCATTTGCTCTAGTACATAAGTAAGTTGCATGAAATAAATATATTAAAGTCTAGCAATGTTTAACTTATATTTGTTGACATGTAAAAAATAATTGGGTAGGGCAATACCACCAAATATATCTGCGACCGAATTTTCAAATCGGTCGCAGATATATTTGGTGGTATAGCCTTTCCACCAAACATATCTGCGACCGAATTTTCAAATCGGTCGCAGATATATTTGGTGGTATAGCCATTCCACCAAACATATCTGCGACCGAATTTTCAAATCGGTCGCAGATATATTTGGTGGTATAGCCATTCCACCAAACATATCTGCAACCGAATTTTCAAATCGGTCGCAGATATATTTGGTGGTATCGCCGTTCCACCAAATATATCTGAGCCCGAATTTTCAAATCGGTCGCAGATATATTTGGTGGTATTGCCGATCCACCAAACATATCTGCTACCGAATTTTCAAATCGGTCGCAGATATGTTTGGTGGTATTGTCGATCCACCAAACATATCTGCTACTGAATTTTTAAATCGGTCGCAGATATATTTGGTGGTATTGCTCTACCTCCATTATTTTTTGACATGTCAACAAATATAAGTTAAACGTTAAGCGCTAGACTTTAATATATTTGATCGACATTTATTATTTCATGCAACTTACTTATATACTAGAGCAAATGCCTTATCTACGGCATATTTAATTAATATAAAATATGTAAAGTGAATATTTATTGATACGTACGAGTAATACATTACATATACCGGCACAGATTATCCGGTAGTGTTTCTGCTTGTTGACGTTTCTCGAATACCTGTTGAATCATTTTTTTTTATACATATACATAAGTGTTCAATATACAGATTTGTTTATACGTATGTGATTACAATTTAATGTTTGTTGCTGTTGAGAATTTTGTGCATATTATTTTGTATATTATTATCCTTGTGAGTGTTTCACTTAGTCGTATTTTTGTCGAAATTACAGTATCATAAGTTATATTTAAAATATTTATATTAATAATAAAAATGTAAACGTATATATAGTAGAAATATATTATAAACTCTGCTTAATGTCATTCATTAATATCGTAATGTAGCAAATGTAATATTCAGTAATTTATTGTACACATTTTGACATTTGTTCTACATGTAAACATGTTTCATTAACATTACACTGAGAAATATATTTGTGTAAATGAAATAATTAATCAAATTGTTTTAAAAGCATTTACGTTAAAAAGATATTCGTTTAATTTTATTGATGTAATTCTTTAAGCGATGAAAATTCCACTATGAATACGTTTGCCTTTTATTCGAAAGCAAATTTTAGAACGTTGTAATTCTACATCGTTACTGATTTACATATAATTATACTTAGATGATTTAAATAACATTGATTAAAACGGAGTTGGCCAGTCCTAAAACATCACAAGTCCTTATTTTGATATGAAAGTATTTGTACATACAAATAATTTATGTAGTTAAGAGATCAATATTCTAAATTTCATTGTACACACGACAGTTTTCAAACTTGTAATTATTTTAATATTGTAATTATTAAAAAAAAATATTTTACTAGACTACATCACACTGAGAAATTTTTATTAAAAAGATTTCGTACTTTTAATTTCTTAACTTGTATTGTTTCAGAATTGCCAGTTTCAACAATTTTAATATTAAATCATCTTCAGAAGAACCATATTTGAAGAATGTTAGATAAACATTACAATTTATTATACATTTACGTGAATGGTGAGTTCTTTTGTATTATTTCTATTCGATCAAATAGTTCTGGTTTTTTTCTAGCAAAGTCAACTCATAAATGATATTACTTTCGTTTGAATATTTGTTTTTTGGTATGTACTTTCTCATTACCAATTTGTAAATGATATTTTTGAATGGAGTTTTATTATAAAAAAATAATTCAAAATGAATGGATTTTAAAAGAGGTACCTTAGTGAAAATAGTTTATTTTCAAATGCATTTTTGTATCAAAAAGAATTCAACTTGATTGCATTCACACAAATATCAATAAAATGTATTAGTTAAAATTCATTAAGTTATTAGAATAGTATCATTTCAAAACTGACTGTTTCAACTGACTTAAAGATAAAATCATTTCAAAACAAATATATGTTCGAAGAGTGTTTCATAAACATTACAATTCATTATATGTTTATAGGAATAGCGAGTTCTTTTACAAATGTAATCTATCGAATCGAATAGTTTAAATCGATTCTGTGAAACACATATAACAATGTCATTTCATTGCTTTTAATTTGAATATTCATTATTCGATACAAATTTATATATTTTCATTATCGCTTTGCAAACGATATTTGTAAACATAGTTTTATTAATATTAATAAAAAGTTACTTTAATGTAATGTTACTTTACATTGTAACATTCAGTATCCAATATGAATTTATATACTAACAATTTTTCATTACTGCTTTGTAAATGACATTTTCAAATGCAATCTTATTAAAATATTAAACATTTTTTTTCAAAATGATTGAATTTGAGAATAAAGAAATAGTTATTTGAATGAAAATAAGATGCTCTCAAATACATTTGTTTAAAAAAGAACTCGATTTCATTCATATAAAGTTATAATTAGACTAGTATTAATTCTGAATTTAGTGTTTCTGTTAAGATAAAATAATCTGTAATCTAAAATAATACTGTCTCAACATTTTTTATAAATATTACATTCATTAAAAATTTATATGACTAATCAGATTTTTGTATCTAATTTCTGTTATATATTATTGCTTTTTCATTACTGTTTTGCAAATGACATTTTTGAATTAATTTTAGTTAATAGAAATAAAAACGATTTGACATTAAAAGATGCGAGAGAAAATAAAATCCATTTGTATTAAAAAAAAAACCAAACTTGACTTCATATAAACTTAGTAAAATGTAATTTATTGTTTTTTTATTAATTAAAATTAATTTGTCTCTAAAATGAGACTGGTATCATTTTTAAAACTGACTGCTTTAACTAATTCAAGATTAAATGATTTCAAAAGAAATGTATATTCAAAGAATGTTTAATAAAAATTACAATTTATTTTATCTGTATATGAATAGTGTCTTTATTTTATAAATATAATCTATTAAATCGCATAGTTTTAATCGATTGTGTGCAATAATGTTTACTGTTATGTTACAAATGTTATTCTGTTAACTTCATTTCAAAGTTCATTATTTAATTTGCATTTATATTGTATTACTATTTCATTACTGTTTTGCAAATGACATTTTCTAATGCAATTTTATTAATATTAATAAACAATAATTCAACATGAAGAGACTTCAAAAGAAATACTCAAGTGAAAATTAAATGTTTTCAAATGCAAATGTATGAAAACAAACGAAATCTGACTCAATTCATATAAATTTTAATAAAATGTAATTTAGTATTCTCATTAACTAAAATTCATTCAAGATTTAATTAAATTAGAGAGCAATTCATGTAAAATGAAAATTTTTTTCAAACGTTACTTTCCATATAAATATGAAATACCAAAATGTTTTAAAATATGATTACACTGAAAAGTAAATCTTATCTACTCCACATAGATCATAAAGATAATTTTATACATTGTTGTTTTAAATTTTTTTTTAAAAATTGTTGACTTTACCACTAACATTTTGTAAATAATAATTTTCATTGTAATTTTGTTATTAAAAATGTTACTTTCAGAACAAAAACAAGTTTTTATTTTGGTTAATGATTTGAATTAACTTATCTCGCTATGTTCAGTGTTATAAGGATTTCCAAAATAAATATAAAACTTGTAAGAAAAAATATTAAAATTACCATTTTTGCACTTGTGTAGTTTTGAAGTAACAAGGTCCACGTACAAAGAAAATATTGTGATTACCATATTTCATTACATATAGAAATACTAAAAATGTGTTTTAAACATATTTATATTGAAATTAATGTTTGATTTTACTTGTGCAAATATATTTATAAAATTAATGAAATTTAAAATATCTTTTTTTTTGCTATTTATTACTATAAATTTATTATTGCTCTCTCTCTCTTTGTATATATATATATATATATATATATATATATATATATATATGTGTGTGCTAATATTGTCAATATACATTAATTAAAATTGAAATAATTAGACTGAAAAACTCACAGATTTATGTTTTGATACAAAGAGACAATGTGTCATCATATTGTTATTACAAAAGTTCAAAATAGTTGATTTAATCTGTGAGATTGACAAATTGATAACTTCAATTTTTAATTAATTACAAAAAAAGCATATATGTATGTATGTATGTATGTATGTATATATGTATATATATATATATATAAGAACATGTTTTTAAATGCATTTACATTGAGAAGAATTTGTTCATTTTAATTGTGTAGGACATTGAAAAGAATGTGATATATATATATATATATAATTCTACTTTGTTTCGGTATCTAATAATTTATAAATGCATTTACAAACTGTCACCAATTTTAACATTCAATAATCACAATTCTCTGACTGATGTGAGGATCGAATTATTCGTAGGTGGCTAGTCGGTCTTCTTTGTAGAATCCATGTAGACAGCAGACGATTCCAGATGTATTTCGAATGATCGGTGAGCTGCCTCCCTTGCAAGTTGTTCACGATGGGTAAGATTCATTTGTTTGTAACCTAGCTACTAACAGACAGTTACTTTTATATTCATCTTTATTAATTTCATACATTGTATATAATTCACTTATTAACTTACACATTTGAAACACTGCCTTGAATCTCATTCCGATATTAAACTGGAACATTTTGCTAATTATAAACATCGTTCAAAGTGGTGAAAGTGATGTCTTTTTGCCAGCTGAGAATTATCAACCACAGTGCATACTACAGTACATTGTTTCGATACAATGTATTTTTTTTTTATTGCTTTTGTCGATTTGCATTTTATTTGATACTGAAAAGTAAATAAACATGTAAATACAAGCTTTATTTTACTTCTGCATAATTGTTTACAACGAAAATGAACAATGTTATAGAACTACGCACAAATTTGTAAAAATAGTATTTAGATTTCTAACGTACTTTTAGTATTGAATTTATTATGAACTGTAAACAATTCAAGACTTAAAAATCAGATATTGAAAGTGTTTCTTATGATTTGTACTGTATTTGAATGCAATCATATTACACATTCATTATTAACTATATTAAAAATCATACATTAATCAAAAGATAATTTATTACCGAAATCTTATATTAAATAATATGTAATATAATCAACAATGTTTGAAAATTAAATCTATTTTAGTAGCGTCCATTTTAACATTAAGAACTGCCTGTACTTAAATAATATTTCAAAGTAGAAAAATTGTTTATATCAGTTTTTTTTTAACTATACCTTGGTTCAATATATAATATTATTTATTGATGATATATTTCTTTTATATGAAACAATTTTTTTTCAAATAAACTTAACGGATATTTCAACAATTGCACTACGACGCTACGCACCACAGATAAAGTAGGTCCACTTTCACTATCTCTACAATACCTTCGCCGCACATTGTGGGATGACATTTCTTCGGCGGAATATAAATTTTAACAGAAATATCTTCCTAATTGAATATTAAAATAAAACGCTACAATAACATTTACGTTAATTTCATTTTTCTGATTGAATATAGAAATCGCGCGAAGATCACTAAAATTTAAATAAAAATCTTTTTGTGAAAGTTAATTTCCCAAATAATAGAAATTCAATGAGTACTAGGATAACAACTACACGTAGTGGCGTTTACTACATCTATCTGCGTCTTACTCCATAGCATCTATTATTCGTTTACACTCTAATTGAGAACTGTATTTATTTATAATTATGAAAAAATAACAGTTCTCTAACGAGTTGAAATTTGAATGCAAACAATTTTAAATTATAAAACAATATTAAATTATTTACCAAAAATATTTCTATTCCTCAATAACTCACGTGTGATATTAATAATGCAACCAATTTTTTTAAAAAAATCTTGTCTTGATATATATATATATATATATATATATATATATATATACATATATATACATATATATACTTATATATACATATATATACATATATATATTATATATACATATATATATACATATATATATACATATATATATATATATATATATATATATATATATATATATATATATATATATATATATATATATTCACCGAAAAAATATACAGATTCTTTCGTTTTCGTACCTATTACTGTAGAGTATTTGTCATTTTTTAAAAAAGAAAATGAATAATAACATGAAATGATTGTTGTTCATAGTAAATGGTTGTAAATTATCGTAAATTTAATGAAATTATCAAAATATCAAAATTGCTTAAAATCTGGTAATTAATTCATTCATACTAGTCGATGCGTATTTTAATATTCTATATCATATCTTACACAAAATTAATATCGGTCCATAATAAATACTGAAAATATCAAAAGAACCGTAAAAAATCCGCAAAAAAGCACGTTTTTCTTTCATAAAATATCCAAATTGTTATAAAAATGGCAATTAATTCATACTGGTTGATCCGTATTTTAATATTCTATATCGTATTTTACACAAAATTTCATCGGTCCATAATAAATATCGAATATATCAAAAAAAAAGGCAAAAGTATAAGTTTTTCCCTCCTAATAAATGTTTCAGAATAACAAAAACGAGTACGACAAAATGGAAGTAAAGATATAAGTAAATAAATTATGTGCAAAATTAATGAAAATGAGTAAATTTATAAAATATAGTTCTGTATAAAATTTGATAAAGACGAATATAAAAGTGACTGTTTTGTAGGGTTGTACATAAATTATAACAGTTTGTAAATGCATTTATAAACAACAAGTGGATATCGAAACACTAAGTGAAATTTATACATATATATATATATGTGTATATATATATATATATATATATATATATATATATATATAGATAGATAGATAGATAGATAGATAGATAGAGAGAGAGAGAGCATTCTTTTCAGTAATGATCTAAACAATTAAAAAGGACAAATTCTTCTTAAAAGTAATGTGAATTCAATAATTCATTTCTTTAAAGCATAGAAAAAACTATGAACTTATGATTTGTTTTAAGAGTATATAATAATAACAAAAAATCAAATTATAATCGAAATTATAATTTACAAAATTATAATAAGGCCAGCATCTTTTGTAATGTATTTAAAATAATATATATATATATATATATATATATATATATATATATATATATATATAAACTAATTATAATTATCCTTATGGAATGGAGAAAATTGTGATTTTCAGACCGATGGTGTAGGCACCTCGGTACATTATAGAAACGATGGTGGACGGTTGGCCTCGTATTGTCGCAAAAATGTGTTATATCTAGATCACCACTCTCCTTATAGTCTTATTGAACTGTGACAGTTTATAAATGATTATAGGAGCGTAAAATGTCATCGTATATGTCCAGTATATCAATAGAACAGGGACGAATTACTTTCATTGTTTACCGGTTATTCGCATAAAATACCGTTACATTTCCACTTACAGTGTATTCGAGTCCGATAATCGACGGAATCAGTCCGGCGCGCGGCGGTGAAACGAATTGCCGGCCGACGAAATTGCCCGGCCGTACGGACACACGATAGACATATTTGCGCCGAAGAGAACATTTCTATTGAAGTAAAATTACTTGTACGTGAGTCTACGGACCAGCTCGCTTCCGATGTGGCGAAAAAATTGCCAAAAACACGAAAAAAAATTGTGTGCAAAAATTTATATTTTGCAAATTAATAGTTTTTTCGTTACGGAGCGATATTATACGTCCGTTGAATCTCCAAACTCGTTCCAGTTCATCGGTAGCATGCGTGGTTCCCGAGCAATCGCGTCTGCAAATTCGCTATGACGTCACTGAAAATGTGGTAATTTCGCAAATCGGCAATTTTTGTTGTGCGATGCTAAACTAGACGTCCATTTGAACACTGAATCGGTATCGGTTTGTCAATTAGCCGTACAGGGCCGGAGTAATATGGTCCGAAAATTTACGACCCGCCCACTTCGGGGGCCGATTCAAATACCTTCTACGATCCGATTTCACTTTTAAACGCCAGGACGTATATCTACGGACCGCCCCGCTTGCGATGCGTGAAAAAACTCGAAAAATTTTTCCTCAAATTCACGTACCCCTACCTTTGATCACGATTTTGGAACGCGAAATTTTTTTCGAAAATTTGCAATTTTTTCGCCGCGGATGGAAACTAGATGTCCGTCTGAACTATGAATAGCTTTCGGTTTCTCGATAGCACGCCTAACACCGGAGTAATGGCGCCTGAAAGAGTTTGCGGATCCGAAAATTCGCCTATTTTCGCATTTTTCGCACACTTCCCACCGTTAAATTTGCTTCCAAATGCGGAAACTAGGTGCGCCGGATCCGTCCGCTCCCGATCCGCTGAAAAAAACATCGAAAAGTCGAAGTTGAAAAATTTGCAATTTCGCAAATCCGAGCATTTTTCGATGCTTGTTTATGGAGATGATGGTGGAGGCGCAACGATTTGATGGTGGAGGCGCACAATGTATTACCGTGCTCGGCGGGCGTTTTCCTTTTGGAAATCGCTTGTTTCGACGGTGTCACACGATTCTAGACGTCTACACCGACTGTATACCAGTGCCGGTGTGCGGCCCGCACAGGCCCGGGGTGTACCAGGCCCCAGAAAATTTGGAAATAGAAAAAATTACAAATCGAAAATTTTTTCGACGCGATGCGATTTCAGACGTCCGTCGGACCTTCGAACCAACGTCGCTTCCTCGCTCACATGTACAGGGCCGGCGCAGAGGTCCGAAAACCAATCGAAGACGGTAATTTCATTCGTCATTTCTAGACGTTTATGGGGATCGGTGTTAACTTTTATCACGTAATTATAAATTTCCGAGGCCTTCTCACTTCCAATCCGCAAAAAAATAGTTGTATTGTGCATGTACGTGTGTGTGTATGTATGATTTTTTTCAAATTGTTTGTCTTACAAATCGATGAATCTGGTGGTATAGAGCGAATGTATAGCCTCGCTTACATACAATAGCATTACATGTAATGGCATACTTAAAAAAAAAATTCTAAAAGAATAAAATTAACCTAAACTAATGTCTAATTTTAATTTACAGGTATCTCTACAGTACCACGACTAAACGGTTTACATAAAGCAGAACATTAATTGATATTTAAATATTAATGATATTTATTAATTATATTAATTTATATTTTTATAATTTTATGTTTTATAAAAGTGTATTTAATGTAAAGAGGATATAAATAAATAAAGTTTTTAAACTAAATTTTAAATGATTTTTTTATTTATTTTAAACACAAACATAAAATAATTTAATAATTATTTACATTGTAATTAATCAATTTTTATATTTAACAATCCCTATATAATATAATAGATTGAAATTAAATATGTGAAATTAAATTTGAAATAAAAATATTTTAATTAATTATTTAACATACAAATACATATATTATATATATAAAACACAGTGTGTTTAATATGCAAATAAAAATCTATATTCTATATCAGTATAAAAAGCATCTCATTCATTGATTCTTCTTAACCATGCTTCGCCAAATGGACGGCTAAACATTGATTAGACGACTACGAACGTACTCCTGATATACAGTAAAGAATTTGTATCATATATTAATATGTACAAAACACAACATTGATTCTACTTGCTTTACTGTGACGTATTCGTAGACTACCGTTCGTCTAATTAAACTTGACGCCGGCGCCTAACAGTATATCAATCGAGATCAGAGGTGGATGAAACTAGCCTCTGATACGGACATCGGGCTGTTACTACGGCTCTGCGTGTGCGATATAGGAACAGACGCAAGTTCACGTATCCAACAGGCGCCTATATTCACTCTGTATTTGGAAAAAATCATACATACATACAGACGTACACGCACAATACAAATATTTTTTTGCATTTTTTTTGCGGATCCTAAGTGAGAAGGCCTCGGACAATTATAATTACGCGATAAAAGTTAACGCCGACGCTCATAAACGTCTAGAAATGACGAATGATATTCCCGTCTTCGATTGGTTTTAGGGCCTCTGTGCCGGCCCTGTACATGCAAGCGAGGAGGCGACGTCGGTTCGAAGGTCCGACGGATGTGTAATATCGCATCGCGTCGAAAAAATTTTCGATTTGTAATTTTTTTTATTTACAAATTTTTTCGGGCCTGGTACACCCCGGGCCTGTGCGGGCCGCACACCGGCACTGGTATACAGTCGGTGTAGACGTCTAGAATCGTGTGACACCGTCGAAACAAGCGATTTCCAAAAGGAAAACGCCCGCCGAGCACGGTAATACATTGTGCGCCTCCACCATCAAATCGTTGCGCCTCCACCATCATCTCCATAAACAAGCATCGAAAAATGCTCGGATTTGCGAAATTGCAAATTTTTCAACTTCGACTTTTCGATGTTTTTTTCAGCGGATCGGGAGCGGACGGATCCGGCGCACCTAGTTTTCGCATTTGGAAGCAAATTTAACGGTGGGAAGTGTGCGAAAAATGCGAAAATAGGCGAATTTTCGGACCCGCAAACTCTTTCAGGCGCCATTACTCCGGTGTTAGGCGTGCTATCGAGAAACCGATAGCTATTCGTAGTTCAGACGGACGTCTAGTTTCCATCTGCGGCGAAAAAATTGCAAATTTGCGAAAAAAATTTCGCGTTCGAAAATCGTGATCAAAGGTAGGGATACGTGAATTTGAGAAAAATTTTTTCGACTTTTTTCGCGCATCGCAAGCGGGGAGGTCCGTAGATACACGTCCTGGCGTTTAAAAGTGAAATCGGAACGTAGAAGGTATTTGAATCGGCCCCTGAAGTGGGCGGGTCGCAAATTTTCGGACCATATTGCTCCGACCCTGTACGCCTAATTGACAAACCGACACTGATTCAGTGTTCAAATGGGCGTGTAGTGTCGCATCGCACAACAAAAATCGCCGATTTGCGAAATTACCACATTTTCAGTGACGTCAGAGCTAATTTGCAGACGCGATTACTAGTGTACCACGTATGCTACCGATGAACTGGAACGGGTTCGGAGATTCGACGGACGTTTAGTATCGTTCCGTAATGAAAAAACTATTAATTTGCAAAATACAAATTTTTGCAAAAAAAAATTTTTCGCGTTTTTGGCAATTTTTTCGCCACATCGGAAGCGAGCTGGTCCGTAGACTCACGTACAAGTAATTTTACCTCATTAGAAATGTTCTCTTCGGCGCAAATATGTCTATCGTGTGTCCGTACGGCCGGACAATTTCGTCGGCCGGCAGTTCGTTTCACCGCCGCGCGCCGGACTTATTCCGTCGATTATCGGACTCAAATAAACTGTAAATGGAAATGGAACACTGTTTTATGCGACTATCATGTAAACATTGAAAGTAATTCGTCCCAGTTCGATCGATATACTGGATTTATACGGTGACATTTTGCACCCGTTGAATCATTTATAAACTGTCGCAATTTAATAATTTGCCGGGCCTCGCGCGGCGAGGCCCGGCCGGTCCGCAGTTCCACTAAGCATATACATGCGCTCTGTACCGCCAGATTCATCGATTTACAAGACTGATACAATTTTGAAAAAATCATACATACATACGTACACGCACAATGAAACTGTTTTTTTGCAATTTTTTTTGCGGATCGTAAGTGAGAGAGCCTCGTACATTTGTAATTATGCGATAAAAGTTGGCAATAGCACTTATGTACACGTCTAGAAACGACATAGGAAATTCCGGTCGTCGACTGATTTTCGGGACTCTGTGCCGGCCCTGTACATGTGAGCGAGGAAGCGACGTCGGTTCGAAGGTCCGACGGACGTCTGAAATCGCATCGCGTCGAAAAAATTACCGATTTGTAATTTTTTCATCTATTTACAAATTTTCTCGGGCCTGGTACACCGGACCTGTGCGGGCCGCACACCGGCACTGGCATACACTCCATGTAAACGTCTAGAATCATGTGACACCGTCGAAATAAGCGATTTCCAAAAGGAAAACACCAGCCGAGCACGTTAATACCTTATGCGCCTCCACCATCAAATCGTTGCGCCTCCACCATCATCTCCATAAACAAGCATCGAAAAATGCTCGGATTTGCGAAATTGCAAATTTTTCAACTTCGACTTTTCGATGTTTTTTTCAGCGGATCGGGAGCGGACGGATCCGACGCACCTAGTTTTCGCATTTGGAAGCAAATTTAACGGTGGGAAGTGTGCGAAAAATGCGAAAATAGGCGAATTTTCGGACCCGCAAACTCTTTCAGGCGCCATTACTCCGGTGTTAGGCGTGCTATCGAGAAACCGAAAGCTATTCGTGCTTCAGACGGACGTCTAGTTTCCATCCGCGTCGAAACAATTGCAGATTTGCGAAAAAAATTTCGCGTTCGAAAATCGTGATCAAAGGTAGGGGTACGTGAATTTGAGGAAATTTTTTTCGAGTTTTTTGGCGCATCGCATGCGGGGCGGTCCGTAGATACACGTCCTGGCGTTTAAAAGTGAAATCGGAACCTAGAAGGTATTTGAATCGGCCCCCGAAGTGGGCGGGTCGCAAATTTTCGGACCATATTACTCCGGCCCTGTACGGCTAATTGACAAACCGATACCGATTCAGTGTTCAAATGGACGTCTAGTTTCGCATCGCACAACAAAAATTGCCGATTTGCGAAAGTACCACATTTTCAGTGACGTCACAGCGAATTTGCAGATGCGATTGCTCGGGAACCACGTATGCTACCGATGAACTGGAACGAGTTTAGATATTCGACCGACGTCTAAAATCACTTTGCAGGATAAAAACTATCGATTTGCAAAAAAAAAAATTTGCAAAACATTTTTTTTTTCGCATTTTTGGCGATTTTCTCATCGCATCGGAAGCGGGTCGGTTTGTAGATCCACGTGCTAGTGTTTAAAAGTGACAGCGGCCTCTAAAATGTATTCAAACCGGCCTGCAAAGTGGGCCAATCTGAAAATTCGGGCCCTATTTCTCCGACCCTGTACGCTCAATTGACGACAAAGTGATACCGGTTCAGTATTCAAATAGACGTCAAGTATCGTATCACACAACAAAAATGGTCGATTTACGCGGAATTTTACATTTCCAGTGACGTCAGTGCGAAATTGCAAACGCGATTGTTCCGGCACCTCCACGCGATACCGATGTACTGAAACCGATTCAGAGTTTAAATGGGTATCTAGTATCGCTTCGCAATGCAAAAAATGTCCATAGATATCCGTTTCGTCTATTAAGTTTATTGCCGATACTTAAATGTGTTAGAAACGGCGTCAGAAGCGATCAGCGACCGCCTGTAATACAGGCGTGGGGCCGTTTTGCCGGCCCTGAACGCGCAGATAGATAACCAACGCCAGTTCGCAGTTCCACTAGGCCCGTACATTCGCTTTGTACCGCCAGATTCATCGATTTGCAAGACTCAAACAATTTGAAAAAAACATACACACATACACACCCACACGCATAATACAAATGTTTTTAGCAATTTTTTGGCGGATTGGAAGTGAGAAGGCCTCGGACATTTATAATTACGTGATAAAAGTTAACGCCGACGCCCATAAACGTCTAGAAATGACGAATGAAATTCCCGTCTTCGATTGGTTTTCGGGCCTCTGTGCCGGCCCTGTACATGTGAGCGATGAAGCGACGTCGGTTCGAAGATCCAACGGACGTCTAATATCGCACCGCATCGAAAAAATCACCGATTTACAATTTTTACGTTTATTTACAAAATTTCTCGGACCTGCTGCACCGGGCCTGTGCGGGCCACTCACCGACACTTCCGTACAGTCCGTGTAGACGTGTACAATCATGTGACACCGTCGAAACAAGCGATTTCCAAAAGGAAAACACCCGCCGAGCACATTAATACATTATGCGCCTCCACCATCAAATCTACGGACAAACATCGAGAAATGCCACGCCCTAACTTCTGACTCGCGAAATTGCAAATTTTTGCACTTCGACTTTTCGATGTTTTTTTCAGCGGATCGGGAGCGGACGGATCCGGCGCACCTAGTTTCCGCATTTGGAAGCAAATTTAACGGTGGGAAGTGTGCGAAAAATGCGAAAAAAGACGATTTTGCGGACCCGCAAACTCTTTCAGACGTTGTAACTCCGGCGTTACGCGTGCTATCGAGAAACCGAAAACTATTCGTAGTTCAGACGGACGTCTAGTTTGTATCCGCGTCGAAAAAATTGCAGATTTGCGAAAAAAAATTCGCGTTCGAAAATCGTGATCAAAGGTAGGGGTACGTGAATTTGAGGAAATTTTTTTCGAGTTTTTTGGCGCATCGCAAGCGGGGCGGTCCGTAGATACACGTCCTGGTGTTTAAAAGTGAAGTCGGAACGTAGAAGGTATTTGAATCGGCCCGCGAAGTGAGCGGGTCGCAAATTTTCGGATCATATTGCGCCGACCCTGTACGCCTAATTGACAAACCGACACCGATTCAGTGTTCAAATGGGCGTGTAGTATCGCATCGCACAACAAAAATGGCAGATTTGCGAAATTACCACATTTTCAGTGACGTCAGAGCGAATTTGCAGATGCGATTGCTCGAGAACCACGTATGCTAACGATGAACTGGAACGAGTTCGGAGATTCAACGGACGTGTAGTATCGCTTTGCAGCACAAAAACTATCGATTTGCAAAAAAAAAATATTTTGCAAAAATTTTTTTTTCACTTTCTTAGCAATTTTTTCATCGCATCGGAAGCGGGTCGGTTTATAGACCCACGTATTAATGTTTAAAAGTGACATCGACCTCTAAAAAGTGTATTTGAATCGGCCTGCAATGTGGGCCAGTCACAAAATTCGGGCCCTATTTCTCTGACCCTGTACGCTAAATCGACAAAGTGATACCGGTTCAGTATTCAAATAGACGTCTAGTATTGCATCGCGCATCAAAAATGGTCGATTTACGCGAAATTTTACATTTCCAGTGACGTCAGTGCGAAATTGCAGACGCGATTGTTCCGACACCGCACGCGTTAACGATGTACTGAAACCTATTCAGAGTTTAAATGGGTGTCTAGTATCGATTTGCCATTCAAAAACTGTCAATTTTCAAAATATAAATTATTGCAAAAACAATTTTTGCAGTATTTCGTTTCATCACCTTGCACCGAACGGATTCTGTATTCTGTATTCAAATATCACATAGTATATCTATCTAGTCATATAAATGAAATATTGTTCTTGTTCTTGGAATAGTGTGTGTGTACATGTTTTTAGTTGTTGTTTATAATTCACTATATATAACTTATCTTTCATTCAAAAGTGGAATTGCATTAATTAACGTACTCAACACTAAAATATCCTATGTTTTAAATTGTCAATAAAATCGATGATTTAAACGAATATGAATATTACAGAAAAATAATGTAAATATACCTTTTTTGAGACAGTTTAAATATTGAATGTATTTGATTGAAGTAAATGGTTTATTCTAATCAAAATATCTTTAATATTTAATCTGAATCAAATTGTCGTTAGAATTGTATTATGACTTGTTCCGCTCTTTCCAACATATATTTTAAATACTGCAGATATCATGTTAGTACATGACATAACATCTCACGCGATTTTTTATGCAAATCTAAAAAATCGCATGAATTTCCTACGCGACCACAAATTTTATATCAATTTTAGTACATGTGCTACATTCTTTTAGAAAAGTCGATAAACTCATTGTGATGATGAGTGACATATAGCATAGAAATAAACCTATTACAGGGAACACTAGTATTTACTTTCAAAGTTTCACTAATTGTTTGAAAAAGAATTAGAAAATTAGTTAAAATATTCTTTTTCTAAAATAAATCCATGAAAAAATGCAATAACATTCATTCTGAAATAGGAATTCTTTAGTTAGACCTTTTAAGTTGATATAAAACACATATATAATTATTTGTTTACCAACAACCTTTTTGTTTAGCATACATGATTTCAATTATTATCTGTAATTTTTATCAATTTGTAAGACTTTTTAAAATTATTTCTGTACGTACTTATTCAGTACTGATAGAGGAGCAATAAATATATAGAGAAATCGAAAATATTCATAAATTCTAGTAATATTAATTTATATTATCGAAATGAAATAAATTTCAAAAGTAAACCACTATCTATATGATCTTTTTTTGAAGGCACGTTTTTTCATACATGGAAATATTAACTTTATGCATATGAAATTATGCATATGCAAACTATAACTGCATATATTTGTTTTCATTGCTTATTCTATAAAAATTGAGTATATATGGAAAATATTTGAAAAATAAGTAAAATTAATTTGTCTACAACACTATCATATATAAAATTTATGAAGCAAGAATTTTTAAAAGATAAATAGAGAACAGTATAAGGTTTAGAGTATAAAACATGAAAATGTAATCAAATTTATTCATACTTCTAGTTAATATAATGTTCAATTCAGTTTGAAGAATATTAGTCAGCAAATGTTTTCATGAATGTATTCAATGCTCATTTCTTTAGTGTTTATTTATATTTTATTAACATTTCTATTAATCAGTCTTTGTAATTACTGAAATACAGTTCTTAAGACATAAAATGATTGTATTTAAACGTGTGAATTTTTACAACGTCTAATTTTTATAGGTATTAGTACATTGTAAGCATTTCAACTCAACAATTTTAACATACTCAACATTTAAATAGCAACATGTATATATATATATATATATATATATATATATATATATATATGTATATATATATATATATATATATATATATTACTAATTATATTTTATTGTCTAGACGTATTTATTATTTAGAACATCATTATAGCTTCTTCCATTTCTATTTATACATGTAATGTTTCAGGGAACTCATAATATTGAATGCTTTATATTTTTAACTTTGACTGCAAATGAAATATGCTTTGGTTGTAACAATATTAATATATATATATATATATTTCTTATTGTCATTTTTAAAAATATTTATAAATGAAACAAGAGGTATTCGATGGTTCAGTTTGAAATAATTTCAAATAAAAAACGGTGGATCGTCAAAAATAATAAATAATATTAATATACATGTTTGTGTATATATACATCTTTTTTACAAGCTAAATGCTAACAAAGTAGTATTCCTTATATATTAAATATGTGTATATTAAATCTGTCTGTGTTTTCATAAAACATTTTAAATTCAAAATCGAGCTAGCTACGCCATCTGTTGCTATTCATGTAATTTCTAAACTAAATACTTAAAGAAAAAAAATTTATTTACCATCTGACTAAGGGAAAGTACTAATTTTTTTTTAGTTTATATCCCAACTTATACGAAAACTAATTTCATACTGACGTTTCAAACACAGGAAAAAATATATTTCAGTTTTTCATAGAGATGGCCGTACGCATCTATCTTAGATTTAAGAAAATACTCTATGTATAGTTAATAATAAAGTATATAAAGAATGGACATTATTATTTTATTGCTATATTACGAGATTAAAAATCAATACATTGTTAGGAAAAACATTTAATCAATAAAAAATAGAAATGAATGTATTTTAAAGAAAATACTGAGTACTCACAATTGCAGCAGATGCATACATCGTTCCCTCGGTAATTCGGAACCGAGCTCCTTTTAGTCGTCTTGTATGACAAGCAAGAATACTGGTGGCAGGATCATATTCAGTCTATTTATTGATTTTTCGTAATGTAATTTCTTATTTGTTTTCTGAAAATAAATAATATCAAATTAGAATCATTCGACAGAAAATTATTATAAATAAATATTTATACATAAAACTATGAATGTAAAATGATACTGCTGTACCTTAAAAGTTATAAAATATTTACAATTTTTTAAAAAATGCCACTGGCTTGTATTCCACAATCTAATTCGAAATTTCGTCCACATTTTAAGAACATTTTCAATTTTTTACTATTAATTTAGCCATGGTAATATTGATTTTAACAGGGAGGGTTTTAACGGTGGGAAGTGTGCGAAAAATGCGAAAATAGGCGAATCTTCGGACCCGCAAACTCTTTCAGGCGCCATTACTCCGGTGTTAGGCGTGCTATCGAGAAACCGAAAGCTATTCGTGCTTCAGACGGACGTCTAGTTTCCATCCGCGTGGAAAAAATTGCAGATTTGCGAAAAAAATTTCGCGTTCGAAAATCGTGATCAAAGGTAGGGGTACGTGAATTTGAGGAAATTTTTTTCGAGTTTTTTGGCGCATCGCATGCGGGGCGGTCCGTAGATATACGTCCTGGCGTTTAAAATTGAAATCGGAACCTAGAAGGTATTTGAATCGGCCCCTGAAGTGAGCGGGTCGCAAATTTTCAGACCCTATTACTCCGGCCCTGTACGCCTAATTGACAAACCGACACCGATTCAGTGTTCAAATGGATGTCTAGTTTCGCATCGCATAACAAAAATTGCCGATTTGCGAAATTACCACATTTTCAGTGACGTCACAGCGAATTTGCAGACGCGATTGCTCCGGAACCAAGCATGCTACCGATGAACTGGAACGAGTTTGGAGATTCGACGGACGTATAGTATCGCTCCGTAATGAAAAAACTATTAATTTGCAAAATATAAATTTTTGCAAAAAAATTTTTTTCGCGTTTTTGGCAATTTTTTCGCCACATCGGAAGTAAGCTGGTCCGTAGACTCACGTATAAGTAATTTTACCTCAATAGAAATGTTCTCTTCAACGTAAATATGTCTATCGTGTGTCCGTACGGCCGGGCAATTTCGTCGGCCGGCAGTTCGTTTCACCGCCGCGCGCCGGACTGATTCCGTCGATTATCGGACTCGAATAAACTGTAAATGGAAATGGAACGCGACTAATCGGTAAACAATGAAAGTAATTCGTCCCAGTTCGATCGATATAGTGGATTTATACGATGACATTTTGCACCCGTTGAATCATTTATAAACTGTCGCAATTTAATAATTCGCCTGGCCTCGCCCGGCGAGGCCCGGCCGGTCCGCAGTTCCACTAAGCATATACATGCGCTCTGTACCGCCAGATTCATCGATTTACAAGACTGAAACAATTTTGAAAAAATCATACATCCATACACACGTACACGCACAATAAAACTGTTTTTTTGCAATTTTTTTTGCGGATCGTAAGTGAGAAAGCCTCGTACATTTGTAAATATGCGATAAAAGTTGGCACTAGCACTTATGTACGTCTAGAAA
This sequence comes from Acanthacorydalis orientalis, assembly GCA_034766995.1. Lineage (NCBI taxonomy): Eukaryota > Metazoa > Arthropoda > Insecta > Megaloptera > Corydalidae > Acanthacorydalis > Acanthacorydalis orientalis. The sequence goes on along the minus strand of CM068324.1, from coordinate 13,600,510 downwards.
CGACATAGGAAATTCCGGTCGTCGACTGATTTTCGGGCCTCTGTGCCGGCCCTGTACATGTGAGCGAGGAAGCGACGTCGGTTCGAAGGTCCGACGGACGTGTGAAATCGCATCGCGTCGAAAAAATTACCGATTTGTAATTTTTTCATCTATTTACCAATTTTCTCGGGCCTGGTACACCGGACCTGTGCGGGCCGCACCGGCACTGGCATACAGTCCATGTAGACGTCTAGAATCATGTGACACCGTCGAAATAAGCGTTTTCCAAAAGGAAAACACCCGCCGAGCACGTTGATACATTGTGCGCCTCCACCATCAAATCGTTGCGCCTCCACCATCATCTCCATAAACAAGCATCGAAAAATGCTCTGGTTTGCGAAATTGCAAATTTTTCAACTTCGACTTTTCGATGTTTTTTTCAACGGATCGGGAGCGGACGGATCCGGCGCACCTATTTTCCGCATTTGGAAGCAAATTTAACGGTGGGAAGTGTGCGAAAAATGCGAAAATAGGCGAATTTTCGGACCCGCAAACTCTTTCAGGCGCCATTACTCCGGTGTTAGGCGTGCTATCGAGAAACCGAAAGCTATTCGTGCTTCAGACGGACGTCTAGTTTCCATCCGCGTCGAAACAATTGCAGATTTGCGAAAAAAATTTCGCGTTCGAAAATCGTGATCAAAGGTAGGGGTACGTGAATTTGAGGAAATTTTTTTCGAGTTTTTTGGCGCATCGCATGCGGGGCGGTCCGTAGATACACGTCCTGGCGTTTAAAAGTGAAATCGGAACCTAGAAGGTATTTGAATCGGCCCCCGAAGTGGGCGGGTCGCAAATTTTCGGACCATATTACTCCGGCCCTGTACGGCTAATTGACAAACCGATACCGATTCAGTGTTCAAATGGACGTCTAGTTTCGCATCGCACAACAAAAATTGCCGATTTGCGAAAGTACCACATTTTCAGTGACGTCACAGCGAATTTGCAGACGCGATTGCTTCGGAACCAAGCATGCTACCGATGAACTGGAACGAGTTTAGATATTCGACCGACGTCTAAAATCACTTTGCAGGATAAAAACTATCGATTTGCAAAAAAAAAAATTTGCAAAACATTTTTTTTTCGCATTTTTGGCGATTTTCTCATCGCATCGGAAGCGGGTCGGTTTGTAGATCCACGTGCTAGTGTTTAAAAGTGACAGCGGCCTCTAAAATGTATTCAAACCGGCCTGCAAAGTGGGCCAATCTGAAAATTCGGGCCCTATTTCTCCGACCCTGTACGCTCAATTGACGACAAAGTGATACCGGTTCAGTATTCAAATAGACGTCAAGTATCGTATCACACAACAAAAATGGTCGATTTACGCGGAATTTTACATTTCCAGTGACGTCAGTGCGAAATTGCAAACGCGATTGTTCCGGCACCTCCACGCGATACCGATGTACTGAAACCGATTCAGAGTTTAAATGGGTATCTAGTATCGCTTCGCAATGCAAAAAATGTCCATAGATATCCGTTTCGTCTATTAAGTTTATTGCCGATACTTAAATGTGTTAGAAACGGCGTCAGAAGCGATCAGCGACCGCCTGTAATACAGGCGTGGGGCCGTTTTGCCGGCCCTGAACGCGCAGATAGATAACCAACGCCAGTTCGCAGTTCCACTAGGCCCGTACATTCGCTTTGTACCGCCAGATTCATCGATTTGCAAGACTCAAACAATTTGAAAAAAACATACACACATACACACCCACACGCATAATACAAATGTTTTTAGCAATTTTTTGGCGGATTGGAAGTGAGAAGGCCTCGGACATTTATAATTACGTGATAAAAGTTAACGCCGACGCCCATAAACGTCTAGAAATGACGAATGAAATTCCCGTCTTCGATTGGTTTTCGGGCCTCTGTGCCGGCCCTGTACATGTGAGCGATGAAGCGACGTCGGTTCGAAGATCCAACGGACGTCTAATATCGCACCGCATCGAAAAAATCACCGATTTACAATTTTTACGTTTATTTACAAAATTTCTCGGACCTGCTGCACCGGGCCTGTGCGGGCCACTCACCGACACTTCCGTACAGTCCGTGTAGACGTGTACAATCATGTGACACCGTCGAAACAAGCGATTTCCAAAAGGAAAACACCCGCCGAGCACATTAATACATTATGCGCCTCCACCATCAAATCTACGGACAAACATCGAGAAATGCCACGCCCTAACTTCTGACTCGCGAAATTGCAAATTTTTGCACTTCGACTTTTCGATGTTTTTTTCAGCGGATCGGGAGCGGACGGATCCGGCGCACCTAGTTTCTGCATTTGGAAGCAAATTTAACGGTGGGAAGTGTGCGAAAAATGCGAAAAAAGACGATTTTGCGGACCCGCAAACTCTTTCAGACGTTGTAACTCCGGCGTTACGCGTGCTATCGAGAAACCGAAAACTATTCGTAGTTCAGACGGACGTCTAGTTTCTATCCGCGTCGAAAAAATTGCAGATTTGCGAAAAAAAATTCGCGTTCGAAAATCGTGATCAAAGGTAGGGATATGTGAATTTGAGGAAATTTTTTTCGAGTTTTTTGGCGCATCGCAAGCGGGGCGGTCCGTAGATACACGTCCTGGTGTTTAAAAGTGAAGTCGGAACGTAGAAGGTATTTGAATCGGCCCGCGAAGTGAGCGGGTCGCAAATTTTCGGATCATATTGCGCCGACCCTGTACGCCTAATTGACAAACCGACACCGATTCAGTGTTCAAATGGGCGTGTAGTATCGCATCGCACAACAAAAATGGCAGATTTGCGAAATTACCACATTTTCAGTGACGTCAGAGCGAATTTGCAGATGCGATTGCTCGAGAACCACGTATGCTAACGATGAACTGGAACGAGTTCGGAGATTCAACGGACGTGTAGTATCGCTTTGCAGCACAAAAACTATCGATTTGCAAAAAAAAAATATTTTGCAAAAATTTTTTTTTCACTTTCTTAGCAATTTTTTCATCGCATCGGAAGCGGGTCGGTTTATAGACCCACGTATTAATGTTTAAAAGTGACATCGACCTCTAAAAAGTGTATTTGAATCGGCCTGCAATGTGGGCCAGTCACAAAATTCGGGCCCTATTTCTCTGACCCTGTACGCTAAATCGACAAAGTGATACCGGTTCAGTATTCAAATAGACGTCTAGTATTGCATCGCGCATCAAAAATGGTCGATTTACGCGAAATTTTACATTTCCAGTGACGTCAGTGCGAAATTGCAGACGCGATTGTTCCGACACCGCACGCGTTAACGATGTACTGAAACCTATTCAGAGTTTAAATGGGTGTCTAGTATCGATTTGCCATTCAAAAACTGTCAATTTTCAAAATATAAATTATTGCAAAAACAATTTTTGCAGTATTTCGTTTCATCACCTTGCACCGAACGGATTCTGTATTCTGTATTCAAATATCACATAGTATATCTATCTAGTCATATAAATGAAATATTGTTCTTGTTCTTGGAATAGTGTGTGTGTACATGTTTTTAGTTGTTGTTTATAATTCACTATATATAACTTATCTTTCATTCAAAAGTGGAATTGCATTAATTAACGTACTCAACACTAAAATATCCTATGTTTTAAATTGTCAATAAAATCGATGATTTAAACGAATATGAATATTACAGAAAAATAATGTAAATATACCTTTTTTGAGACAGTTTAAATATTGAATGTATTTGATTGAAGTAAATGGTTTATTCTAATCAAAATATCTTTAATATTTAATCTGAATCAAATTGTCGTTAGAATTGTATTATGACTTGTTCCGCTCTTTCCAACATATATTTTAAATACTGCAGATATCATGTTAGTACATGACATAACATCTCACGCGATTTTTTATGCAAATCTAAAAAATCGCATGAATTTCCTACGCGACCACAAATTTTATATCAATTTTAGTACATGTGCTACATTCTTTTAGAAAAGTCGATAAACTCATTGTGATGATGAGTGACATATAGCATAGAAATAAACCTATTACAGGGAACACTAGTATTTACTTTCAAAGTTTCACTAATTGTTTGAAAAAGAATTAGAAAATTAGTTAAAATATTCTTTTTCTAAAATAAATCCATGAAAAAATGCAATAACATTCATTCTGAAATAGGAATTCTTTAGTTAGACCTTTTAAGTTGATATAAAACACATATATAATTATTTGTTTACCAACAACCTTTTTGTTTAGCATACATGATTTCAATTATTATCTGTAATTTTTATCAATTTGTAAGACTTTTTAAAATTATTTCTGTACGTACTTATTCAGTACTGATAGAGGAGCAATAAATATATAGAGAAATCGAAAATATTCATAAATTCTAGTAATATTAATTTATATTATCGAAATGAAATAAATTTCAAAAGTAAACCACTATCTATATGATCTTTTTTTGAAGGCACGTTTTTTCATACATGGAAATATTAACTTTATGCATATGAAATTATGCATATGCAAACTATAACTGCATATATTTGTTTTCATTGCTTATTCTATAAAAATTGAGTATATATGGAAAATATTTGAAAAATAAGTAAAATTAATTTGTCTACAACACTATCATATATAAAATTTATGAAGCAAGAATTTTTAAAAGATAAATAGAGAACAGTATAAGGTTTAGAGTATAAAACATGAAAATGTAATCAAATTTATTCATACTTCTAGTTAATATAATGTTCAATTCAGTTTGAAGAATATTAGTCAGCAAATGTTTTCATGAATGTATTCAATGCTCATTTCTTTAGTGTTTATTTATATTTTATTAACATTTCTATTAATCAGTCTTTGTAATTACTGAAATACAGTTCTTAAGACATAAAATGATTGTATTTAAACGTGTGAATTTTTACAACGTCTAATTTTTATAGGTATTAGTACATTGTAAGCATTTCAACTCAACAATTTTAACATACTCAACATTTAAATAGCAACATGTATATATATATATATATATATATATATATATATATATATATATGTATATATATATATATATATATATATATATATATATTACTAATTATATTTTATTGTCTAGACGTATTTATTATTTAGAACATCATTATAGCTTCTTCCATTTCTATTTATACATGTAATGTTTCAGGGAACTCATAATATTGAATGCTTTATATTTTTAACTTTGACTGCAAATGAAATATGCTTTGGTTGTAACAATATTAATATATATATATATATATATATATATATATATATATATATATATTTCTTATTGTCATTTTTAAAAATATTTATAAATGAAACAAGAGGTATTCGATGGTTCAGTTTGAAATAATTTCAAATAAAAAACGGTGGATCGTCAAAAATAATAAATAATATTAATATACATGTTTGTGTATATATACATCTTTTTTACAAGCTAAATGCTAACAAAGTAGTATTCCTTATATATTAAATATGTGTATATTAAATCTGTCTGTGTTTTCATAAAACATTTTAAATTCAAAATCGAGCTAGCTACGCCATCTGTTGCTATTCATGTAATTTCTAAACTAAATACTTAAAGAAAAAAAATTTATTTACCATCTGACTAAGGGAAAGTACTAATTTTTTTTTAGTTTATATCCCAACTTATACGAAAACTAATTTCATACTGACGTTTCAAACACAGGAAAAAATATATTTCAGTTTTTCATAGAGATGGCCGTACGCATCTATCTTAGATTTAAGAAAATACTCTATGTATAGTTAATAATAAAGTATATAAAGAATGGACATTATTATTTTATTGCTATATTACGAGATTAAAAATCAATACATTGTTAGGAAAAACATTTAATCAATAAAAAATAGAAATGAATGTATTTTAAAGAAAATACTGAGTACTCACAATTGCAGCAGATGCATACATCGTTCCCTCGGTAATTCGGAACCGAGCTCCTTTTAGTCGTCTTGTATGACAAGCAAGAATACTGGTGGCAGGATCATATTCAGTCTATTTATTGATTTTTCGTAATGTAATTTCTTATTTGTTTTCTGAAAATAAATAATATCAAATTAGAATCATTCGACAGAAAATTATTATAAATAAATATTTATACATAAAACTATGAATGTAAAATGATACTGCTGTACCTTAAAAGTTATAAAATATTTACAATTTTTTAAAAAATGCCACTGGCTTGTATTCCACAATCTAATTCGAAATTTCGTCCACATTTTAAGAACATTTTCAATTTTTTACTATTAATTTAGCCATGGTAATATTGATTTTAACAGGGAGGGTTTTAACGGTGGGAAGTGTGCGAAAAATGCGAAAATAGGCGAATCTTCGGACCCGCAAACTCTTTCAGGCGCCATTACTCCGGTGTTAGGCGTGCTATCGAGAAACCGAAAGCTATTCGTGCTTCAGACGGACGTCTAGTTTCCATCCGCGTGGAAAAAATTGCAGATTTGCGAAAAAAATTTCGCGTTCGAAAATCGTGATCAAAGGTAGGGGTACGTGAATTTGAGGAAATTTTTTTCGAGTTTTTTGGCGCATCGCATGCGGGGCGGTCCGTAGATATACGTCCTGGCGTTTAAAATTGAAATCGGAACCTAGAAGGTATTTGAATCGGCCCCTGAAGTGAGCGGGTCGCAAATTTTCAGACCCTATTACTCCGGCCCTGTACGCCTAATTGACAAACCGACACCGATTCAGTGTTCAAATGGATGTCTAGTTTCGCATCGTATAACAAAAATTGCCGATTTGCGAAATTACCACATTTTCAGTGACGTCACAGCGAATTTGCAGACGCGATTGCTCCGGAACCAAGCATGCTACCGATGAACTGGAACGAGTTTGGAGATTCGACGGACGTATAGTATCGCTCCGTAATGAAAAAACTATTAATTTGCAAAATATAAATTTTTGCAAAAAAATTTTTTTCGCGTTTTTGGCAATTTTTTCGCCACATCGGAAGTAAGCTGGTCCGTAGACTCACGTATAAGTAATTTTACCTCAATAGAAATGTTCTCTTCAACGTAAATATGTCTATCGTGTGTCCGTACGGCCGGGCAATTTCGTCGGCCGGCAGTTCGTTTCACCGCCGCGCGCCGGACTGATTCCGTCGATTATCGGACTCGAATAAACTGTAAATGGAAATGGAACGCGACTAATCGGTAAACAATGAAAGTAATTCGTCCCAGTTCGATCGATATAGTGGATTTATACGATGACATTTTGCACCCGTTGAATCATTTATAAACTGTCGCAATTTAATAATTCGCCTGGCCTCGCCCGGCGAGGCCCGGCCGGTCCGCAGTTCCACTAAGCATATACATGCGCTCTGTACCGCCAGATTCATCGATTTACAAGACTGAAACAATTTTGAAAAAATCATACATCCATACACACGTACACGCACAATAAAACTGTTTTTTTGCAATTTTTTTTGCGGATCGTAAGTGAGAAAGCCTCGTACATTTGTAAATATGCGATAAAAGTTGGCACTAGCACTTATGTACGTCTAGAAACGACATAGGAAATTCCGGTCGTCGACTGATTTTCGGGCCTCTGTGCCGGCCCTGTACATGTGAGCGAGGAAGCGACGTCGGTTCGAAGGTCCGACGGACGTGTGAAATCGCATCGCGTCGAAAAAATTACCGATTTGTAATTTTTTCATCTATTTACCAATTTTCTCGGGCCTGGTACACCGGACCTGTGCGGGCCGCACCGGCACTGGCATACAGTCCATGTAGACGTCTAGAATCATGTGACACCGTCGAAATAAGCGTTTTCCAAAAGGAAAACACCCGCCGAGCACGTTGATACATTGTGCGCCTCCACCATCAAATCGTTGCGCCTCCACCATCATCTCCATAAACAAGCATCGAAAAATGCTCTGGTTTGCGAAATTGCAAATTTTTCAACTTCGACTTTTCGATGTTTTTTTCAACGGATCGGGAGCGGACGGATCCGGCGCACCTATTTTCCGCATTTGGAAGCAAATTTAACGGTGGGAAGTGTGCGAAAAATGCGAAAATAGGCGAATTTTCGGACCCGCAAACTCTTTCAGGCGCCATTACTCCGGTGTTAGGCGTGCTATCGAGAAACCGAAAGCTATTCGTGCTTCAGACGGACGTCTAGTTTCCATCCGCGTCGAAACAATTGCAGATTTGCGAAAAAAATTTCGCGTTCGAAAATCGTGATCAAAGGTAGGGGTACGTGAATTTGAGGAAATTTTTTTCGAGTTTTTTGGCGCATCGCATGCGGGGCGGTCCGTAGATACACGTCCTGGCGTTTAAAAGTGAAATCGGAACCTAGAAGGTATTTGAATCGGCCCCCGAAGTGGGCGGGTCGCAAATTTTCGGACCATATTACTCCGGCCCTGTACGGCTAATTGACAAACCGATACCGATTCAGTGTTCAAATGGACGTCTAGTTTCGCATCGCACAACAAAAATTGCCGATTTGCGAAAGTACCACATTTTCAGTGACGTCACAGCGAATTTGCAGACGCGATTGCTTCGGAACCAAGCATGCTACCGATGAACTGGAACGAGTTTAGATATTCGACCGACGTCTAAAATCACTTTGCAGGATAAAAACTATCGATTTGCAAAAAAAAAAATTTGCAAAACATTTTTTTTTCGCATTTTTGGCGATTTTCTCATCGCATCGGAAGCGGGTCGGTTTGTAGATCCACGTGCTAGTGTTTAAAAGTGACAGCGGCCTCTAAAATGTATTCAAACCGGCCTGCAAAGTGGGCCAATCTGAAAATTCGGGCCCTATTTCTCCGACCCTGTACGCTCAATTGACGACAAAGTGATACCGGTTCAGTATTCAAATAGACGTCAAGTATCGTATCACACAACAAAAATGGTCGATTTACGCGGAATTTTACATTTGCAGTGACGTCAGTGCGAAATTGCAAACGCGATTGTTCCGGCACCTCCACGCGATACCGATGTACTGAAACCGATTCAGAGTTTAAATGGGTATCTAGTATCGCTTCGCAATGCAAAAAATGTCCATAGATATCCGTTTCGTCTATTAAGTTTATTGCCGATACTTAAATGTGTTAGAAACGGCGTCAGAAGCGATCAGCGACCGCCTGTAATACAGGCGTGGGGCCGTTTTGCCGGCCCTGAACGCGCAGATAGATAACCAACGCCAGTTCGCAGTTCCACTAGGCCCGTACATTCGCTTTGTACCGCCAGATTCATCGATTTGCAAGACTCAAACAATTTGAAAAAAACATACACACATACACACCCACACGCATAATACAAATGTTTTTAGCAATTTTTTGGCGGATTGGAAGTGAGAAGGCCTCGGACATTTATAATTACGTGATAAAAGTTAACGCCGACGCCCATAAACGTCTAGAAATGACGAATGAAATTCCCGTCTTCGATTGGTTTTCGGGCCTCTGTGCCGGCCCTGTACATGTGAGCGATGAAGCGACGTCGGTTCGAAGATCCAACGGACGTCTAATATCGCACCGCATCGAAAAAATCACCGATTTACAATTTTTACGTTTATTTACAAAATTTCTCGGACCTGCTGCACCGGGCCTGTGCGGGCCACTCACCGACACTTCCGTACAGTCCGTGTAGACGTGTACAATCATGTGACACCGTCGAAACAAGCGATTTCCAAAAGGAAAACACCCGCCGAGCACATTAATACATTATGCGCCTCCACCATCAAATCTACGGACAAACATCGAGAAATGCCACGCCCTAACTTCTGACTCGCGAAATTGCAAATTTTTGCACTTCGACTTTTCGATGTTTTTTTCAGCGGATCGGGAGCGGACGGATCCGGCGCACCTAGTTTCTGCATTTGGAAGCAAATTTAACGGTGGGAAGTGTGCGAAAAATGCGAAAAAAGACGATTTTGCGGACCCGCAAACTCTTTCAGACGTTGTAACTCCGGCGTTACGCGTGCTATCGAGAAACCGAAAACTATTCGTAGTTCAGACGGACGTCTAGTTTCTATCCGCGTCGAAAAAATTGCAGATTTGCGAAAAAAAATTCGCGTTCGAAAATCGTGATCAAAGGTAGGGATATGTGAATTTGAGGAAATTTTTTTCGAGTTTTTTGGCGCATCGCAAGCGGGGCGGTCCGTAGATACACGTCCTGGTGTTTAAAAGTGAAGTCGGAACGTAGAAGGTATTTGAATCGGCCCGCGAAGTGAGCGGGTCGCAAATTTTCGGATCATATTGCGCCGACCCTGTACGCCTAATTGACAAACCGACACCGATTCAGTGTTCAAATGGGCGTGTAGTATCGCATCGCACAACAAAAATGGCAGATTTGCGAAATTACCACATTTTCAGTGACGTCAGAGCGAATTTGCAGATGCGATTGCTCGAGAACCACGTATGCTAACGATGAACTGGAACGAGTTCGGAGATTCAACGGACGTGTAGTATCGCTTTGCAGCACAAAAACTATCGATTTGCAAAAAAAAAATATTTTGCAAAAATTTTTTTTTCACTTTCTTAGCAATTTTTTCATCGCATCGGAAGCGGGTCGGTTTATAGACCCACGTATTAATGTTTAAAAGTGACATCGACCTCTAAAAAGTGTATTTGAATCGGCCTGCAATGTGGGCCAGTCACAAAATTCGGGCCCTATTTCTCTGACCCTGTACGCTAAATCGACAAAGTGATACCGGTTCAGTATTCAAATAGACGTCTAGTATTGCATCGCGCATCAAAAATGGTCGATTTACGCGAAATTTTACATTTCCAGTGACGTCAGTGCGAAATTGCAGACGCGATTGTTCCGACACCGCACGCGTTAACGATGTACTGAAACCTATTCAGAGTTTAAATGGGTGTCTAGTATCGATTTGCCATTCAAAAACTGTCAATTTTCAAAATATAAATTATTGCAAAAACAATTTTTGCAGTATTTCGTTTCATCACCTTGCACCGAACGGATTCTGTATTCTGTATTCAAATATCACATAGTATATCTATCTAGTCATATAAATGAAATATTGTTCTTGTTCTTGGAATAGTGTGTGTGTACATGTTTTTAGTTGTTGTTTATAATTCACTATATATAACTTATCTTTCATTCAAAAGTGGAATTGCATTAATTAACGTACTCAACACTAAAATATCCTATGTTTTAAATTGTCAATAAAATCGATGATTTAAACGAATATGAATATTACAGAAAAATAATGTAAATATACCTTTTTTGAGACAGTTTAAATATTGAATGTATTTGATTGAAGTAAATGGTTTATTCTAATCAAAATATCTTTAATATTTAATCTGAATCAAATTGTCGTTAGAATTGTATTATGACTTGTTCCGCTCTTTCCAACATATATTTTAAATACTGCAGATATCATGTTAGTACATGACATAACATCTCACGCGATTTTTTATGCAAATCTAAAAAATCGCATGAATTTCCTACGCGACCACAAATTTTATATCAATTTTAGTACATGTGCTACATTCTTTTAGAAAAGTCGATAAACTCATTGTGATGATGAGTGACATATAGCATAGAAATAAACCTATTACAGGGAACACTAGTATTTACTTTCAAAGTTTCACTAATTGTTTGAAAAAGAATTAGAAAATTAGTTAAAATATTCTTTTTCTAAAATAAATCCATGAAAAAATGCAATAACATTCATTCTGAAATAGGAATTCTTTAGTTAGACCTTTTAAGTTGATATAAAACACATATATAATTATTTGTTTACCAACAACCTTTTTGTTTAGCATACATGATTTCAATTATTATCTGTAATTTTTATCAATTTGTAAGACTTTTTAAAATTATTTCTGTACGTACTTATTCAGTACTGATAGAGGAGCAATAAATATATAGAGAAATCGAAAATATTCATAAATTCTAGTAATATTAATTTATATTATCGAAATGAAATAAATTTCAAAAGTAAACCACTATCTATATGATCTTTTTTTGAAGGCACGTTTTTTCATACATGGAAATATTAACTTTATGCATATGAAATTATGCATATGCAAACTATAACTGCATATATTTGTTTTCATTGCTTATTCTATAAAAATTGAGTATATATGGAAAATATTTGAAAAATAAGTAAAATTAATTTGTCTACAACACTATCATATATAAAATTTATGAAGCAAGAATTTTTAAAAGATAAATAGAGAACAGTATAAGGTTTAGAGTATAAAACATGAAAATGTAATCAAATTTATTCATACTTCTAGTTAATATAATGTTCAATTCAGTTTGAAGAATATTAGTCAGCAAATGTTTTCATGAATGTATTCAATGCTCATTTCTTTAGTGTTTATTTATATTTTATTAACATTTCTATTAATCAGTCTTTGTAATTACTGAAATACAGTTCTTAAGACATAAAATGATTGTATTTAAACGTGTGAATTTTTACAACGTCTAATTTTTATAGGTATTAGTACATTGTAAGCATTTCAACTCAACAATTTTAACATACTCAACATTTAAATAGCAACATGTATATATATATATATATATATATATATATATATATATATATATATATGTATATATATATATATATATATATATATTACTAATTATATTTTATTGTCTAGACGTATTTATTATTTAGAACATCATTATAGCTTCTTCCATTTCTATTTATACATGTAATGTTTCAGGGAACTCATAATATTGAATGCTTTATATTTTTAACTTTGACTGCAAATGAAATATGCTTTGGTTGTAACAATATTAATATATATATATATATATATATATATATATATATATATATATATATATATATATTTCTTATTGTCATTTTTAAAAATATTTATAAATGAAACAAGAGGTATTCGATGGTTCAGTTTGAAATAATTTCAAATAAAAAACGGTGGATCGTCAAAAATAATAAATAATATTAATATACATGTTTGTGTATATATACATCTTTTTTACAAGCTAAATGCTAACAAAGTAGTATTCCTTATATATTAAATATGTGTATATTAAATCTGTCTGTGTTTTCATAAAACATTTTAAATTCAAAATCGAGCTAGCTACGCCATCTGTTGCTATTCATGTAATTTCTAAACTAAATACTTAAAGAAAAAAAATTTATTTACCATCTGACTAAGGGAAAGTACTAATTTTTTTTTAGTTTATATCCCAACTTATACGAAAACTAATTTCATACTGACGTTTCAAACACAGGAAAAAATATATTTCAGTTTTTCATAGAGATGGCCGTACGCATCTATCTTAGATTTAAGAAAATACTCTATGTATAGTTAATAATAAAGTATATAAAGAATGGACATTATTATTTTATTGCTATATTACGAGATTAAAAATCAATACATTGTTAGGAAAAACATTTAATCAATAAAAAATAGAAATGAATGTATTTTAAAGAAAATACTGAGTACTCACAATTGCAGCAGATGCATACATCGTTCCCTCGGTAATTCGGAACCGAGCTCCTTTTAGTCGTCTTGTATGACAAGCAAGAATACTGGTGGCAGGATCATATTCAGTCTATTTATTGATTTTTCGTAATGTAATTTCTTATTTGTTTTCTGAAAATAAATAATATCAAATTAGAATCATTCGACAGAAAATTATTATAAATAAATATTTATACATAAAACTATGAATGTAAAATGATACTGCTGTACCTTAAAAGTTATAAAATATTTACAATTTTTTAAAAAATGCCACTGGCTTGTATTCCACAATCTAATTCGAAATTTCGTCCACATTTTAAGAACATTTTCAATTTTTTACTATTAATTTAGCCATGGTAATATTGATTTTAACAGGGAGGGTTTTAACGGTGGGAAGTGTGCGAAAAATGCGAAAATAGGCGAATCTTCGGACCCGCAAACTCTTTCAGGCGCCATTACTCCGATGTTAGGCGTGCTATCGAGAAACCGAAAGCTATTCGTGCTTCAGACGGACGTCTAGTTTCCATCCGCGTGGAAAAATTGCAGATTTGCGAAAAAAATTTCGCGTTCGAAAATCGTGATCAAAGGTAGGGGTACGTGAATTTGAGGAAATTTTTTTCGAGTTTTTTGGCGCATCGCATGCGGGGCGGTCCGTAGATACACGTCCTGGCGTTTAAAAGTGAAATCGGAACCTAGAAGGTATTTGAATCGGCCCCCGAAGTGGGCGGGTCGCAAATTTTCGGACCATATTACTCCGGCCCTGTACGGCTAATTGACAAACCGATACCGATTCAGTGTTCAAATGGACGTCTAGTTTCGCATCGCACAACAAAAATTGCCGATTTGCGAAAGTACCACATTTTCAGTGACGTCACAGCGAATTTGCAGACGCGATTGCTTCGGAACCAAGCATGCTACCGATGAACTGGAACGAGTTTAGATATTCGACCGACGTCTAAAATCACTTTGCAGGATAAAAACTATCGATTTGCAAAAAAAAAAATTTGCAAAACATTTTTTTTTCGCATTTTTGGCGATTTTCTCATCGCATCGGAAGCGGGTCGGTTTGTAGATCCACGTGCTAGTGTTTAAAAGTGACAGCGGCCTCTAAAATGTATTCAAACCGGCCTGCAAAGTGGGCCAATCTGAAAATTCGGGCCCTATTTCTCCGACCCTGTACGCTCAATTGACGACAAAGTGATACCGGTTCAGTATTCAAATAGACGTCAAGTATCGTATCACACAACAAAAATGGTCGATTTACGCGGAATTTTACATTTGCAGTGACGTCAGTGCGAAATTGCAAACGCGATTGTTCCGGCACCTCCACGCGATACCGATGTACTGAAACCGATTCAGAGTTTAAATGGGTATCTAGTATCGCTTCGCAATGCAAAAAATGTCCATAGATATCCGTTTCGTCTATTAAGTTTATTGCCGATACTTAAATGTGTTAGAAACGGCGTCAGAAGCGATCAGCGACCGCCTGTAATACAGGCGTGGGGCCGTTTTGCCGGCCCTGAACGCGCAGATAGATAACCAACGCCAGTTCGCAGTTCCACTAGGCCCGTACATTCGCTTTGTACCGCCAGATTCATCGATTTGCAAGACTCAAACAATTTGAAAAAAACATACACACATACACACCCACACGCATAATACAAATGTTTTTAGCAATTTTTTGGCGGATTGGAAGTGAGAAGGCCTCGGACATTTATAATTACGTGATAAAAGTTAACGCCGACGCCCATAAACGTCTAGAAATGACGAATGAAATTCCCGTCTTCGATTGGTTTTCGGGCCTCTGTGCCGGCCCTGTACATGTGAGCGATGAAGCGACGTCGGTTCGAAGATCCAACGGACGTCTAATATCGCACCGCATCGAAAAAATCACCGATTTACAATTTTTACGTTTATTTACAAAATTTCTCGGACCTGCTGCACCGGGCCTGTGCGGGCCACTCACCGACACTTCCGTACAGTCCGTGTAGACGTGTACAATCATGTGACACCGTCGAAACAAGCGATTTCCAAAAGGAAAACACCCGCCGAGCACATTAATACATTATGCGCCTCCACCATCAAATCTACGGACAAACATCGAGAAATGCCACGCCCTAACTTCTGACTCGCGAAATTGCAAATTTTTGCACTTCGACTTTTCGATGTTTTTTTCAGCGGATCGGGAGCGGACGGATCCGGCGCACCTAGTTTCCGCATTTGGAAGCAAATTTAACGGTGGGAAGTGTGCGAAAAATGCGAAAAAAGACGATTTTGCGGACCCGCAAACTCTTTCAGACGTTGTAACTCCGGCGTTACGCGTGCTATCGAGAAACCGAAAACTATTCGTAGTTCAGACGGACGTCTAGTTTGTATCCGCGTCGAAAAAATTGCAGATTTGCGAAAAAAAATTCGCGTTCGAAAATCGTGATCAAAGGTAGGGGTACGTGAATTTGAGAAAATTTTTTTCGAGTTTTTTGGCGCATCGCAAGCGGGGCGGTCCGTAGATACACGTCCTGGTGTTTAAAAGTGAAGTCGGAACGTAGAAGGTATTTGAATCGGCCCGCGAAGTGAGCGGGTCGCAAATTTTCGGATCATATTGCGCCGACCCTGTACGCCTAATTGACAAACCGACACCGATTCAGTGTTCAAATGGGCGTGTAGTATCGCATCGCACAACAAAAATGGCAGATTTGCGAAATTACCACATTTTCAGTGACGTCAGAGCGAATTTGCAGATGCGATTGCTCGAGAACCACGTATGCTAACGATGAACTGGAACGAGTTCGGAGATTCAACGGACGTGTAGTATCGCTTTGCAGCACAAAAACTATCGATTTGCAAAAAAAAAATATTTTGCAAAAATTTTTTTTTCACTTTCTTAGCAATTTTTTCATCGCATCGGAAGCGGGTCGGTTTATAGACCCACGTATTAATGTTTAAAAGTGACATCGACCTCTAAAAAGTGTATTTGAATCGGCCTGCAATGTGGGCCAGTCACAAAATTCGGGCCCTATTTCTCTGACCCTGTACGCTAAATCGACAAAGTGATACCGGTTCAGTATTCAAATAGACGTCTAGTATTGCATCGCGCATCAAAAATGGTCGATTTACGCGAAATTTTACATTTCCAGTGACGTCAGTGCGAAATTGCAGACGCGATTGTTCCGACACCGCACGCGTTAACGATGTACTGAAACCTATTCAGAGTTTAAATGGGTGTCTAGTATCGATTTGCCATTCAAAAACTGTCAATTTTCAAAATATAAATTATTGCAAAAACAATTTTTGCAGTATTTCGTTTCATCACCTTGCACCGAACGGATTCTGTATTCTGTATTCAAATATCACATAGTATATCTATCTAGTCATATAAATGAAATATTGTTCTTGTTCTTGGAATAGTGTGTGTGTACATGTTTTTAGTTGTTGTTTATAATTCACTATATATAACTTATCTTTCATTCAAAAGTGGAATTGCATTAATTAACGTACTCAACACTAAAATATCCTATGTTTTAAATTGTCAATAAAATCGATGATTTAAACGAATATGAATATTACAGAAAAATAATGTAAATATACCTTTTTTGAGACAGTTTAAATATTGAATGTATTTGATTGAAGTAAATGGTTTATTCTAATCAAAATATCTTTAATATTTAATCTGAATCAAATTGTCGTTAGAATTGTATTATGACTTGTTCCGCTCTTTCCAACATATATTTTAAATACTGCAGATATCATGTTAGTACATGACATAACATCTCACGCGATTTTTTATGCAAATCTAAAAAATCGCATGAATTTCCTACGCGACCACAAATTTTATATCAATTTTAGTACATGTGCTACATTCTTTTAGAAAAGTCGATAAACTCATTGTGATGATGAGTGACATATAGCATAGAAATAAACCTATTACAGGGAACACTAGTATTTACTTTCAAAGTTTCACTAATTGTTTGAAAAAGAATTAGAAAATTAGTTAAAATATTCTTTTTCTAAAATAAATCCATGAAAAAATGCAATAACATTCATTCTGAAATAGGAATTCTTTAGTTAGACCTTTTAAGTTGATATAAAACACATATATAATTATTTGTTTACCAACAACCTTTTTGTTTAGCATACATGATTTCAATTATTATCTGTAATTTTTATCAATTTGTAAGACTTTTTAAAATTATTTCTGTACGTACTTATTCAGTACTGATAGAGGAGCAATAAATATATAGAGAAATCGAAAATATTCATAAATTCTAGTAATATTAATTTATATTATCGAAATGAAATAAATTTCAAAAGTAAACCACTATCTATATGATCTTTTTTTGAAGGCACGTTTTTTCATACATGGAAATATTAACTTTATGCATATGAAATTATGCATATGCAAACTATAACTGCATATATTTGTTTTCATTGCTTATTCTATAAAAATTGAGTATATATGGAAAATATTTGAAAAATAAGTAAAATTAATTTGTCTACAACACTATCATATATAAAATTTATGAAGCAAGAATTTTTAAAAGATAAATAGAGAACAGTATAAGGTTTAGAGTATAAAACATGAAAATGTAATCAAATTTATTCATACTTCTAGTTAATATAATGTTCAATTCAGTTTGAAGAATATTAGTCAGCAAATGTTTTCATGAATGTATTCAATGCTCATTTCTTTAGTGTTTATTTATATTTTATTAACATTTCTATTAATCAGTCTTTGTAATTACTGAAATACAGTTCTTAAGACATAAAATGATTGTATTTAAACGTGTGAATTTTTACAACGTCTAATTTTTATAGGTATTAGTACATTGTAAGCATTTCAACTCAACAATTTCAACATACTCAACATTTAAATAGCAACATGTATATATATATATATATATATATATATATATATATATATGTATATATATATATATATATATATATATATATATTACTAATTATATTTTATTGTCTAGACGTATTTATTATTTAGAACATCATTATAGCTTCTTCCATTTCTATTTATACATGTAATGTTTCAGGGAACTAATAATATTGAATGCTTTATATTTTTAACTTTGACTGCAAATGAAATATGCTTTGGTTGTAACAATATTAATATATATATATATATATATATATATATATATATATATATATATATATATATATATATTTCTTATTGTCATTTTTAAAAATATTTATAAATGAAACAAGAGGTATTCGATGGTTCAGTTTGAAATAATTTCAAATAAAAAACGGTGGATCGTCAAAAATAATAAATAATATTAATATACATGTTTGTGTATATATACATCTTTTTTACAAGCTAAATGCTAACAAAGTAGTATTCCTTATATATTAAATATGTGTATATTAAATCTGTCTGTGTTTTCATAAAACATTTTAAATTCAAAATCGAGCTAGCTACGCCATCTGTTGCTATTCATGTAATTTCTAAACTAAATACTTAAAGAAAAAAAATTTATTTACCATCTGACTAAGGGAAAGTACTAATTTTTTTTTAGTTTATATCCCAACTTATACGAAAACTAATTTCATACTGACGTTTCAAACACAGGAAAAAATATATTTCAGTTTTTCATAGAGATGGCCGTACGCATCTATCTTAGATTTAAGAAAATACTCTATGTATAGTTAATAATAAAGTATATAAAGAATGGACATTATTATTTTATTGCTATATTACGAGATTAAAAATCAATACATTGTTAGGAAAAACATTTAATCAATAAAAAATAGAAATGAATGTATTTTAAAGAAAATACTGAGTACTCACAATTGCAGCAGATGCATACATCGTTCCCTCGGTAATTCGGAACCGAGCTCCTTTTAGTCGTCTTGTATGACAAGCAAGAATACTGGTGGCAGGATCATATTCAGTCTATTTATTGATTTTTCGTAATGTAATTTCTTATTTGTTTTCTGAAAATAAATAATATCAAATTAGAATCATTCGACAGAAAATTATTATAAATAAATATTTATACATAAAACTATGAACGTAAAATGATACTGCTGTACCTTAAAAGTTATAAAATATTTACAATTTTTTAAAAAATGCCACTGGCTTGTATTCCACAATCTAATTCGAAATTTCGTCCACATTTTAAGAACATTTTCAATTTTTTACTATTAATTTAGCCATGGTAATATTGATTTTAACAGGGAAGATTTGACTGTTTTGTTGCAGATAATAATGGCCATTTTTAACAATCGACAATCGCAAACGTCACAAATCGCATCGTCAACGCTAGTCGGCTCGGATAGGAATTAAATACCGAGTGGCATCTTTATATATTTTT